>JAPMUY010002879.1:42500-205000 GCA_026901105.3 Galaxias olidus
GAACTGCTGGTTGTGTTGATGTGTGAAACAGTAATCAGTTTGTATTACCATATACACCATTATGTATTATGCATAATACATATTTTAAATATGTAAGTCTATAAAAGTTTTTTTTTTAAACAAAATAATTAATAGTATGAATTGTATTAAAATGCTGCTCCTAGCCTACAACTAAATTATACATTTACACAATTTAATATACTCTCTGAAGGCCTAAATTAAAAATATTTTGATATTTCTTCTCAATGGATATATATATATATATATATATATATATATATATATATATATATATATATATATATATATATATATATATATATATATATGTATATTTATGTGTACAGTATATATATCCATTGAGAAGAAAATCAATTTTGTTTTATATCCGAGGCCTTCAGAGTCTATATATTTATATATATATATATATATACACACTCACACATATATTCTGTAGAGTATATATCTCTCTCTCTCTCTCTCTCTCTCTCTCTATATATATATATATATATATATATATATATATATATATATATATATATATACAGTATATATACAGTATATATATATATATATATATATATACTCACACATCAATTATATATATATATATATATATATATATATATATATATATATATATATATACTGTATATATATATATATATATATATATAGAGAGAGAGAGAGAGAGAGAGAGAGAGAGTATATATACTCTATATATACACTCACACATATCAATTCTGTTAAAAAAGATCCCATTGTTAAAATCCCAACAATTCAACTATGAGAGAGTCCCACTCAATCTCTCAATAGACTGCACAGCCAAAGGTTCAGTCACATATATCTTTTAAAACAACAGCCATCTCTAAATTAGGGATTATATTTCACATCCTATCCCGAGGTGGACCGTACACCCCTATGGGCCAACGACCCTTCGGGACCGCTTCCGGGAGGTTGAGACGAAGACGGGTGCTACTATCTGAGTCCACGCGCACAGAACAGTTTCTATTACCAAAGTAACGAACAAGACCATGACAACAGTGAACATGCATGGCAGAGACATCTCCAAAAAATCACAATGGAAGTCTTTAATCCGTGCATTGCTTGGGGAAATAAAAACATTAGCCAATTGCCCTCATTGTAACGAATTTGGATATAAAGCCGGGGTGCGCATGCATCGCGATGTGGCAGCTTGGACCAGCACTCTCGTGACAAAGACGTTCCACATAAAGGAAAGAAAGAAAAAAAAATCAACAGCGAGTCTCATACATACCACTGTTGTTCTAGCTCCCAATCTCGGAAGAAGTCGAACTCAAATAGGTCCATGTTCGGTCCCGGTTCGGAATCTGGTCCGGAGAGAGGCACTGGTGTCGATACGTAAGTCTACATAGGCGTGTGCGTGTGTGTGTGTGTGTGTGTGTGTGTGTGTGTGTATGTGTGCGTGTCAGCGCGTGTGTGTGGGTCCTCGCTCTGACAAGCGACTACTGCTGCTGGAAGCTGCTACGTGGTCTCTCTTCAACTGACAGGCAAGGAGGCAGGCAGGCAGGCAACGAGAGAGCGGCGCACACACACACGCACACACACACACACACATACACACACAGAGAGCTCACATTGCTCCAGCAGAATCTCGGTGTGACGGGAGGAGGGGCTGAAGACACGCAGGCAAACCGTGGAGCCTGGGTAGCCTTCTGCACTATGGGGAGGACATATTTTGCGTTTCAGTATCAATTAGATTTGAATAACAATTTACATTTAAACGTTTAATTACACATCTGCTGCCTCTGCCAAGGGCCTATCTTCATTAGATAGTTTGTAGGATTACAATGTGAGCCACAATATTTGCAACATTGATGATACATCTCTCAACAGACAGTCCTTTATTTTGTCCATATGCCAATTTCCAATGTAACAAAGACATTTCAAATGAATGGCATGTCCTGTCCTGCCCATTCTTTCCTGTTCAGTTTGATTAGGATATGGTAGTGTAGTGCAGCTTGTGACACCTGCACACGCACGTTCTCAAATTCATCCACATTATTTACAAAATACAACAGATAAACTCTTGAACTCTGACCCTGCAATAGGCCTAGTGGAATGACCTTTCGAAGAAAGACTGCGGTAGCGCATGAAGTCGCCAGGAGGTCGCCAGTGGTCAGTAGATTGTAGTGTCTTTGGTAGCTGTTGTTGTTGTAGTTAACATGGATTGTGTTTAGAGAAGTACATAAGTCTGGATCTGTTGTGCAGAATGTCAAAAGGTCATCGGTATCTGTTGTTGTTGATCTAATGGATTGTGTTATGCAGTTCTTAGATCCCCAGGCTAGGGGGCACTATTCTGGCTTCATGACACCCACTGTCACGACTGTCAGCATCAGACTCTGATTTGGGTCGAATTAATGCAATGACTGGAGAGACTGATGTTTCATGAGAAACCTATTTAATCAGTGAAGATGTTGCAAATTGACGAATCAAAAATATTTCAACTCACAAATTATGCACGTCAATACTGTGCGCACAGTCACACACAAACACACGCAGGCACACTCACACACTCACACATACAATCTGTCTAGAAGTGGGAAGGAGTACTGTGAGTGCTCTCTACTGGCGTCAAAATGTAAAACAAACTATCGGAGCAAAACAGCTTCTTCTACAGCACTAACGATGATTGGCGGCGGGACAGACACGGACAGGTTGGAATAGAAAGAGGTGTGTGTGTGTGCGTGTGTGTGTGTGTGTGTGTGTGTGTGTGTGTGTGTGTGTGTGTGTGTGTGTGTGTATGTGTGTGTGTGTGTGTGTGTGTGTCAGTCTGTGCCTTGGCGAGCCAGTACCCTTGCTCAGCTTAACTATGTGACTTACTTAAATAGACTACGGTGGAAGTCAATAGTGGCGCTGGAGTCTCACATTGATTCTATACAGATTCCTCCTCAGCAAGAAAAATGAAAGTCAGTCAATTTTTTGCCTGGCTAACAACCATTCTGCCTGATACCTATCTGTCTGTCTATCAGGATAACTGTCTGTCTGTCTATCTGACTCTCTCAATACCTGATCGTCTGCCTGTCTTTCTGTCTGAGTACCTGTTTCTCTGCCTGTCTGATTTCATCAGGGAACACAGGGCTAACAACCAACATCACTGTGCTAAGGTCAGTCTGTCTCTCACAATCTCTCTGTATGCCAGTCTGAATACCTCTGTGTCAGCCAGACTAACTGTCTGTCTGTCTGTCTGTCTGTCTGTGTCTCTGTCTCTGTCTGTCTGTCTGTCTATGTCTGTCTGTCTGTCTGTCTGTCTGTCTGTCTGTCTGACTGACTACCAGTCTGTCTGTCTGTCTGTCTGTTTGATTACCTGTCTGTCTGCCTGACCACCTGTCTGTCTGCTCTCTGTGCAGGGCTTGTTGTGGACAGTGATCGGAATACTTCCTGGGACTTCAGAATGACTCATAGGCCACTTCATTCTGCAGACAGGAAGTAAGGCTTTTTTACATACAGACAAGTTCAGTTCATTCAACAATCATCAGATATGGAACAACGTGCACATTAGACAAAAACCTGTTCTTTAAAAAATGTATAATAATAATCGATTATAACAAAACGATTGATAAAGATTTAAAGATCTCCTCTTTCTTCTCTCTTCAATATCCAATCTCTTTTAATTCCTTCCTTTTTATATCTACTTCTCATCCACCACCTCCTCCCATTTCTCCTTCTGTCCTTAAACATCCCTACTTTAATTATCTCTTTCTCCTTTTCCTAGTTCTCAGACCGTCCTCCCTCCATCCCTCCCCCACTCCCTCACTCTCCTTCTCCGACTAACCTCCTCCCTCCCTCCCTCCTCCCTCCTCACTTCTTTGTCTCCCTGAAAAGGAGCGGAGCCCAAATAGAAGTCTCCGGATCCTCCCCTCCCCGTACTAACAGTCCCTCCATGGCCCATTCATCTTGGACACAACACTAAAAATCAATACCTTAATTTCACTTTTCAATTAAGAGAGCTAGAGGGCGTTAGAGCGGGCGCTTTAAACACTGCTCTCCCCTCTGCTCGTCCATCAAAATTACTGCACATTGAAAAGAACTAGAAGCCTTTCCATCAGCCCTATAAAGAGAGGGATGAGTGTGATGGTGCAGCGCGTGGCCAGACGAAGGAGCTCTCTAATTGAAACGAAGCGAACGATGTAATAGACACTCCGTATTTGCGTGGTGATTTATTTTTTTGTGTGCGAGCAGAGTGTAATGGCAGCGTTCAAAATGACCTCAGGTGGAACAGAATTCTAATTCCATGACGAATTTAATTGTCGTTACTTTCCGTTGGTGGGAAACAGAGACCAGGGCTTTCATCAGTGCAGTTATCTATGGTAGATTGTGCTTAATTGTAACCACATGAAAAAAAGTACCTATTTCTTGAGGCTAAATAAAAATGTGAAAATACAGAGATACGGAAATAACTGTTATAAGGTTCATCTGGTGTTATCTCTCCATCTTGTAATTCTCTCTCTCTCTCTCTCTCTCTCTCTCTCTCTCTCTCTCTCTCTCTCACCCAATCTTTCAGTCTTTTTCTGGCACTCTTCAGATGACGCGATGAGTCACATCAGAACAGATGAATTCCCATGAAGCATTCACACGCACACAAACCCTCACTCCCACACATGCACACACACACACACACACACCCACACACGCCCACACACACACACACACACAAACCCTCACACCCACAAACACTCACACACACACACACACACACACACACACACACACACACACACACACACACACACACACACACACACACACACACACACATGCACACACACCCACAAACCCTCACACCCACAAACACTCACACCCACACACAGACCCACCCACCCACACACACACACACACACACACACACACACACACACATGTACACACATCAACACTCAAACTTACACACACATGTACACCCACACACATGCACACCCACACACGCGCACACACACACACACACACACACACACACACACACACACACACACACACACACACACACAAACACCAGCACAAACCGACTGTAATATTGCAGTAGTCTTGGCAGCATTAAAAAGAAGAAGTTAGTTAATCCAACATGTCACATTGAGCATGTGAAGAAGACTCCTGGTAAACAGGAGAATCTGTGACCAGGCAGTCAGTAAATCAGTCAGTCAGCTAGTTAGTTAAAAAGGAGCAGCGTTGACTAGTCAGTCAGTAAATCAGTCAGTCAGCTAGTTAGTTACAAAGGAACAGCCTTGACTAGTCAGTCAGTAAATCAGTCAGTCAACTAGTTAGTTAATCAGCCAGTCATTCAGTCAGTCAGTCAGTCAATCCTCCAGTCAGTCAGTCAATTATCCAGTCTGTCAGCCAGTCAGTCAGTCAGCCAGTTAGTCAGCCAGCTAAGTCATCTGGTCAGTCAATCAGGCAGTCTGTCAATCAGTCAGTCAGTCAGTCAGTCACAGTCAGTCAGTCAGTCAGTCAGTCAGTCAGTCAGTCAGTCAGTCAGTCAGCCAGTTAGTCTGCCAGCTAAGTCATCTGGTCAGTCAATCAGCTAGTCAGTCAGTCAGTCAGCCAGTCAGTCTTTAGACATCTACAGTTTTGCTTTCCTCTTTATATAACCACAGGAAACATTCAGAGAGAGGTTGAATGAGGGCAACGATAAACGAAAAAGAAAGAGAGAGGCAGGGAGAAAACGAGAGATATTTCAGAGAGATACCGACAAAGGAGAATGTGTTACATTGTTGGAAATGTTCCATTACCCTTTGAGTAATGCAAATTATTTTACCAACTAAAAGTCCCAAATGATTTGTGAACTTGAGACGAACAACAAAATGACAACACCTTGAAAAAGCTAAGTGGACGTGTTGTAAAATCTCCAAACTAAGTGTTGGTTATAGGAACACCACCATAAACTGTACCTTAATCGACTGACAGAACGTATCAACACTGTCCAATTACAACCCACCTAATTTTATTTATAGCATTCCCTTTCAAATGTGCATTCATCTGGATCATATACAGGCGCACACACACACACACACACACACACACACACACACACACACACACACACACACACACACACACAGCATACCAAGTAAAATTGTGACTTGAGCTCAAAGAGGCTTTTGACTAATGACAGTGAGCTAATGAATGCTTTTCTGTCATAAAGAAATAATTAAATATTACTCCAGGCTACCTCTTAAGTGTTGTCATTAATTTCCCCTGCATCCATTAACGACCCCACAGACACCGAGAGGCAGGGGGAGAGAGGGGGATGGATGGGTGGGTGAGGGAGGGGGGGGGGACGACTGGAAGAGGAAGGAAGGACTAGGGGGAGAATAGAGAGGAGGAAGAGGCAAACTAATCAAAGAAAAAAAACGATCTGTGTTGTAATCTTTGGCGAGGTTACCTTTGAAGGATGTCTGTATCTACACCGTTCAATTGGTTCGTGGAGCAACGGGACCACGAGGTCCACATTGTTCCGGTTCCATGTAGATCTGTGGTGAGAACACTCTACAGGCAGGCATCGCCACGGTAACCTTTCATCACTGCTCGGGCCACCATGAACCAAACTGTAAAACCAAACACAAAGTTTATCCGTAACACGAGTTTCGAAGATATCAAAACATTAAACTAACGGCCATGAAGTATAAATTATTCCTGCTCCTTGGTTTTAAAGATCTCACAAACTGGCTGCTTCTAGCAGGATTCACTTACAACTATCCTATACTCGATTATATTATACACTTATCCATACTAACTGATTATTTATTAGTACGTTCATGAATAACCTTTGAAAAGCTCAAATGTTTTGCTAAAATGTACATACTAAAAAAACAAGGGAATGGGGAGCCGTGTGTGTGTGCCCGTGTGTGTATGTATGTGTGTGTGTGTGTGCATGTTTGTGTGTGTGTGTGTGTGTGTGTGTGTGTGTTGCGGGGCCGCTGGAGTTAAACTGACACACAGTCCTGGGTTGGCAGGAGAAAAGAGCAGTAGTATCAGCAACAGCAGAGGCTGTGTGTGTGTGTGGAGAGAGAGAGAAAGAGAGAAATATAAGAGGGAGAAAGAGAGAAATATAGAAAGGTAGAGAGAGAGTGAGTGAGAGAGAGAGAGAGAGAGAGAGAGAGAGAGAGAGAGAGAGAGAGAGAGAGAGAGAGAGAGAGAGAGAGAGAGAGAGAGAGAGAGAGAAAGGAGAAAGCAAGTTCTTTGTTTTGAGCTCACTATAATTGGCATACAGCTTTTGCAGGAGTTGAGATGGCTGAGTTCATGCCATGAATACTCAATTACGGAACTCAACCTCTGGCACCCACACACAGCTTCTCGGTTTAACCTGCTGTAGCTGTACCAGGGCTCCCCCATGTGGACAAACAGAGAAAAACACACACACACACACACACACACACGCACAGACAGACAGAGTAATAAGCAAATATTTTAAGGGATTCAAAAGAGACAACTCTAGTCCTATGGCAGTTTTGCAGTTGACAAGTTAAACTGTTACCTTAATCTCTACCATTGAGTCAGTTGAAATGTTAATGTGAACCTGAGCCATCCAGGCCCAGTAGTAGTCACGGGAACCGAGCAGCACAATGGTAGTAGGGTTTCAAATGCAGGGCTAGGCACTTTGAGCCTGGGTCCAGGGTTGACTAAACATGTCAATAACCAAGAACATATATGAACAATTAATGATATTACAGTATTGATTTAACGGTAACAACATAATTACCCATCAATTCGAATTTGTTTCACTATTATTGGAAAATGGTACGCAACTGCTGTGCAGCTCTATAACTTACTTGATTCAACAATAGAAATATTTTATAGACAGAACAAAAGAATGTAATCACTGTATTTTTTTACTCCCAAACCCATTTGAACAGTGAATGAATGTGTAAATCCAACAACCAATGCCTAGTCCAAGACACTTTATGCAAAAAGGTCCTACTAGAAGGTAGACCTAAACTAGAATGTGGACTTAAAATTTAAGTGTAGCCCTAAACTAGAATGTAGACCTAAACTAAATGTAGACCTAAACTAGAATATAGACATAAACTAAATGTAGATTTAAAATTGAAGTGTAGACCTAAACTAGAAACTAGACCTAAACTAGAAAATTTACCTAAACTAAATGTAAACCTAAACTAGAATGTAAACCTAAAGTAGAATATAGATCTAAACTAAATGTAGACCAAAACTAGAGACTAGACCTAAACTAAATATAGACCTAAAGCTATATAGATCCTAAACCCATTCATATTTATAGAATCTAGACCTAAACATAAGGACAGCATTGGAAGATACAGCGCGACACATTTTATTATCAAGACCCCAGATTAATCAGCTCCACACATGATAGGTTATTATTAATACCTCAGATTATTTAGTTGCAGATATTAACACCAGAACAAAATATGATAAGTGCACATTTGACGTTTCCAAGTCCAAAAACAAAAGTACAAATCTTTATATTTATATTCGTTTTTCTTTCTTCCTGTAGCAAACAATCTCGATATATACAGTAAAAGGTCTCCCCTCTCATATAGCATTTACAATCCAACGTGACAGTAACCGTCAGCGGGCAGAGGACTGGGAGACATTTGGGAGAAATAGAGGACACCTAAACAGCTTTGACAAGCTCAAATATCTCCTTGACTTCCTTAAAAAAGTGACTGGGCAGAAAGGAACAGGAAAAAGACAAGGAGAAAGCCAAAGGGCCAAAACAGGATGTTTGACTTGCATTTCATTCGTCCATGAGGTCTGCTGCTGCTGGTCAATGTCCACTTTTGAAAAGAGACCCTACTTCTAGACCCTTCACAGCCAAGTGCTGATAACACAATTACCAATGTTGGGAGGATCTTAAAGTAGTGTCAGAAACACTGTTTTTTACCATGTGTCCGTTTCCTTGTAAACACCTGTCATCGTTAAAGACAGTCCCACAATGTCATCTTGCATCCGTCGTTTTAGTCATGAAGCACTGGGTGTTACAGAACACCTCGCTGAAAAAACAGATTACAGAAAATCTGGCTATACGTGTCTTTTTTAACAAAATGATATACTCTCTTGCTGTATGTTCCAGAATAATACATATAACAGAAGTTTACTTATAAAAAAAGTACAAGGGGAATCTGTTTTTAGTTACAGTTTCAGTAGTTGCTATTCATATTTTTTGATTATTTCATGACAAAAAAAAAAGGTTCCTTAACAGCATGAAGTCACATAAAACACGGAGACTCATGGAAGGCTCTAGAAGTTTCCAGTAACCTCTCTATGTGAACAGACAGAGAGAAATGATAGGCTGTCGTTTAAAGGGACAGATGTTTTAGTCTAGAAGTTTCCAGTACCTTCTCTATGTGAGCAGACAGATAGGATAGGCTGTTGTTGAATTAAAGGAGCAGGTGTTTTAGTCTGGACGATTCCAGTACCCTCTATGTGAGGGGCAGATGTTTAACCTCTCCCTCTCTCTCTTTCTAGGAGTTAAGAGACTACTTAGTACTAAGAAACAGCTCCGGTCTAAAAAGGAGAGAAATTAACATTCCTATTTTATCCGCTGCAGTAAAGCTGCCGCCTACAATACAAACACACGTGCAACTCAAGGTTCAACCTAAAATAAGGGGGGGAAAAAAGAATATCGGGTTGATATTTGTCTAGAGAGCTGACGGTTGTCATCAACTGTGAAATAGGACAGGGGACTCACTTGGCTTAAAACACCTCAGTGACAGTCCACTGACAAGAGGAGACCAGGGGCAATTGTAACAAGGGGAAATTGTTACATATCAAATTACACCAATCAGAAAGGAGACAGAACCATGAAACTTATTATGCACATGCTCTGTGGTGATCCGGCTCTGCCTGCCGAAAGACAAACTGATAACTCGTACTTTTTGAGGCGTGAAAGTCATTTTCTTCATCTAAGTTAACTTTTAATGTATATGCATTTAAAACTGCCTAGTTTTGTTCACCATTCTGTTGTCTAACATTTTGATATCTTTGTGAACATTAGCGAGCGTTGTTTCATGCTAGCAGGATAGACTGTCATGTGGAGTACGGTTCGGAGCAATTCAAAAACTTTGTAACACCCCCAACACCATCAAAATGACCCCAACACCATCAAAATGGTGTCCGGCTTAATAACGACATCCAAATAGATATTGTTTTGGCTAATCATTTCAGAGAACAGTTTTATGTGCCATTATTTAAAAAAAGATTTTATTAGGTGATTGTTTTTGTCTGCATTCATTTCTAGAAATACACTTAGTAGGTTGGTAGCGTTGGCGTATTTCTATAATTAATTAAATATATTAATAAAATATGATTAATTATACTATTTTAATTAAACTTGAATACATTTTTCAATATATATTAAATTGTTTTAACTATTTATTCTAGGGAATTTTGGTCCTTGGTATTTTTATGAAGGTATTATGTTTTGCTCCAATTGCCCCCATGTGCTGTTACAATCGGCCCTTCATGTGGGGGCTAATGTAACATTTGACTTATATTGTTTAAATCAATATTGTGGCTCTAACAGTGCTTGTCAATATATTTAAAGGCCGTAAACAGATAGAACACAGATACAATTTACCAACATAATTAATTGTATCCAAATAGTTGATGAGGTTTTTGAGTAATGACTTTTACAGTTACATTTGCCCCTGGTCTCCCCTATTACTAATGGACATCACTTTCTAAATCTGGAGGCGTTGCATGTGCCTACAGATCAGGCAAGATTTAGGGCCTCTAGTAGTTCCATGACAGCCGTTGTTTAAGACTGCACAAGAAAATGTATGAGAATGTATACTGCCTATAAGGCATTGTTTTGATTCAGCATTTGTCTTGTCATGAGTGCCGATATTTTCCTGATGGCTGCTATACATTTACTGAGACACAGGCTGTCGCGCTGCTAAGAACACGTCTTGTGGATAAGGAAACGTAGGTCAAACTAGCGCCTCGGTCTAGCTGAAAAACAAACACTGGCACACATTGATATGGTCCCGTCATTATCCTGTGAAAAAAAAAAAAAAAAGGAAACAAAAATAAAGAAAATCAGAACATATTCCAAATAAGTCCGCCTGGTTAATGATACATTGCAGACCAGATCAAGGCACAAGGCAAACAAAGATAATTTTGGGATACCATTTTTTTTCCACATACTGTTTGAGTAGTTGTACACGATGCCAAACAAACACCAACACCAACAAAACCAAACATTGTAAAACGTGCAGTTCTTAAATGTTTAGATTATTGAAGTAATACACCTGTGCAAATTGAGCCAAAACGGCGTTGTAAGATCTCTGGTTTTCTTTGGGCAGAAGGGGATTACCAAACATGTTGCACAGATGCTTAAAAAAACTATAAACAAGTGAATGGTCTACTTCAGCTCATCAAACCTCATACTAAGAAATGTTTGTCTATTGAAAGACTCAGCATAGTAGATTACCCAGTAGAATATTAAAATTAATAAGTCATAATATCTTTTTTTGTGTGTTTTTTTTTGCTAATTCTGAAGCTTTTGCCTCCGGTGTGGAGAAAGATAGAAGACTATAAATGTAACTAGCAATATAAAACCTGTCTATACAATGATATAGATACACCCTAGTTACACAAGTCTCCTAAACACATGTAAACTAATCCCCAGAGGGAAAACACCCAGGTAACTCCTGAAGCCAGTGGGACATCTATGTCATTATCAAATCTAGACTTTGCACTAAAGCGTTAACTCCTTTCCCCATGCACCCTCCTCCATCCACCCATCCCTCCATCCCTTCCTCCCATTCACCCTCCCTCCCTCCAGCCCTCCCCCCTTCCCTCCAGCTAAAAGACAGAGAAAACGACTACAGTCTGATAGGTAGTTTATATATCAACAAGAAATGTCAGTTAGAAAAACAAAAAACGAACACACCCCAAGCCTTATGGTCCCTTATCCCCTGAACCAAGAGGGGCGTTTGATACAGTCTGCGGCTCCGTCCTGATGCAGCGTTAGGGAAATCAGCAAAATGAAAAGGTGGGGCTCAGGTGTCCCAACAGGAAACTGTTTGCCAACTGTTCTGTTATCAAACTCTAAACCGTTCTCCTTCCTCATCCCTCCTCTTCCTCGTGCTTCCGCGGGTACCGTTTCAAAGCCCGCATTCTTTCAGTCCAGTTCATTCCAGTCCAGACCTGCACCTGTTTAGCCCAACAGGTCTACAACAATGAAGCAATAGAGAAGTGTGCATGTGTGTGTGTGTGTATGAGAGAGACTGTGTGAGACTGTGTGTGTGACTGACTGCATGCCTGTGTGTGTGTGTGTGTGTGTGTGTGTGTGTGTGCAGGCAGGTCTACGAGACTCCGTTGACCAGAGGTGGAGGAAGAGGAGGGGCATCCGGTCCCCCTTCCTGCTTGTCCCGCCGCATCCCTCTCTCCTTATATGGTCGGTGCTGCCGAGGGGCGGGGCTGTCGCCTCCGGCCGTGTGGGGTGCTCTGCCCGCGTGCACGCTGCGCTCGTTGTTACCGTCCACATGGATCTGACGCACAGAGGAGGGGAGGGAGAAGGACATTAACAAAGAGACAGAAATATAGAGCGAGAGGAACAGGGGAAAGAGAGAGAAATATAGAAAAAGAGTGTGTGATATACAGATAAATATATAGAGAGAGCGGAAGAAATAGGCAGAGAAAACGAGAAAGAAATATATAAAGAGAGGGAGAGAGAAAAAGAGAGATATTAACAATCATTCCACCGAAAGCACTATACATATCCATACACAGAGCAACTATACACATCCATGCACAGAACAACAAAGGATTTAGGGTGACACCTAGTGGTGGCATTGTGCAACAACATCAACTATTCCTAATTAGTCCTGCAGATAAAACAATGAGCGTGCCCACCTTGTTCCCACGTGTGTGTGTGTGTGTGTGTGTGTGTGCGTGCGTGCGTGTGTGTGTGTGCGCGCGTGTGTGTGTCACCTGTAAGGAATCGTCCTGAGGCCTGATTCGGGCGTCACGGACATTCCGCGGGCGAGGCTCGCTCCCCTGGTTATCGTCGCCTATTTAGCCACAGACAGAAAACTGGTGAGCCTGACTGACGGTGTGTGTGTGTTTGTGTGTGTAAATGTGTTTGTGTGTGTGTGTGTTTGTGTGTGTGTAAATGTATGTGTGAGTTAATGTGTGAGCTAATGTGTGTGTGTGTCTAACAACTCAAGGCAGCAATGTGTTCCTTTGTTACTGATGTGATAACACGCGGACACACAAACCTTTGTACCACCCTCCTCCTCCTCCTCCTCTTCCTCCTCTGCTTCCCCGGCCCCGTGGCCCCCCTCCTCCTCCTCCTACTCCTCCTCTCCTCCGTCCATCCGTTCGCCGTGGGAATGTCCCGGCTCCTGTCATCAGCTCGTCAGTGGGGGCCAGGGACCAATCGCTGAGCTCGTCCTTGTGGTCAGACTCGGTCTCTGAAGCGTTGGACGCCTCCGAGTTGGTGCCTAAATATAGTAACAGTAACTAAATATAATAACAATAACAAAATATTACAACAACTAAATATAGTAACAATAACTAAATATAATAACAATAACTAATAACAAAAAATTATAACAATAACGAAATATAACAATAACTAAATATAATAACAACTAAATATAACAACAATAACAACATTTAAAAACAATAACTAATAACTAAATATAATAACAATGACTAAATATAATATAACTAAATATAACAGACACGAATTCAGAGAATAACCGGGCATCATAGAGTATTTAGAACAACATTCAAATCAAGTCGAAGCGTTCAAGTCTGATTTGATACAGAACTACAAGTGCGTCAAGAACCTTGCAATAAAATGCTGTTTTGTTTTTAAGCTGGACTGTGCTACACAACTACATCTGATTTGAACAAAGACGTGTGACCCATGGGGGGTCTGCTGGTTTACCCGACGCAAAAGACGCTCCTCCTCGTCTTCCCCGACCTCCTCCTCTTCCTCCTCCTCCGTAGGGCTTCCCTCCTCCTCCTCTCGGACCCCCGAGCCCCGTAGCGAGGCCTAGCCCTGGGCCTCCGTTGTCGATGACGAAGGTCTTGTCAGGACGACCCAAGGGGTTCCTGGGGTTCCCAATCTGTCTCAGCTGCTCGTCAATCTGCATCCGCTCCAGGCGGAGCTGGTCCACTTCCTGTTTACGACACCACACTCATCACTGATTGGCTGTTTATTATTGATGATTGATGACGCACATACTTAAAACACGCACACATTACAATGTCTATTGTGTGTAGCCAACGCTTATGTAAAAGAAAAAAGAAAAATTTTGAAAAAGAAAACATAGACACACACACACACACACACACACACACACACACACACACACACACACACACACACACACACACACACACACACACACACACACACACACACACACACACACACACACACACACACACACACACACACAGAGCACTGACCTTCAGGTAGTTGAGATGGTAGTCCAGCAGAACCTTAGCATTGGAGATGCTCTCTTTAGTGCCCACAAACACAAAGGGCACCAGACTCTGCAGGGAGACAGCACAGGACCACAGCCATCAGACCACCATCACTAACTCCTCTCACCAACCCCTCCAAAGGATGGAGCCAAATCAAACGCACCTCTAGCACCTCACTGTGACCTCCACTAATCTATCCTGTGTAACTAAACCAGGCAGACAGAAACACCTTCGACAGAAACAGAATAAATCAAGCGCACTTTGAGCCCTGCACTATGATGTGTGTTATGTAACCGCTGGAAGCGGAGGCGGTGGATTTGCAGCTACTGACATCATCGGCGGGAGGGGGCTTTTTGTCGTTCTCTGCTTCGATCCTGACCCGAACCACTCCGGATTTATCCACCACTTCCTGAATCAACTTTCCGTTCTTCCCAATCACCTTCCCTGGAAAGAGAAAGAGAAAGAGAAAGAGAAAGAGAGAGAGAGAGAGAGAGAGAGAGAGAGAGAGAATAGGAGGGAGGAGAGAATGGAGAAGCCATGAGTTAACACAAGCCCCCTTACAGGTAAAGGATGCACACCTCAACAGATTGCCTGAAACACTAAATAAACACTTCAAAAACTCACCAAACATTCAATTCAACAGTGGCTAATGTCCAGATACATATGTGTAATTGTCCCAAAAGCTCAGTGATGTAAATTCACAGGTGTCATGACATTTAGCACAGGTAATATGACGTCCATGTGTGTGACTTCACAGGTAAAAGGAAGTGTAATAATATTTAAATGCACAGGTGACAGAAGTGTACTTATTTAAACACACAGGTGAAAGTCAGTCTAGTTATTTAAACTTACAGGTGACAGAAGTGTACTTATTTAAACACACAGGTGAAAGTCAGTCTAGTTATTTAAACTTACAGGTGACAGAAGTGTACTTATTTAAACACACAGGTGAAAGTCAGCCTAGTTATTTAAAGTTACAGGTAACAGAAGAGTACTTATTTAAACACACAGGTGAAAGTCAGTCTAGTTATTTAAAGTTACAGGGGACAGAAGAGTACTTATTTAAACACACAGGTGAAAGTCAGTCTAGTTATTTAAAGTTACAGGGGACAGAAGAGTGCTTATTTAAACACACAGGTGAAAGTCAGTCTAGTTATTTAAAGTTACAGGGGACAGAAGTGTACTTATTTAAACACACAGGTGAAAGTCAGCCTAGTTATTTAAAGTTACAGGGGACAGAAGAGTGCTTATTTAAACACACAGGTGAAAGTCAGCCTAGTTATTTAAAGTTACAGGGGACAGAAGAGTACTTATTTAAACACACAAGTGAAAGTCAGCCTAGTTATTTAAACACACAGGTGAAAGTCAGCCTAGTTATTTAAAGTTACAGGTAACAGAAGAGTGCTTATTTAAACACACAGGTGAAAGTCAGCCTAGTTATTTAAAGTTACAGGTAACAGAAGAGTGCTTATTTAAACACACAGGTGAAAGTCAGCCTAGTTATTTAAAGTTACAGGTAACAGAAGAGTACTTATTTAAACACACAGGTGAAAGTCAGCCTAGTTATTTAAAGTTACAGGTAACAGAAGAGTGCTTATTTAAACACACAGGTGAAAGTCAGCCTAGTTATTTAAAGTTACAGGTAACAGAAGAGTACTTATTTAAACACACAGGTGAAAGTCAGTCTAGTTATTTAAAGTTACAGGTAACAGAAGAGTGCTTATTTAAACACACAGGTGAAAGTCAGTCTAGTTATTTAAAGTTACAGGGGACAGAAGAGTGCTTATTTAAACACACAGGTGAAAGTCAGCCTAGTTATTTAAAGTTACAGGTGACAGAAGAGTACTTATTTAAACACACAGGTGAAAGTCAGTCTAGTTATTTAAAGTTACAGGGGACAGAAGAGTGCTTATTTAAACACACAGGTGAAAGTCAGTCTAGTTATTTAAAGTTACAGGGGACAGAAGAGTACTTATTTAAACACACAGGTGAAGGTCAGTACAGGTGTGAGACATAAGGTTCAATGATCTTACCCACTAAGTTCCTGGGGACTTTGATGGCGTCTTCAGAGAACTCCAGGAAACTCCGCGCCTTGCTGACTGCTTCCTGATCCTGAGAAAAAGACAGACAGAACGTAAAAATGCACTGAAATTAAAATACACATCTCCGTAGATGTGGAGGGTACAGGTGTCGGGGGTTAGGGTTAGGGTAGGGGTCAGGGGTTACCTCTCCGTAGATGTGGAAGGTGCAGGTATCAATGGGTTAGGGTTAGGGAAGGGGTCACCTCTCCGTAAATGAGGAAGGTGCAGGTATAACGGGGGTTAGGGTTAGGGGATCAGGGGTTACCTCTCTGTAGACGTGGAAGGTGCCGGTATCAGTGGGTTAGTGTTCGGGTAGGGGTCAGGGGTTACCTCTCCGTAGATGTGGAAGGTGCAGGTATTATTGGGTTAGGGTAGGGGTCAGGGGTTACCTCTCCGTTAATGAGGAAGGTGCAGGTATCAGGGGGTTAGGGTTAGGGTAGGGGTCAGGGGTTACCTCTCCGTAAATGTGGAAGGTGCAGGTGTCCTCGTCCAGGTCAATGGTGGTGACCCCAGGCACCTTGCGGGCCTGCTGGATGTTTGCTCCATGGGTGCCGATGGCAAGCCCCATCAGGTCGTCACGCACCACAAACTGCTCGTGGAACCGGGAGGCTAGCTGCCTGGAGCTCTGCAACGCCAGGGAAAGAGGGGGAGGATGGGGTCAGCAGTGAACGAAGGGGGTGAGAGAGAGAAGGAGAGAGAAAGTGGGTAGACAGGCAGGGTGAAGTGAAAGAGGGGGTGAGAGAGAGAAAGAGAGCGAGAGAGAACACAAAAGGGGGTGGGAGTGGCAGTGTAAGACATGGGTGAGTAGGGGAAAGATGGGGGGGTGAGAAAGAAGGTGTGAGAGAGAGAGAAAAGCAAAGAGCAGCAAAAGGGTTTCGGGTTAGAGGGAAGAGGGGAGAGAGAGTATCTTTGGTTACACACGGAACATGCATGTGTACTCTGTGTGTTTGAGAAAACATCCGTCTTATTTGCAGCGTTTCTGAGTCACACATGTACGTTCTGTGTGTGTGTGGCTGTCTGTGCACACTGTGTGGTTGTGTGTGTGTGTGTGTGTGTGTGTGTGTGTGCGTGTGTGTGTGCGTGCGTACCTCCAGTTGGCGACTGGCCTCCTCGTTCCTCTGCATCAGGGACAGTTTGGTCCTCAGGCTCCTGAAGTGCATGTCAGCCATCATGTTAGCTCTCCTAGTGGTCACCTCGTTCACCGACTTCACACACACACACACACACACACACACACACACACACACACACACACACACACACACACACACACACACACACACACACACACACACACACACACACACACACACACACACACACACACACACACATTAGTTCAAATAGCGAGCGATCAGAAAGATTTATTAAATTATTATTTATTTAGCAAAAAACAAAGTAATTTTTCTAAGGACAAGTTAAAAATTCCTAGATAAGTGAAAACATAAAAAAAGGGCCATGCAGTTAAACACACCAAGCTTGGCTACGCATGGTAGAATGCACATGTTGAGGTACATCCGTCTCTAAACAAAGTGACAGCCAGGGAGATCAGAGAGAGAGCTCCCCCTCGTGTTCAACAGGCGGTAATGCACTCGGAAGGCGAGGGGACAGACATACCAGGAGAACCAGCTGTTTCTTCTCGGAGTCGTAGGTGATGTTGAACGCCCCCACCGCCTTCTTGAAGTCCTTATGAGCAGACTCTTTGGAACACCTAAAAGGACAAACAAACAAAGAAACAAACCACCTTCAGATTAAAAAAACAACAACCGTCCAGATCATAGTTAAACACGTTTGGTTTTCTTTACCAAAGAACTGCTAATGTGTTTGATAAAGACAAATCCTCAAATGTAGTTGACGGCAAAGCTATTACACTGTGCAAGCCTAACAAGCACTGCATTGTTGTAGCCCTACTGAAGTTAAAGGTAAGGGTAGAGTAAAGGTGAAGTTCGTTTTCGGGGATCCTCCTATGGATATCTCGAATGATCACTGTCAGGTGTGGTTGTGCACTGCACATTTCTTAGAGGATTGCATCGAAAATAGGGGTAACGTTTTTAATCCAGGTTTGCCTCCAAACTTCTGCTCAAACATGGAGCAGTACCATCGATCCAGGACCCTGCAGTAATTAATTCGACCAGTAAGCATTTATGTCCTAATTCATTTATTAGCCATATTAACTCATTGCTCCTTCCCAACTTGGATAACATGCAGGTTCATTAAGCTGTGCTTATCGCATCAAAAGCAGCTGGTTGTATGTGTGTCTGTGTGAACGTTACAAGTCAGAAAGGCAGCTTGATTTTGCAATGAGAAGATGCAAGGTACCTAGACTTCTGACATACTCTAATTTGTTCTTAGGACAGTCCTTTGCAGCCCCCACCTTCAAGGGAAATTGGCTGCATCCCTCGTGGTTGAATGGCTGGTTCGTCTCTATCTTCCTCACATTCAGGATCGGACTCAGGCTCATATAAATAAGGTCGAACTACTCTGGCTGCAGCCATGGTAACAGTATAACATTACAATATCCCCAGCCAATAACATAAATCAGCTAATGAATATGAATGAGCAATGAGCGTCAACTTATTACTTATGGGCGTTCACCACTTAAAACAGCATGTGAGTTGGAAGGGACAAAAGAGGCATCCTAAAATAATTAATAAAAAATATAAAAAAAATTTGGCGTGTGCTAATATTCTTAAATGTGCTTCATAGACACTAAGGAATCACACAGAGATGTATGAATTTCTACATTATGGGTCCTTTAACTAAAGCCCTTTTTTAGTGAATAAGACTACATAGACCATGTCTCAGTGTGTGGGTCTACTTAACTAAAGCCCTCCATTGGTGAATAGAACTACAAAGACCCTGTCTCAGAGTGTAGGTCTACTAAAGCGATCCATTGCTGAATAGAACTACAAAGACCATGTCTTAGTGCGCAGGTCTACTAAAGCGATCCATTGCTGAATAGAACTACAAAGACCATGTCTTAGTGCGCAGGTCTACTCACATCTGCCGCAGGTCTTCGGGTACGTCCAGGCGGACCTTGAGGAAGGTGTTCTTAGTGGCCGCCTTGTTGGGGTTGACGGGCCTCAGCCTGTCCAGGGTCACAATCTCGTTCAGAGTGGCGTCGCACGCAGCGTACTCTATCACGTAGAACTGGAGGGGGGTGAAAGGGGGGATGATAGGAAGGGAGTGGGGGACAAAAGGACGAGAGGAAGGGAGGAGAACCGGAGGGAGGAGAGGAAAAGGAGGATAAACCAAGGAGGAAAGAAGGGCATGTGTGAATGGATTTGTAGCAATATTTTGTGAAGTAGCGCCGGAAGTACCGACTGGTCGTTCAATAACGGAAGTTATTACTGGACCAAAAACAACAATGTATAATAACACGATAACAAGTATTGACGTTATTATTACACAATAACATTATTATTATTATTATTATTATTATGTAATACCATCATTAGATCAGCAAGAGAGTGGTCACCTATCCACAAGTTAGTCCAGTCTCTGCTAAATTTCTTGAACTTTGAATAGCCCAACAGTTTGTAATACTTCTTAGTTACATGCATAATAATCCTGACCGCTGTTAGGGACGACTTTGGGTTAGGGATGCACTTATTGATCAACTTAATATTTTTTATTTTCTCATGTTGAAAGTACTAGTTGTGAGTCGGTCGTTTGGAAAAAGGCGTCTGCTAAATGACTGTGTGATGTAATGTATTGTAGTGGTATCGGTGCAATGATTGTATTGTAATGTAGTGGTGATGGTGCTATGAATGTACTGTAATGTAATATAATGTAGTGGTGTCTATGACTGTAATGCACTGGTATCTGTGCTATTACTGTACTGTAATGTAATGTAGTGGTGTCTGTGCTATCACTGTAATGTAATGTAGAGGTGTCTGCGCTATGTAGTGGTGTCTGCGCTATGAATGTACTTTAATGTAATGGTGTCCATGACTGTACTGTAATATAGTGTACGTTAATGTACTGTAATGTAGTGGTGTCTGTCTGTACTATGATTGCACTGTAATGCAATGGTGTCTATGATTGTACTGTAATGTAGTGTGCTGTAATGTAATGTAGTGGTATCTATAACTGTGCTGTAATGTAGTGTACTGCACTGTAACACACTTTACTGTAATGTAGTTATGTCTATGACTAATGTAATATAGTATACTGTACTGTAATGTAGTGGTGTCTATGACTCTACTGTACTGTAATGCAGTGGTATCTATGACTGGACTGTAATGTAATGTAATGTAGTGGTGTCTGTGCTGAGCTCACCTCTCCTTTCACCATGTGGACATTTGCCAGCCACCACCCACACGGCTCCCTGTCGTTCGCTCTGGAATACACCTAAGAACACACACACACACGCACACGTCCATTGCTGAACAGTTGCTGCTACTATGTTTTGTACCAGAACATTGTGAAGAAAGAAATCCTTGAAGATGTATTTGTAAGTACAGCCCTACAAAATATCAGTTAATAAAATAAGTTAATTAAATAAGAAGACAAAAGTGATCTCAAAAGCCATTTATTAATTATTTGCTTGATAATTCTGCCTGCAGATCAGTGACTTTAGGCTGTATCCTTGACAATACCCAATTCTGCACTTTATCGTAGGTGTGTGAGATGAAGAGTGTGTACTGCTATAGGAGCATTACAAGGGACCGGTCCTATACTTACAGCACATACCTCAACCTCATCATTCTCATTAATCTCCTTGGCAACACCTGTAGGTGGGGGGAAGCGGACATCATGGAATGGAATCTGTCGTTCCGGTTGCCAACTGGTAGAACACGCACAAGGACGTGCGCGCGCAAACACACACACACACACACACACACACACACACACACACACACACACACACACTGCACTTAGATCATAATTGACACTACGGCAAGAAGCGTGTCTAAAAGCCTAAACGGATGTTACGTCAAAGGTGAATGTGTGTGGGTGTTGTTTACTCACTTGTTTTCGAAGGCAACTGTGACTGTTCCTTCATGAACGTCCCTTACATAAGCCTGGTTAAGAAATGAAAGCAAATAATATTCAATGACATGCAAAGTTAAGCTCTATACTATCATGCCATAGCCATAGTGCTAACATAGATAAACCTTGCATTGAGAGAAAACAAACTAAGCTGGATAACGTTAGCTAATAAAATAATGGTTAGACAGTTGATTGACTAGGCTAGTAGTATTAAAAAGGGCCCGCAATTTGCAAACAGCTATGTTACCTGTCTCGATTACTTTCGTTCGTTAGTAAGCTAACAAGCTAACATTGACTCAATTGAAAACGTTATTAAGTGTTTGTACTGAGATAAGGCTAACATACCTTGTAGAAAGCTCCACTCGTCCCCCTTACTTCTACGACTAAATCGTCCATAACGTTCAGCTAACGTTACAGCTAGCTAACGTTGTTACCTGACGTAAACTAGCTAGAGGTAACGCTAGCTAGCTAGCCACAATGTTAGCCAGTTAGCAATAAGTCAAGTTGCGATCTGTAGCTGACGGGGGTGTGCTTGAAACGTCGTTTTCCTCGGCACTCCTTGGCTAACCAACAAGAACTCGGGTTGTCAATTATACGAAAGCGTAATATTTACAGTATCTAAAGCACAACACAGTAAATAGCATGTGTCGTAAAGAAGTTCATTGAGGTAAACATTGCCTTGTACTACTTATTGTAGCCAGAAATGCTAAGAGCATAAAGGAGGACGTACTTCCGGTGCATTATAAGTGGGTGTCCACTGACCATCGTTACACTAATTACATAGTCGTTAAGCTTATTTGCGGATAATAGTATAGATATAACATAAATAAACCACATAACTATTGAAATTGTCATTTGAGTCATCATGGTTGCATTAAAAAACGAGATTCATCAAGTTGCCAAAGCCAAGGCTGTACAGGGAAACTAATAGAATTTCTCCAATAACGGAATATGTCGTATTCCTTGTAAACCAACAGACAGTATCAAAAGAAAGGGGGATATTTTTTTACCGCCAAGTGTAGGCTATTGCTAATGTTTAGACTGCATGCCTTTTGTTCTCACCATTTCAGAAGCTGTGAATGATTTGTTTGGTTAGGTAGCAGCACAAATGCTGGTAAGCCTTTTGACAGTGTTCTTTGTGGGTTAAAGTGAAGCAAACTGCCACTGACAGACTTCTTTAATCTGAACTGTCCGTGCCACTGACAGTGTTGGGTGGATGTCAAGTGCTCTCATCACTACAGTTGTGAAACAGAACAAAAGATGCTGTTGTAACCTTCTGTCATGAGAAGGAGAGGTATGAGAGAGTGTTGGTTGGGGGAAGAGAAAGAGAGAGATGGAGAGATAGGAGGTGGAGGGAGAGGGATATAGAGGAGGGTGGGTGTATGTAGAAATGGAGGGAGAGGGGGGGGGGTAAAGAGAGAGGGAGAGAGATGGAGAAAGAGAGGAAAGGTGTGTGCAACAGAAGACATTGAGAGAACGCACTGTCACTGTGTTTTGGTTCTGCCACTACTGTAGGTGCCTCCTACAATCATTGTCCAGCAGCACACAAACACACACACATACACACAAACAAACCCCCCTACCACAGACACACACACACACACACACACACACACACATTCACACAACCCACCCTCCCAACACACACATACAGCATTCACAAACAAAGAGACACAGGGTGTGACCTAACGGAGAAGGAGTGAGATCCTCAGTGCTGGGGGCGATTTCATAACAGGCTCTAGCAAGGAAGAATTTGATTGGCTAAAAGCCAGGTCAAAGTAAAGTGGCAATCAGGAGTCGAAGAGAGACAGAGGGAAGGTAAGGGGATTTGTAGCCGTGAAATAGTGTCAAACATACAGAGTTGTTTTGTGAAGAACAGAGCAAGACTAGAAAGGAAAAAAAATCGCTCTCCTGTCTCAAACTGTCTGAGACCTCTACAAACCCAAGCCAGAACAGAATCGACCACAGTGGACCACAATACCCCAGAACAGAACCGACTACTGTGGACCACTCAACAGAACAGAAGAGAAACAAAGTGGACCCATATTTACCAGTGAGAAGCAGCTCGTAAGGAGACCACTCAACTCAAGCCATGGGTCTATGCACCAGCAAATCGGCTGTGGCCCTGGTTCCCTCTGCAAAGGCCCCAAACGCGGAGGCAGCTTGCCGGGCATCGGGTCAGGGAAGTCCCAGGGCGTCACCCACCTGGGACCACAGTGTTCTCATGGTCCAGCCGTTCAAACCCGAGAGCGGAGGGGTGAGGAGCAGCAGCCAAAACCCGACCGCCAAGGGCTATCTGGAGCTGGGGGACGATGGGGGAGGAGAAGGGGAGGAGAAGAAGCATGGGGAGGCAGAGGAGGAAGAGGAGGGAGAGGAAGAAGAGGAAGAGGACACAGAAGGGGGCGAGATCGAGGAGCTACTCAACTTCTCCGAAAGTGAAGGAAGTCTAATGAACGAGTTCCTTGATTAGAGAAGGGAAGGAAGTATAGGAGGGAGGGAACATAGGGGGACACAAATGTTGGTGGTGGTGGTGGTGGGGGGAGGGGGGTAAAATGGCGGGTAGTCTCTGTTTTAAGACTTTTGGCTTTCTTTGAGAACTGTTCATGAATCTCAATGGAACACCATCCAATACTTACTACAGAGCCCTGAGCCAGTTGAAACCTTAAAAACTAAGTTAAACCATTCTGAGTACATTGCCTGGTGAAACATCTATACTATCTGCTGTGTGGACTGGTGAGTAGTGTCTGACCTTGGTTATATATTTCTATATAATATATTTATTAATACAGGGGCAAACTGTATTGTATGGTCTTGTATGTAACTGCCCCTTCCCTGACCCCAGCCGTACTTCACTTGTTTAAAATATACACACTCTCTGGCCTGGATCTCTCCAGTCAAAGCATATGTGTGAGATCAGGGAAATATCAAGAAAAGGTAACGGGTTGTTAAAAGAAAGAAAAATATAAATGGAATGTAGCCTTATCACATTGTAGTTGTTTTAACTATTAGGATTCATGGTTGTGCTGGGTAAAGATATTAGCAGTTTGACGTTGCAGTGCCAGGTTGAATTGATCTTATCCGTTCGATGCTGGGCTGTTTTTCTGGCTTAAGACAGCTTGTTTACCTAACCAGAGACTGGCAGTATGAATTCGATTTATCAACATACATTTTTGTTAGTCTGAGGTATGTCCCAGCACTGCTACATGAGAGAATAACTTGTATTACTTTCAAAACAGTACACTTTCCAAAACTCTCTCTTTATAGTAATTATTTGGAAAAATAAATGTAATTTTTAAATTAATTATTGATTATGAAGATTAACAAATTTGTAACCAATATGAAAGAACACAATATTTAATATAATAATTTTCTTACAACATAAAAATTGTTTGTTTACATTTGCTTTTCCCCTCATGACCAATTCAACACAATACAGCAATCATTGCAAAGAAACTTCTCGTGCCCTTCGTGTATTTTCACCAACATAATCAGTGGGTATGTCTTAGTTCAAAGTAGGAAAAAAGGTAATATTACGAAAGTATCATTTTCACTCATTATCTTATCATTATCTTATCACTGTGTGGTCTGGGCTTGGCTGACATGACATAGAAAACCTAAGAACATGGAAAAACCATCCCTCAAAAGGAGGAGGAAGATTTGGATTTGGTTCAGCACAAACCTCCTAGACACACACACACGCGCGCACGTACCACACACACACGTACACACACAAACACACACACACACACACACACAAACACACACACACGTATAACATCTTTGCCCTTTAGCACAGCTAATAATTTTCACAAGAGTGGTTAATCATCTAAAGAAAGAGAAAAGTCTTTGGCAGCCAACATTTTTAGTTGAGAATGCACACACATGATTAAATCAGACAAACTTGTATTGTTATTTGAACCCTTATTTATTTAAAATGTTTTTAAAATGAATGATTTGGTTTCTCTTCCTGCTATCAAATCCATTTTAACTGGGAGAGTAAATCATTAGGGTGTAAATGTTTTTAATTGAACATTTTTGATACGTGGATTGTACTATGCTGGTTCATTAGTTATTTATTGTAGTAGTGTTGTGGTTTTTGTGTCTATTGTTGCAATCACTTGTTTTACTCTGTGCTGCTGCCTATCTTGGACAGGACACCCTTGCAAAAGAGTATATTACTCTGAATGGGATCATTCCTGGTTAAATAAAGATTAAATAAAAAAAAATTAAATTGTATTCAGATACGTTTCATTGATTATGAAAAAGATGGAACTCTGAATTAATTTGAAACTCTGAAATTATTTTAAAGCGATAGATCATGCATATTTCTTTGTATATTGTATTCTTGTGATAATTCTCTCTTTATCTGCACAATAAAGTAATGAGAAACCGATCTCTGCTATCCGACACAGTACGGCTACATGAACCTGAATCGCAAAGATATTGTAACAGGGCACCCTGTTCCTCTCACAGAATATTTAGGGTGTGGTGGTCAAATTTGACATTCTAGCGGATGTTCTGGCCTGAGCTGTTGTTCAGACGTGAGGGTAGGGTCAGAGGGAAGGCCAGGTCACCAGAAAGTATGTGCCTTTCGGAAACACTGTAATCTAGGTTTGTGTCTTAGCCATAGCATGAAGAGATAAGTGTACGTAGGCTGCCCAGACTTGGGCGTCATAGCCAGGGTCCGACCAGAGCTGTTTGGACGTAAGGAAAGGGTCAGGGGGAAGGAAAGGTCACCAACGAGCAAGTGCCTTTCGGAGACACTTAGTGTCTCTAGTTTAAAGTTGGTTCACAACCAATATAATCGTGTCAGCCATGTCAACTAATTAGAAACTTACTATGTCGTTAGACTGAACTGACTGTGGTAATATCTTTGTGTACAGACCTGACTCTGTAGTCATCAATACAATTGTACTTAATCATTGCTTGTTTCCTCTGTATTATTAATTGGTTAGTTTCTGTTATAGATTGAAATGATCCATTACAAGTGGTTCCTGGATTGAGAAGTTTGGGAACCCATGTTCTAAAGCACTCAGTGAGTCCCCTGGACAAATTCAGGCAGCTCCTCAGGAAAGTTTTTTTTTTTTCCCAAGATGATGTAAAATTAACATTCTCTTTCCATTCTAAATATCTAAATATCTAGCTAGTAGCAACATAGACAAAGAGTCTAACAAATATTTGATTGATATTTTGACATTAGACAGGAAGTTAGTTTGGATGAGGTTCCCCACCCAGTCTCAAAACACATTCATGGGGTCTCTGTCACTGGAAGATTGGTATTTTTAGTGGATTTTGCCAAGAAGCAATCCTGAAGAAGTCCTTATCTTCTAATTTAATTTTTTTTTTAAAAGCAGTTCAATGTAATCTATTACAGCAGCTCAAGCAGAGATTTTGTAAGAGAAAACATAAACTCGTAGATGTAAATGAAGTACACTGTAAACATACAGTACTGTGCAAAAGTTTTAAGCAGGTGTGAAGTCTTTAAAGTTCAAATTAGTTTTTATAAAAATATAAATGTTAACTGTTTATTTTTTTTAATCCATTCATAAAATACAAAGTGAGGGTAAAGCAAATCTGTATCAAATCAACATTTGGGGTGACCACCCTTTGCCTTCATGACAGCATTATCTGCCTTAAACTAATGCACAGTACCGTATACAAAACAATAGTATCGAAAAATGTATAATAATTGTAATTATATCCCATGAGAACTCATCGAATGGCATTGCTACCCCCACAAAAAAAGTCCTGCATTAATGACTTATTGGTTTCACATTCTATTACGATCTAAGCTTTCCAAGAACCACATTTGAACTTGTCACCTGGGCAAAGAATTGTCCTCTGTCTATCAGTTTCCCCCCCGAGATAACATTACAAATGACATTTGTAGGTTAGCCTGCATCATCCATCCCCCGTCTGATCAAGGGGAAAGCCTCGCCTCTTTTCTTGATGTGGTTGGTAATCTGATCATCATTTACCAGGTATCGCCACAAATTATTTGCCAATTCGCACTTCAGGAATGTTCTCGTCAAGGGGAAACCTCTACTAGCGAAGCCATGGCGTAACAGATATTTTCCTAACTTTGAACATGAAAACTATTTTTTTAATAGTCATATGGTCCGAACTGAAACGTCATTATGGAATAGGCGTTGATGGGATTCTATGTATGGGATTGTCTGATTATCAAACTCCTTAATCGATAATTTAGAAAACATTAATGTGAGTGGACGCACATGACTTTGTTACCACAACAAATGCAAACAATTGCAGCCGAACAACACACTTAGCCACACGCGCACACACACACACACACACACACACACACACACACACACACACACACACACACACACACACACACACACACACACACACACACACACACACACACAGGCAAAGCTTTTGCATGTATAGATCTAGTTGATCTGTGGTTGGCAGTGCCTCTGACTGTAGCGTACTGACGTTGTTGTGTAGATATCTCCGACTTGAAAAGCCCTCTGTGTGGGAAGAATGGCACCTGCCAACTAACCCTTCTATGAAAGCTAACCATAGGGATTCCCCACACATCTGGAAAGTCTACCAGGAGTCTCTTATAAAACAGCCCTGCTCCAACCCATCTACCAACAAACACTCAGAAGTAATAACCAGTCGGTCGACTAAAAGCTGCTAAACTTTAGTTCACCAGTCAGCTTAGTAAAACTAGCGACTAACTACCTAGGACTACTTAGTGACGAACACTAGTGTTGTCTAAGTCTGAGCAGAGTCGCGTTTTTTTATTTTTTGCGTAGTTATACAGCCTAGTTTAAGTTCTGTTTTGTCATAACATCCCATCCACCGCCATGGCTTGCAATTGGAAGTCGCTCGTGATCCTTCTAGTTTCCATCTACCTCAGCCTCACTCAAGCCAGACCTGCAGGGTCATCCTTGCTGTATAACGAAGCACTAAGTGACGCGAATACACTGATTGGAGAAATGGTGAGTTGAAATACTATCACATTATTGAATCACATGTGGATAAACAAATGTATGTATATACCAAATAGTTTTGGGTAAAGAGCAATGTAAGATGAAAAAATAAAATGTGCTGTTTAAGATGACAAAATGAGCAAAGTAATAATATCCAATCAAATCAAGTAAGTTCTTCCAATGGACACCTTACACTGTAGTGAGTGTTCTGATTGGTTGGTAAATAGTCGAATAATACAATTTGTGGTCATTGCTTCAGCTAGGTTCATAAATAGACCATTTTAATTCATCCTGATACTTTTGGATTGGGCATTGGAATGCTGCTGCTCTTTGTATTTTATGTTGCGTTCGAGAACACAGTGTTGGTTTAAACGTGATGGTGGTAACGTGATGTTTAAAATAGAAAGACATTTTCTTTTTTTCCCTTTCAGAAGAATTTTCTGATCACCTGTGACATGAACAACAACGTAAGTTCATCATGAACTTCTTCTCCTCATCTGCTAATCACTCTGTTCCTTTTTTCTTCAATTTTTTCAATTTATTTCTTGTTTTTCCTTCTTTTTTCTCTTTTTCCTCTTTTCCTTACTTTGTATGTTGTCTTGCTCCACTACATCTTCTCCCAACCTGAACATCTCAACATCAAACTTTCAAGGATACAACATTCAGAACTTTTGTTCTTTTTTTTTGTATTCAAATGGTGCCTGCTAAATTTTAAAACATCTCTGGACCCCCCCCCCCCCCCCCCATCTTATTTTGCATCCGTGTTACTTTGTGTTAGGTAGTCCACAGTAATGGCACAAACATCTAGCGGCATGGCAGTTTAGCTCTCTGAAACTGAAACCAATGCAATCCGTTGTGCCTTATCTATCAACAATCAAGGTACAGCTATGAATCCACCACATTGCACGGGCCTCTAAGAATGTGCAGCGCTGATTTCCTCCTCTTTCTATCTTAATGAGTGGCTGATCGTGCTACTCTGGATGTAACATATCAACAAAGTTTTAGATAATAATAATAATAATAAAAATAATAATATAAACTTTAATTTAAGAGTGCCTTTCTAAAAAACCCAAGGACTCTTACAAGTGTAGTGTTGACAAAGGAAGCATTAACAAATACAAAAATATATGTATATTTATTAAAAGAAGAAAGATACAAAAGCAGATTATGAACAATACAAATCCGTTACAGTGCAGTCATAGGCCTGACAGAACAGGTATATTTTTAGAAGTCTTCCTAAGTTCCAAGGGACTCTCCATGGCGATGGAGTTCCAGAGGGTAGGGGCAGCCACGCTGAATGCTCGGTCCCCAGATGTCCGCAACCTGGTGTGGGGGATGGAGAGCAGTCCCAGGCCATCATACCTGAGATTACCAAAGGGGATGTAGGGGAGTAGTAGGTCAGAAAGGTATTGTGGGGCTTGGGTGTTGAGGGATTTGTATGTGAGGAGGAGGACTTTGTAAGTGAAACGGGACCTTGACTGGGAGCCAGTGTAGGTGTGATGTGCCGGTTGTAATAGTAGTAAGACAAAATATGAAAACCGCACGATGCTTATTGAAACAACAAAGTAATTTTTTTATTTGCTTTCCTCCAAAGGCTAAAGAATGTACTTTGCAGTTCAACAACACACTTGTGGTGAGAGCTAAGTAATATTAATATGAATTATTATTATTATTGTAGATGTATTATATGTGTGTCTATAAGTGTGTGTGTGTGGTTGTTTACGGAAAGTAAAACAAAACATAAACATATAAAGAAGATGACATAGAAACAGAGAAATGTTTTTGTTAAATACTTCAGTATATCTTCATGGCTTGACGATCTTCCTTTCCTTGTGATCAGAAAACCTGCTCCACTGAATACTATCTACATGGTCTGAGAAAAATACACGACATCACTGCTGGTACTGTTCAGACGATTGCATTGGAAAAAAGTGTTAAAAAATGGACCTTGGTAAGCAATTTTCCCAGCCACCAATTGTATAATTTGTAATTGATTACAGAATATGATCCTGAGACTGAGCAGGCTACCAATTACATACATCTATTATTATTATTATTTATGATTTTATTTTATTTATACAGGGGTAACCGACTGAGACCAGTCCTCTTTTCGAGCAGTGCCTGGTTTAAAGGCAGAATATATAAATTACAGCAACAAAAAATAAATCAATGAAAATAAGCGAAAAATAAACAAATGTTACAATATTTACAATACACTAAAGATAATTAAGTGCAATTTCTAGCTTGCTAACTTTGATGCATAATCTCCTTGCTGTTGAGGCAAATTGAAAACGAAAGAAAGTAGGCTTCTTATGACTCTGGCATATAATTGTGTATTATTATATCGAAAAATATACCAATATAAGGAATACATTGGATAGCAGGATTAACCAGTCAGCCATTCAAAAATGTCCCACGTTTACCTATGAATTGTTGAGAATGATCATATGTTTTTGGAGTGTGCCTAATGATATACAAGTAATGCATCAATAGACAGAAATGTTCTGTTTATTTCTACAAAATGTTCAATGCCCAGAACTTTATTGAAATGCAGTTACTTTTAGCTAGTTAATCCTGTATTGTGAAATGTTCCTAAAATATACATTATATAACTAGATTCTGTTTTATCGTCTCCTCCAGCCAGAACATTCCTACATATCCCGAGACTGCTCCTCCCCTATCTCTCCGTTGGAATTCATGGAGAAACTCAAAAGGATCTTCCAGCGATTGAACAGTAAAGCAGCCATAAGATAAACAATTACAATTATTTTTCTAAATGTCAAACAACAGAATTTTGAGTCCATTATCGCTGTTTCACGACAACTGTGAATCGATCAAAAAAAAAAAAAGTGAACGTTATTTATTTTTTTACTGAATGCTAACATTATTTATTATTTACCATTTTATTTATTTGGATGTTGATTCTCATCATTGTTGTATTTATATACACATGGAAAAAATATATAACATGTCATTAATTTGTCTGACAATGCTGAATAAAATTTTTCTCACTTCTCATCTAGTTTTTTTTCTGTATTGAGAGGTTAAATCCTGTTCAGCTGAATATTTGAATATTTAACAGAAGTTAACTTATATTTAAATATACCCAAATCTATAAGATGTCCATAATTGAATACTAGAAGGTGTAGGGGAAAGTGCATAACATATCTAAAAAAAAAAAAAATCAAATCAAAACTAAGATTGAGATTACACACATTTTTACTTTTACAGTCATATTTCGTCTCAGAAACCACGCTATGTATGCCAGGCTGAACCTTTATTGATTTGTTCGTTGATAGCCAGCTAGTTTTTATAAGCCGTAATCCATACATTTGACACATTTGAACTACACAAATACCACAATTTATCAGGCAACATTCAGATTCATGTGACAAACATTCCTATTATAAAACAGAAAACAAGTGTAGGTATGTTCACTTATGTACATATGTTCCTGAATTTACAAAACATTCAGTTACATACACAAATTTACATCTGGAGTACTGGTCCTTTCATTAAGTGAGGGTAAGTAAAAAAATAAAACGAAAGACGACGAAATTAACTGGAAATTACACGTCTCCATCTAATGACTATTAGGCCTTTAGCAACCAAATACTGTGTTTTCCAACCATGAAACAGAAGCTTTCCAGCTGCTGAAACTACATAAACTATTCCTAATAATGGATCCCCTATTGCTATCGTGTTGGAACGGAAATCAATTTCTAATGTGTAAGCTCTAATTTTAATACACTGGGAAAATAGTTGTGTACCTTCTTAACAATTTTCTTTAGATGTTTGAGCCTTGTTTGACAGCGTTGAGCCAGGCCAGCGGCCCTTTGCTAGGGTCTCCCTACTGGTCCAGTCCATGGTGAACTCCTTTATCGTCATATTAAGCTCCTTGAAGCGTCCTTGAAGTGCCTCTTTTGACCACCATGAGATCGCGTTCACACACTCGCTCACTCACACACACACACACACACACACACACACACACACACACACACACACACACACACACACACACACACACACACACACACACACGCACACACACGCACACGCACACGGAGACCTCCTATCATCCCCACAGAAACACACAAACACACAGGAGACCTCCTGTCTCCCTCCCACACACACACACACACACACACACACACACACCCACACACACCTCCTGTTGTTCAGGGTAGGGGGGAGGAGGGCCGCTGAGTCGGTGGAGGAGGAGGTGCTCTAGTCTGAAACCATGGCGATACAGGGTGGGGTTAGGCCCCGATCACACAGGACGCGTTTCTTGCAGTGAGAGGCGTCTTTTTCCAGTTGTTTTATATAGGCAGTAAGCGTTTGGAGCGCTGGTTATGCACGCTGTGCGCCTCGCTTTTTAGGCGCCTCGCTTTTTTGCAGGAGTGATCTGAACGCCTGAAAAAACCTCAACTCAAGGCAGAAAAGCGCCCGACGTAATTTGCGGTTTTTTCCCATTGTCCAATCGGATGAATTGAGAGGCGGGACTTCTTTGGTGCTGACGACAAAGTTTGCAACCAACTCCGCAAACAAACATTGAGGAGAGACTGGTTGTGGCTATCGATTTCACTGATCGCAATTACCACGATAAAACTAGAAAAACATCTGGCCTGGAGGCAAATTGGTGCGGCACTTTAGATGTCGGTTTACAAACGGCAAATGACTTCCGTGTTCACCGTTAGACTGACAGTTGGTCCGTCAGTGGTTACCTAGCAACAATAAAAAAAAACGTGTGGAACTGCGTTTTTTATTAGCAACAAAAAAGAGCAGTGCAGCGCGCCTCGCGTTTTTCAAGCTGCAAAGCACGTCCTGTGTGATCGGGGCCTTAGGGTTCATCCATAACTGGAGATAAGGTTTGACAGCATCATAGCAACCAGACATATTGGATACCCGCATAGTATATAGAAATGTTAATGAATAGGCATTATCATATGTTCAATGGATATATATACAGTATATATACTGTATAAATATATATATATATATATATATATATATATATATATATATATATATATATATATATATATAAATATATATATATATAAATATAAATATAAATATATATAAAAATATATAAAAAGGTATTAAATCTGTGGGTTCTTTAGTGAATTGTTGTCATCACCACCAGTATATCCGTCTTTGATTGTTAGGTAAACTCACATGCATTTGTGTTATTTGTTATTTGAAGGAATACTTCATCGACTTTCTTAAACAATATGGCCCGGTTTCCTGTACAGGGATTAAGCCAAGTCCTAGACTAAAAAACATTTTGAGTCGAGATTCTCCATTAACTGCGAGATTTAGTCTAGAACTAGACTTAATCCCTGTACGGGAAACCAGGCCTATATGATTTTGTTTAGGCTAAATTAAGTAATTGAACAAGTATGGGTCATAGGATCAATGTAAGTGAAATTCACGTATTTTTCCAACCACCGGCATTTAAATGGTTAATTAATTGTACACCACAATGCCCATGGATCATTGCACGAATCAAACTCAGAACCGGCAAACGCTCTCTCCTTGGCACAAAACGGCAGAAGTTTCAAAAAATTCAGGAAGAACCCCCGAAAACGCAATAGAGAGTTTTTCTCAACTCGTTCGACATTCTGCTGTTTGATTGTGAAATGCTAAATGACGATACTGTGTTTAAAATACATCATTGGTATCTAATGAAAAACATCAAAAGATCAAAAATGGGTGAACTATCGCCTTAAGAGAGACAGGATATTCCCCTGCATAGTTTCAACACTGCTGTGTGGTTTGAGTGGCAAAAGTTTTGACTACACACCGGTCGAATTCTTCTGCAGTACGGGTCAGGAGAACTGCTGGAACCTCCTTCAGCATCTACATGAACAGACAGACAAGTTCAGTTAGACTGACAGACAGACAGACAGGCAGCTTCAGTAAGACAGACAGACAGACAGATAGGCAGACAGCTTCAGTAAGACAGACAGGATAAATAAGACAGACAGGTTCAGTGAGACAGACAGACAGATAGGCAGCTTCAGTAAGACAGGCAAGATAAATAAGACAGACAGGTTCAGACAGGATGAATGATAGACAGTTTCAGTGATCCAGCCAGCCAGCCAGCCAGCCAGACAGGCAGGCAGGCAGGCAGACAGACAGACAAACAGACAGGTTTAGTGTGTACAATGAGAAAAAGAGAAAAGAAGGCGGTCTCCTTTACCAGTATGTGTGTCTGCTAATCTCTGCTGCTCCACCTTCACAACCCTGGGGGGAGTACTGTGAGCAGATGAGGGTCCATGGTTAGGGCTGGGGTTAGGGATAGGGCTGGCATTAGGGATAGGGCTGGCGTTAGGGTTAGGGCTGGGATTAGGGTTAGGGCTGGGGTTCTGGTTAGGGTTGGGACTAAGGGAGGAACGGGGGAGAGGGGCACCGGCGGCTCCAGGGGTGGAGATTGGGATGGGAATGGGGGGAGAGAAGGGAGGGAGGGTTGGGGTGGGCCGGTTCTAGAGGAGAGAAGAGAGAATATATTTAAAACTATGTTACTTAAGAAAACTTTGTCGACGGATAAACCTCACACCCCTACACACACGCACGCAAACGCACACACACACGCACACATGCATACACACACACACACACACACACACACACACACAGACAAACCTCAGCCTGGTCCTCTTCCCCCTCTTCCTCCGACTCATCCTCTTCCTCTGAGGCACGGAGCAGTTCCACTACCAGGGAGGGAAAGACGCCGATCCGTCCGTCTATCTCCCCCTCCCAGAAACCGTCATCCACATCCCTGTTGCTACAGCGGCGCAACCGGATTAATGCTCCCTCTGGAAATGACAGTTCATCTGCTGACTGGCCCTGGTAGGAATACAGCGCCCTCGCCAGACCTGGAAAACCACGTTCTCAACATTGACATTATGTTTACATTTACATAATTTAGCACATTGCTTCCAAAGCGACTGACAATGAGATTACAGGGACAATTCCCCTGAAGCCATTTAGGGGTCAAGTGCCTTGCTCAAGGGCACACTAGTGATGGTGTTCCCAGGTGCGATTTCAATAGGCGACCTATAGGCCACCTCTATCACATAACGTAACATACCATAATATAATATAATATAATATAATATAATAGAACATAATATAATAGAATAGAATAGAATAGAGTAAAGTTGGTTTGGTTCCTTTTTCTTTCTCTCCTTTTTTATCTTTTTAGCTTCCTTCCTTCCCTTCTTTCTCACCCATCCACCGGATCACAAACTCTAACCCCACTGACCTCCAGAGTGTGAAGAGGGCTGTCCGCTCCTGGTGACACCTGCAGAGGAGGTGGAGCTGAAGGAGCTGTCTAGATGGGACCCAGGTCCAGACGTGCCGCCATCTACTTGAGACAACTGGAACTGCAGGCAGCGCTCCGGGACATAGCCCACCTGACCTGACAAATTACGAGCCTGCATTAACACATGCACACACACACAAACACACGCATGCACGCACGCACATACGCACGTACACGCACACACACATACACACAAAATGGGATTGAGAATTTCTTAAACTGACAATGTATTCACTTTGAATCCTCAGAATGTATTACATTACACAAGTATTTGAAATTGAAGCTATTGTGGTATCTTGCGCCCAATGTTAAACAAAATATCAGAAACAACAACATAAACATCCACAATGACTAGACTAGAGCAAAACCACATGTAAGCCCTGATGAGCGGCTGTGATCTGGTTTCAGTGTTTCCTCTTCTAATAGGCAGGTTTTGAGGTTGTGATGTCATCCCTGAGCGACAGGAAGCAGGGTTTGTTTGCTTAGCAGAAACAGGAAGTGGTCGACAACACCATTGAGCTCTCTGGGGCAGAGGCACTGCTAGGTCATTACCGAGCTGACTACACCCGAGGAAATGGGCTTACGTTTAGTATGATGGATGAGGGAAAGAGTTGTGGTTTAAATTAAACCATGTGTGTGTGTGTGTGAGTGTGTGTGTGCGTGTGTGTGTGTGTAACAGCAGTAAATCTGACCCCAGAACAGCCCTCACCTTCAGCCAGTCCTCCACATCTCCATCCTCAATCACTTGGAGCTCCTCCCCCTCCAGGATAGAAAGCTCATCTGATTGGCTAGCCTTCAGGAAGTAAAACATTTAAATAATAAAGAATATATAATTCCTATGTTGGCCTATCAAAGCACAGGAGACACGCTGGTTGTGTTAGATTTCCTCTTACACAGACAAGACACAGGGCGCAAAATCAAATTGTATTTTTTGCATTTGTGTGTGTGTGTGTGTGTGTGCGTTTTGTCGCTGTTCTGTTTATAATTCACCTTAAATAGTAACTGAACAACCCCAGTAGACATAGTCACAGTTAAAATCAAAATAAAATCAGGTGTCAGCGGAAATAGTGTGCGTGTGGCAGATTGTCTGGTCGTTTTATGTTTACTAACTTGAAAATGTAAAAAAATAAAACTTGTGTTCTGTGTGATGTTTGTTGTTGTTCTAGACAGTCTTTCTTAACGGGTCTTGTTTCATTCACTGTGTGGCCATGCGAGTCGAATTTGTTAGAGAAATGCACTTTGTAATAAAATATTCAGCTTCAGCAGTAAGGTGGATAATTTTTCAGCAGATGTATTTTTATTTTGCTATCTGGTTTCTCTTTAACAGTTTAAATATGTGTCTTCCTGTAGTTGTGTACTTGGCTTGGAAAGAGAAGAAATGTCTATTTATTTGTGTGTGTGTGTGTGTGTGTGTGTGTGTGTGTGTGTGTGTGTGTGTGTGTGTGTGTGTGTGTGTGTGTGTGTGTGCGTGCGTGCGTATGTGTGTGTGTGCGTGTGTATGTATGTGTGTGTCTATATGCATGTGTGTGTGTGTGTATGTATGTATGTGTGTGTCTGTGCGTGTGTATGTATGTGTGTGTGTGTGTGTGTGTGTATGTGTGTGTGTGTGTGTGTGTGTGTGTGTGTGTGTTACCTGGTGGCTGAACAGCACTCTGCAGGGCAGTGGGTAACCACAGACTTCAGCCTCAGACGTCGGGTCCATAAGTACTTCTCCGTTTTCATCGTAGTCCTCAAAGTCTGTCAGGTCAAACTCATCATCCTGGAAGACAGCCACACAGGGAAACACAGGTGACAGAGTAAGACACACACAGGCGACAGAATGAGACATACAGGTGACAGAGTGAAAAACATAGGTGACAGAATGAGACACACACAGGTGACAGAGTGAGAGACACACACAGGGGATAATTGAGTCACTAAGTGAATAGTCACTACACCTCGATGTACAAACTGTGGGCCAGTGAGTGAATTGTCAAAGAGGGATACATTCGCTAAGATAATATTTACCTTGTGTTGAAGGGAAATATTTTGATTATAACATAACATATGGTGGTTATTTATTTATATATATATATATATATATATATTTATATATCTATCTATCTATCTATCTATCTATATATATATATATATATATATATATATATATATCATATTATATTTGTTGTGTTATCGACAGTTAGCTGCCAACGAGAGAGTGATATAGAACAGGACTTGTTCTTAACCTGAAGCGCCCAGTAGTCCAGAAATAGACACTAGACAGTTTAAGTAACTTACCCTCAAAACACTAACCTCAAAATGTGGCAATTTAGCTTGAAACATTTCGACACAAACTGATGCTCAGAGGATACTGACGGAAAGACTTTCCTGACTAAAGGTAGCCCCGAAGTGGCTGTGTAAACACAACGAAGTGTCACACAACAAATGTCAGAGTTTGACAGTAGCTCCCAAAACGGTCGTAAATGTGTGTCGGCTTCCCGTTCACCCGGTACACAACGGCACAAGCACTGGGACACGGCACGACATGTCTCTCTATCTCTACCTCCCTCATGGTACGCCGAACACTTTATGAATATACACTCTGCACTCGACCGCTTTACCACATCTACTTCATCTGGTTAGGTGTCAAACTGCATTTCGTTGTCTTGGTACTTGCAGTCGGTGCAATGACAATCAAGTTGAGTCTAATCTATCTAATGTAATCTAATGGCGATCTGACAGAAGGCAAATTTTCCCACAGGCTAATGAATGGCGCGTGCTGGAGACAGGACGGTAAAGTCCCCCGCTGGGCAGTAACCTCATTCCCAGATCCACACACACACAAACGCGGAGGGCTTAAGGACACGCGTGGTGTTGAACACGCAGTCGTCACGCGTGTCAGGTAAGCGGACGACGCATGCGTGGTTTGAGTCGGCGTGTGTTCTGCGCTCCCCGTCTCTGCCAACTGCCACTCATCGTGTCAACATTGATTGGCTGAGAGGGTTTATCCCTAGTATCCATGACGACCCTCCGGGGCCCTTTGTGGATATGAATGATTTCCTGTTCTGAAGGTGAACGAGAAAGAGGAGGGTACCGGCTGTGTGTGTGTGTGGTCGTCGTACTTACCAGATCAGAGAAGTCCCCGACAGACAGCCGCTGATCGCTGAGTCGCCGCTCCCTCTCCAGCTCCTCCTCAGCCTGAGTCATGGCGATGGACAGCCAGGGGTCAACGGCTACCCCCGCCTCCAACAGCAGGGCCAGGCGAGACTCCGCTTTCACCCTGCTCACCTGGCTCACACACACATACACACACGCACGCACACGCACACACATTCACACACACACACACACACACACATTTCTTCCCTCCCCTCTTTTTTGCCAGCAAATATCACTCTCTCCCTCTCTTTCTCTAACCCTAGCACAGTGGGGTCAGCTGTTTGGGTCAGCTCCTTCATTATTTATAACCTCTCTCTCTCTCTCTCTCTCTCTCTCTCTCTCTCTCTCTCTCTCTCTCCTTTAAAGAGACAAATTCCATTTCATATTGTTTGGAGGCAGTCCAATGAAGCTACAGAGCCGTACCTTGGCCTTGCGGACACTCTCCTGAACCTCCTGCAGCTTGTGTTCCACGCCGGCTCCAGTCTCCCCTGACAACAGCTTCAGACGCTGCTCTAGAGTGTGCAGGGCCTGGACGGTAGGAGGAGAGAGAGAGAGAGAGAGAGAGAGAGAGAGAGAGAGAGAGAGAGAGAGAGAGAGAGAGAGAGAGAGAGAGAGAGAGAGAGAGAGAGAGAGAGAGAGAGAGAGAGAGAGAGAGTAATGTAATTTATATATTTACTTTTGCATTAATATCCATATCCCTTGGTGAGCAGCACTGACCCTCTCTCCATGAGTGATTATCTTGTAGTCCTTGGCAACCTTACTGGACCACTTACGGGCCTCCATGTCCAGACAGCTCTCTCCATCAGCACCAAAACTCTGTAGAACACACACCTGAGGAGAGGAGAGGAGAGGAGAGGAGAGGAGAGGAGAGACGAGGAGAGGAGAGGAGCAGCTCACTTTTACACCAAAGTCAAACAGACACCTGGATTGTTCGAAACAAAACTCAGATATGTTTCCACACATCTCCAATCACACACAGAGCCACACACACCCGGGCCCTGCAGGCGTCTCACCGTGTCGTGGGGAGCCGGGGTAAAGCTGAAGCCGGAGGTTTTGGTGAAACACGGAGACTCCTGGAGAAACTGCTGCACGTTGCGCTCTCTGGTCACCTGATCACACCTCAACCAATCAAACACTGACGCCTTTGATGTCAACCAATCACATTCTGGCAACTACTATATCAGTCAATCACGTTGTCTGAATTCCCACATAGCATTTAGGACGATGCGTTTTGATAAAGACGCCCCCCCCCCCCCCCCCCATGGCCAATATGGTTGCTCGGTGGTTAGCATTGATGCCTCCCAGCAGAAAGGTCCTGGGTTTGAACCCCGGCCGATCCAGGTCCTTTCTGTGTGGAGTTGGCGTGTTCTCCCCGTGTTTGTGTGGGTGTCCGCCGGGTGCTCCGGTTTTCCTCCCACCACCTTAAAATAAATAGGGCTAATGCTGACTGAGGTGCTGCCAAAGAACTGGAGTCGGTCCATTTCTCCTAATGGGACCTAAAAAGAGACCGCAAAAGAGAACTCGTGCTCAGTTGGAAACCTAAAAAAAAAACACTCTCTTTCCACTTTTCTCCCTGAGGTGAGGTGAGGAATGTTTCATTTCTGACTCTGGGAATTCCTCTGCTCTGTAAACACAGCTCTCTGGATCATTCAGGGTGCAGGGTCCTCTCATCCTCTGCTAGGTAAACACAGCTCTCTGGACCATTCAGGATGCAGGGTCCTCTCATCCTCTGCTAGGTAAACACAGCTCTCACCAACCATATCCCTGCTCCATTCTCCTCCTAACTCCACATCACTCCCACTAAGCTGCCACTCATTGGCTTTCCTAGTCAGCTGTTCGCGTAGTCAGCAAAGGCGGACGATATACAGCATCTGCTCAAAATAACGGCCAGCGTGGATCGAGTAAAACCATCTGGACGAGTCGGGACGTCTCCGGGAGACAATGAGACTGAACATTGAAAAGAAACAGTATTCCTTAAAGGGCTGACCTTGGCCACGTTGTCCCAGATGCGTTTGAGGTCTCTGTGAGTGGACAGACAGACGTCCATCTCCGTCCCACACAGCACGGACAGATGGCCCCTCAGCTGGACATACAGGTCCCCGTCCATACACTGGGAAAGGGACGATGACCGAACACATGCACGCGCGCGCGCACACACACACACACACACACACACACACACACACACACACACACACACACACACACACACACACACACACAGAGAGAGCGAGAGAGGTGGGGGAGAGAGAGAGAGAGATGGGGGAGAGAAGGTGGAGTAAAAAGTAATGTAATTTCTATATTTAATTTTGCATGTACGCACACACACACACACACACACACAGTACAGAGAGAGAGAGAGTCACACACACACACACACACACACACACAGTACAGAGAGAGACACACACACACAGTACAGAGAGAGAGGGAGGCACACACGCACACACACACAGAACAGAGAGAGAGGCACACACACACAGCACAGAGACAGAGAGAGAGAGAGGCGCACACACAAACACTCACACACAGACAGAAAGAGAGCAAGGCACACAAACACACACAGCACAGAGAGAGAGATGCCCACACACAGAGAGAGAGAGAGAGAGAGCCACGTGCACACACACACACTCACACACAGAGTACAGAGAGAGAGAGAGGCACACACTTGGTGAAACAATAGACACTCGCCAACAAACAACAGAAAGAAAGACCAAGAACAGAAACGGAAAAAACCCGAAAAACAAGAAACGACTCACACTGAGACAAAAAAACTCACTCAGTGAATACAAGAACGTTTTAACTATATGGAAAGATCTAATAAGCGATTTAATTGAAAAGTGTTCGAGCGAGTTTCCAAGGTGAGGCATGGTTCCTTCCCAAGCTGTAGTTTCAGAAGTGAGGGAGGCCTCCATTATGACTCAGCACACTCCTCGCGGTGCGTTTCCCCTGGACGCGATGCTGGCAGGCGAATACTCGTATTACTTCATTTGCTGTGGAGACCGCGCGACGTCGCGTGCGGTGCATTGTGGGAGGCGATGCGATGACAAAATATTGAAAAACGTTCCATCCTATGCAAATGAAGGCGAAGTTTGCGTCCCTACTACAGCCTACAAAGACGATTTGGTTGATTACCTTCTTCCCCCTGTGTTTCAGAGTTGATACGTTAACATAGTTAGGCGTTTGCTCTAAAACAACAATTATTAAGTAGAAAATTTGTTTTGAGGTTTCTGTATGGGGAAACACTTTGGTTAGCATTGTTTAGCTACGTAGCTCAATCCCCGCCCACAACAAACAAAACGAAGTGGAGTGATCTAGGCCTACGATATGAAGCGATGATGTGAAATCCAGTGGAAACGCACCGTCTCTCTTAAGAAAGTAGACACGAGAGGAACAGGAAACACTATCGAGAGGTCTTCCTGTCTTGAAAAATGAAATCACTAAGCACATCTTATAGAGAAAGAAAAGTGAAAGAGACAGAAATAATACCATATAATAGGGCACTAAATGGTACCGTATCTGGAGGGTATTTTAAGACACATATTCACCACAGGCGTAAACTGGGCATTGTCTAAACATTTCTGGTGATAATTCGATATTTACTATTATTAATTTATTATTAAGTTTTTGCACAATATATAAAGAATGGTTTTGCCAGTTCCATTAAGTCTTCCTTAGTACAGTAGTGCTGGTAGTAGGTGATAGGATTTAGGGTTGAGGGTGGAGGAGTTTGGGAATAGTAGTTATAGGAGTTAACGTTTAGGGTGTAAGAGTAGTTAGGGTGTAGGTTGTAGGGTGTAGTACCTCAATGATGTAATGCATCTTTGTGGTGTAGAAGTGACTGTGAAAGTAGTGATGGTGTAGGTGTAGCTAGGGTGCAGGTTGTATGTTGTAGTACCTCCATTATGTCATTCAGCTCGGAGGTGTAGGGATGGGGACAGTATTTAGGGTGTATGGTGTATGGCGTAGTACTTAGGGTGTAGGTTGTATGGTGTAGTATTTAGGGTGTAGTATTTAGTGTGTAGGTTGTAGGGTGTAGTTAGTACCTGTAGTTAGGGTGTAGTAGTGATGGTGTAGTAGTAGTTAGGGTGTAGTAGTCATGGTGTAGTAGTAGTTAGGGTGTAGTAGTGATGGTGCAGTAGTAGTTAGGGTGTACTAGTGATGGTGTGTTGTAGTAGTTAGGGTGTAGTAGTGATGGTGACAGTAGTTAGGGTGTAGTAGTGATGGTGTAGTAGTAGTTAGGGTGTAGTAGTGATAGTGTGTTGTAGTAGTTAGGGTGTAGTAGTGATGGTGACAGTAGTTAGGATGTAGTAGTGATGGTGTGTTGTAGTAGTTAGGGTGTAGTAGTGATGGTGTGTAGTGGTAATTAGGGTGTAGTAGTGATAGTGTGTAGTGGTAATTAGGGTGTAGTAGTGATAGTGTAGTAGTAGTTAGGGTGTAGTAGTGATAGTGTGTTGTAGTAGTTAGCGTGTAGTAGTGATTGTGACAGTAGTTAGGGTGTAGTAGTAGTTAGGGTGCAGTAGTGATGGTATGTAGTAGTAGTTAGGGTGTAGGTTGTAGTACCTCCATGATGTCATGCAGCTCTGCAGTGTAATAGTGATGGTGGTGAGCGTTGATCGCTGCCAGGGTCATGAGATATTCGTTACGAACCTCCGTCAAACGCTCGTCGCACTCTCTCAGTCTGGAACTGAGCTGGAGTAAGAACACACACACACACACACACACACACACACACACACACACACACACACACACACAGGTCAAAAGTCATCCAGCTGTAATTTACTCATTTCATGTTAATTAGCACCGTGAGCAAATGGTATCTACTATCGCCAAGAGCTTATTTCACTTTCTTTTAGATGAATCCTTTTCGTTTTAGGCTTTTATTTCCTTGGGTTTTTGTTTTAGTATTGTTTACAGGTGAGGGAAATGTACAGGTCAACCATCTGACAGCAGAGTTCATTCCATGCAAGGCTGCAAGAGTAATTGCAGCCAAAGGAAACACTGAAATATTATCTTCAAAATAATGGGATATCTCTATATAGAAAATATGTTTTTCCACCTACAACCAAAGTACACCTATTTAGATAAATTTGAGAATTTTGTTGTTATTCAATATAAGTAACATATTTATCCGACATACAGCGTTACTGTGAGACAATGTTAATCAAGTCAACCAGTTACAACACAGTCTCCTAGCACTCATTGCAGTTTAAAAAACAGAAACGCACACACAGACATACACACACACCGACACACACTTAAATCACATGCGGCTGTCTACACAAACACAAACACATGCCCCCCCCCCCCCACACACACACACACACATACCTTTGTGCTCTTCTGTAGTCCAGTTCTGAAATGGAATATTCCATGTTCACTTTTCTTTGCCCTAAAACATGTGAGAGTGGTTTAACACGATTTTAGGTTCACATACTGTACATACACACCCTGCTGTTCTGTGAGTTACATTCACTGACTGACTGTCTGACTGACAAATTTACTGGCTGTCTGACTGACCGACTTTTTGACTGTCTGTGTCAGGGCCGCCAGGGATCGTCCTAGTTCCAGCACCGGCCAGTGGACAGCTCCCTGCATGTTTCCACATGCCTTATCAGTGGTTATTAGTCTCACTTGGGTGGCCCTTAATGATTATTGTTTGCACCTGTTTTGTCTGCTATTTAAGTTCCTCCCCACCTTAGCCCTGTGTTGGTTCATTGTTTGTTTGCCGTGACGTGTATGTCGGTGTATTGGTCCATTAAAACTTTTAGTCTCCTTTTGGAGCGATTTACTTTGAGAGAGTTGTCTCAGTGTTTTTTTTAGTAGCCCTCTAGTTCTGTAGCTTTGCGATCAGTCTGCGTTTGAGCCTGTTCCGCTCCTGGGTGCCATTACAGAATGAACCAACCAACCGAGGGCTCAGCAGACCTCAGGGACCTCCGAACGACTGTGCTACAGCAGGAAGCGGCCATGGGGAGGCACAGGCAGGACATGGAGTCCATCGTCACCCAGCTACAGGCTGTCACCTTGGCACTGGAGTGTTTGACATTAGCACAGTCCGAGCTACGAATCACGTGCCTAGCCACCAACGCTGCTTCCACCACGCCGTCAGAAGGTCTACCCACGGATCACCAGCTATCTACGACGGGCACTGGCGGGTCTTCGCCTCCCAAGGAGGTTGCCCTTCCGGCCCCGGAAAGATATGATGGGCACCCAGGCGGGTGTCGCAGCTTCCTCCTACAATGCACCAATGTGTTCCGTTGCCAGCCCTGGTCCTTCCGAGAGGAGCCCAACCGGGTGTCCTACATCATTGCACTACTCACTGGGAGGGCCCTCGCTTGGGCTACCGCCGTGGCAGAACGTCGGGCCCCAGCCCTTTTTGACTCCGCCATCTTCATGGAACAGCTCCGGCTGACCTTCGACCACAGGGTTAGTGGTCACGAGGCGGCCACACGACTCCTTCGACTACGCCAGGGAAACCGGTGTGTGGCTGACTACGCCGTGGAATTCCGCTCATTGGCCATCGAGAGCGGGTGGACGGCCGAAGCCCTGGTGCCAGCTTTCCACGAAGGGTTGTCGGAGTCCATCAAAGACGAGCTGGCGGCGAGGGAGGACGTGAAGGGGCTGGACGCTCTTATCGATGTGGCCATCCGCATGGACAAGCGTCTCCAGGAGTGGCGGCGCCATCGCCGGCAGCAGTTGCAGCCGGAGCAACACGTCGGTTCCGGTCGCGGTCTACGCTACCCAGCCTGTGAGGGGTTTCAAGCCCGGCCCTCGACGGTCCAAGGGGCTTTGTTGTGTCCGGTTGAGCCTATGCAGCCGGGTCGGGCACGCTTGTCGACTGAGGAAAGGGAAAAGAACCAGCACTCACCAGCTATAGGAGGAGGGCTGGTGAGCATTTGTGTCTTCTCCGCGAACATATCTACCCGTTTTCAATTACCAGTGACTTTGTCTTGGGGAGGGGGTTCGCACTCTGCTTCCGCGTTTATTGACTCAGGGGCTGCGGGAGATTTTATTGATGGAGCATGGGCGCGTCAGCATGGCATTCCTCTGTGGGATCTGGAACAGCCCCTTTCCATCACGGCCTTGGACGGTCAGGCCTTAGGAACTGGTAGCGTAAACCTAATTTCTGCACCGGTTCGTCTGCAGACCGTGCTCAACCACCAGGAGGTCGTCCAGTTCCACGTCATATCCTCTCCTGACCTGCCCATCATTCTCGGTTACCCCTGGCTGGCCCGCCATAATCCCAGTCTCTGTTGGACCACTGGAACCCTGCTGGCCTGGGGACAAAATTGTCAATCTACCTGCCTCCTCGACCGCCCTCCACAGGACGTTCCGGAGCGGGTGCCCCCAGCAGACCTGTCTGGGGTGCCGGTGATCTATCGGGATTTGGAGGCCGTTTTCAGCAAGAGACGCAGCTTGCTGCTTCCGCCGCATCGGGAGTTTGACTGCGCCATTGAGCTGCTCCCGGGTACCACGCCTCCCCGTGGGCGAGTCTTCTCCCTGTCCGTTCCGGAACACAAGGCCATGGAGGACTACATTGCCGAGGCCTTGGCTGCTGGTTTCATTCGCCCTTCCACCTCCCCAGCTGGAGCTGGGTTCTTCTTTGTGGACAAGAACACGGGTGGGCTCCGGCCGTGTATAGACTACAGGGGGTTGAACAGGATCACGGTCAAGAACCGGTATCCGCTGCCTCTTATGTCCATGGCGTTCGAGAGACTCCAGGGGGCGTCATGGTTCACTAAACTGGACCTAAGGAGCGCCTACAATCTCGTCCGCATACGAGAAGGGGATGAGTGGAAGACTGCCTTTAACACACCCAACGGGCACTACGAGTATCTGGTGATGCCCTTTGGTCTTACCAACGCTCCAGCCGTCTTCCAGGCGCTGATCAATCATGTGCTCCGAGACTTCCTGGATCTATTCGTCCATGTTTACCTGGATGACATCCTAATCTTCTCCACGACAGAGGCTGAGCATGTTCAACATGTCCGCCTCGTGCTCCAGCGTTTGCTTCAGAACTGCCTCTATGTCAAGCCAGAGAAATGCACCTTCCACGCCCACCGGGTGTCGTTCCTGGGCTACATCGTCTCCAAGGGGAGCCTTACCATGGACGAGTCCAAGGTTCGTGCCATCCAAGAGTGGCCGGCGCCAACGTCGGTCAAGGAGGTACAACGATTCCTGGGGTTTGCCAACTTTTATCGTCGCTTTATCCGGGACTTTGGCTCGCTGGCCCGGCCCCTTACGGAGCTCACGCGGAAGACCTCTCTACGGTTCACCCTGTCGGCTGCTGCCCGAGGTGCCTTCGAGGAACTCAAGCACCGTTTCTCCACTGCGCCTGTGTTGCGTCTCCCGGACCCTGACTTCCCATTTGTGGTGGAGGTGGACGCTTCTGAGGTAGGGGCGGGGGCGGTTTTGTCGCAACGTAGCTCCCCTAAGGACAAGCTCCATCCCTGCGCTTTCTTCTCCCGTCGCCTCACTCCGGCAGAGCGTAACTACAGCATTGGGGACAGGGAGTTGCTGGCGGTCAAATTGGCCTTAGAGGAGTGGAGACACTGGCTCGAGGGGGCGAATCATCCGGTCGTCGTCTGGACGGACCACAAGAACCTCGAGTTCATTCGGTCCTCCAAACGACTTAATGCTAGACAGGCCCGCTGGGCTCTCTTCTTTGACCGGTTTGATTTGATAATCACCTTCCGACCGGGTTCGAAGAATGGGAAACCCGATGCCCTGTCCCGTCTCCCGGCCCCTGTGGAGTCCTCTCCGACCAGCGACGTCATCGTGCCTCCCGCCAGGATTGTGGCAGCCGTCGAGTGGGGTGTGCTGGAGGAGGTCCGACTAGCCACCCGGAACATTCAGGTGCCTCCAGGGGGCCCACCGGGTAAGCTGTATGTGCCACCTCGCCTGCGTTCCAAGGTACTCACCTGGGGCCATGCTTCCCGTCTGACCTGTCACCCGGGCCGGAACAGAACGTTGGACTTCCTGCTACGCCATTTCTGGTGGCCCAACATCCGACGGAGCGTGGAGGAGTATGTGGCGGCCTGCGCTGTCTGTGCCTGCAACAAACGCCCCACCAATAAACCAGTAGGATTGCTTTTGCCTCTGCCCATCCCCCCGTAGACCCTGGTCTCACATCTCCCTGGATTTCATCACCGGTCTGCCTGTGTCTCAAGGGAATACGGTTATTCTTGTGGTCGTTGACCGCTTCTCTAAGGCGGCCCACTTTGTGCCTCTCCCCAAGCTTCCCTCTGCTGTGGACACGGCTTGCCTGGTTCTCACCCACGTCTTCCGGCTTCATGGGCTTCCGACGGACGTGGTCAGTGACCGAGGGCCCCAGTTCACGTCCAGGTTCTGGAAGGCCTTCTGCCGTCTGCTCGGCTCTACGGTGAGTCTGTCCTCCGGTTACCATCCACAGACTAACGGGCAGACGGAGAGGGTCAACCAGGACCTGGAGACCAGCCTCCGGTGTCTGGCTTCTAAAAACCCCTCCACCTGGAGCCAGCAGCTGCTGTGGGCTGAGTATGCCCACAACACCCTCCGGCACGCGGGCCTGGGCATGTCTCCGTTCGAGTGGGACACGACGAAGAGGAGGTGTGGCTGAGATGTCGGCGCGCACGTCTCGCCCTCTTGCGCTCCGGGCAGGCAACGGAGAGGCAGGCTAACCGCCGGCGCAGAGCGGGTCCCTCATCGAGTGGGACCGGGTGTGGTACCAAGGACTTGCATCTCCGAGGGGGTACGGCTGAACCAGCGGTACATCGGGCCCTACACCATTGAGAAGAAAATCAACCGGGTGGCCGTCAGGTTGAGGCTTCCCAGCTCACTCAAGGTCCACCCAGTGTTCCACGTCTCGTGCCTGAGGCCTGTCTTTGTGAGCCCTTTGTGTCCCCCTCCAGATCCTGTGCCTGCACCCCGCGTAATTGACGGGCGTCCGGCCTACACTGTGCGGCGCATCCTGGACTCCCGCCTGGTCCGAGGTCGCCGGCATTATCTGGTGGATTGGGAGGGATACGGACCTGAAGAACGCTCCTGGGAGCCGGCGGCCCAGATCCTGGATAAATCCTTGATTTCTGATTTTCTGCTTCGCAGGTCTGGCCCGCCTGGGGGTCGCGTCCGGAGCCGCTCCTCGGGGAGGGGGTCCTGTCAGGGCCGCCAGGGATCGTCCTAGTTCCAGCACCGGCCAGTGGACAGCTCCCTGCATGTTTCCACATGCCTTATCAGTGGTTATTAGTCTCACGTGGGTGGCCCTTAATGATTATTGTGTGCACCTGTTTTGTCTGCTATTTAAGTTCCTCCCCACCTTAGCCCTGTGTTGGTTCATTGTTTGTTTGCCGTGACGTGTATGTCGGTGTATTGGTCCATTAAAACTTTTAGACTCCTTTTGGAGCGATTTACTTTGAGAGAGTTGTCTCAGTGTTTCTTTTAGTAGCCCTCTAGTTCTGTAGCTTTGCGATCAGTCTGCGTTTGAGCCTGTTCCGCTCCTGGGTGCCATTACAGTCTGTCTGTCTGACTGACTTATTTACCGGCCGTCTGTCTGACTGACTGATTTACCGGCTGTCTGTCTGGCTGACTAATTTACCGTCTGTCTGTCTGACTGACTTATTTACCGTCTGTCTGTCTGACTGACTGATTTACCGGCCGTCTGTCGGACTAACTGATTTACCGGCCGTCTGTCTGGCTGACTGATTTACAGGCTGTCTGGCTGACTGACTTATTTACCAGCTGTCTGTCTGGATGACTGATTTACCGGCCGTCTGGCTGACTGACTGATTTACCGGCCGTCTGGCTGACTGACTGATTTACCAGCCGTCTGTCTGGCTGACTGATTTACCGGCTGTCTGTAGGACTGACCTGGCCTGGGTATCAGCAGCCTTCTCTCGGGCCACGCTGGTGATGTGACTCAGCTGGTGGTAACTCTTTTTGACCTTCTGCAGCTCCCGTAGCGCCTCCACCACCTCACCTTGCACCCTCTGGAGCTGCTCCAGACCCTGCTCACACACACACACACACACACACACACACACACACACACACACACACACACACACACACACACACGTTAAAAGTGTACAGTAAGGCCATGAGTCAGTCCACTAGTTGCTCAGTAAGCTGGTGAAGAGAGGATAAAGGAATGGAGGAAACAATACCTTCACTGCCGTACAGAGGGCTATCCAAAGATCACATAGACAGCTATCCTAAGATCTGAGACAGCCAGATCACACAGACAGCCAGATCACACAGACAGCTATCCAAAGATCACATAGACAGCCAGATCACACAGACAGCCAGATCACACAGACAGCTATCCAAAGATCTGAGACAGCCAGATCACACAGATAGCCAGATCACACAGACAGCTATCCAAAGATCACATAGACAGCTAGATCACACAAACAGCCAGATAACACAGACAGCTATCCAAAGATCTGAGACAGCCATATCACACAGAGAGCCAGATCACACAGACAGCTATCCAAAGATCTGAGAGCCAGATCCCACAGATAGCTATCCAACGATCTGAGACAGCCAGATCACACAGACAGCTATCCAAATATCTGAGACACCCAGATCACACAGACAGCTATCCAAAGATCTGAGACAGCCAGATCACTCAGACAGCTATCCAAAGATCTGAGACAGCCAGATCACACAGACAGCCAGCCAAAGATCTGAGACAGCCAGATCACACAGACAGCCAGATCACATAGACAGCTATCCAAAGATCTGAGACTGTCAGATCACACAGACAGTCAGATCACACAGACAGCTATCCAAAGATCTGAGACAGCCAGATCACACAGACAGCTATCCAAAGATCTGAGACAGTCAGATCACACAGACAGCTATCCAAAGATCTGACAGTCAGATCACACAGACAGCCAGCCAAAGATCACATAGACAGCCACATCACATAGACAGCCAGCCAAAGATCTGAGACAGCCAGATCACACACGGACAGCCAGCCAAAGATCACACAGACAGCCAGATCACACAGATAGCCAGCCAAAGATCACACAGACAGCCAGATCACACAAACAGCCAGCCAAAGATCACATAGACAGTCAGATCACACAGACAGCCAGATCACACAGACAGCTGTCCAAAGATCACATAGACAGTCAGATCACACAGACAGCCAGCCAAATATCACAGACAGCCAGATCACACAGACAGCCAGCCCACATAGACAGCTATCCAAAGATCTGAGACAGTCAGATCACACAGACAGTCAGATCACACAGACAGCTATCCAAAGATCTGAGACAGCCAGATCACACAGACAGCCAGATCACATAGACAGCTATCCAAAGATCTGAGACAGTCAGATCACACAGACAGTCAGATCACACAGACAGCTATCCAAAGATCTGAGACAGCCAGATCACACAGACAGCTATCCAAAGATCTGAGACAGTCAGATCACACAGACAGCTATCCAAAGATCTGACAGTCAGATCACACAGACAGCCAGCCAAAGATCACATAGACAGCCACATCACACAGACAGCCAGCCAAAGATCTGAGACAGCCAGATCACACGGACAGCCAGCCAAAGATCACACAGACAGCCAGATCACACAGATAGCCAGCCAAAGATCACACAGACAGCCAGATCACACAGACAGACAGCCAAAGATCACATAGACAGTCAGATCACACAGACAGCCAGATCACACAGACAGCTATCCAAAGATCACATAGACAGTCAGATCACACAGACAGCCAGATCACACAGACAGCTATCCAAAGATCACATAGACAGTCAGATCACACAGACAGCCAGCCAAATATCACATAGACAGCCAGATCACACAGACAGCCAGCCAAAGTTCACATAGACAGCCAGATCACATAGACAGCCAGATCACACAGACAGCCAGCCAAAGATCACATAGACATCCAAATCACACAGACATCCAGATCACACAGATAGCCAAATCACACAGACAGCCAGCCACAAATCACACAGACAGCCAGCCAAAGATCACACAGACAGCCGGCCAGCCAGCCAGGTGACACAGCCAACCAACCAGCCAGCCAGCCACTGTGTTAGGGTTAGGGTCTCGGTGTTAGGGTTAGGGTCACTGTGTTAGGGTTAGGGTTTATGTGCTAGGGTTAGGGTCACTGTGTTAGGGTCACTGTGTTAAGGTTAGGGTCTCTGGGTTAGGGTCACTGTGTTAGGGTTAGGGTTTATGTGCTAGGGTCAGGGTTTATTTGCTAGGGTTAGGGTCACTGTGTTAGGGTCACTCTGTAAGGGTTAGGGTCACTGTATTAGGGTCACTGTGTTAGGGTTAGGGTCACTGTGTTAGGGTTAGGGTTTCTGTGCTAAGGTTACGGTCACTGTGTTAGGGTCACTGTGTTAGGATTAGGGTCACTGTGTTAGGGTTAGGGTCTCTGTGTTAGGGTTAGGGTCTCTGTGTTAGGGTTAGGGTCACTCTGTTAGGGTTAGGGTTTATGTGCCAGGGTTAGGGTCACTGGCCTCTCCGGGAACCATCCCCTTATCGTGGTGAAGAGGTTTGTGTGTCCCTATGAACCTGGGGGCTGTGTTGTCTGGAACCTTGTGTTCCTGGCAGGGTCTCCCATGACAAATTGGTCTCGGGCGAGGGGCCGGACTAAGAATGGTTCAAAAACCCTCATGGAAGGAACTATAAGAGAGGATGATACCCGGCCCGTAGGAAGCCCAAGGTCCCCTTCTGGAGCCAGGCCCAGGAGGAGGACCCGTCAGCGACCGCCTGGTGGCCGGGCTTGCCACGGAGCCCGGCCGGGCATAGCCCGAAAAAGCAACGTGGACAACACCAACATTTTTCCTTCTTCGTCCTGTGGGCTCACCACCCGCGGCAAAAACCAAGGGGGTCGGTACCCTGTTCAAAAAGGGGGACTGGAGAGTGTGTGCCAACTACAGAGGCATCACATTACTCAGCCTCCACGGGAAAGTATACTCCAGGGTGCAGGAAAGGAGGGTTCGACCGATAGTCGAACCTCGGATTGAGGAGGAACAATGCGGTTTCCAGCCTGGTTGTGGAACAACGGACCAGCATTTTACCCTTGCGAGGGTCTTTGAGGGGGCCTGGGAGTATGCCAATCCGGTCTACACGTGTTTTGTAGATTTGGAGAAGGCGTATGATCGGGTTCCCCGGGATATACTGTGGGAGGTGCTGCGAGAGTATGGGGTGAGGGGGTCTCTACTCAGGGCCATCCAATCTCTGTACTCCCAAAGCGAGAGCTGTGTCTGGGTCCTCGGCAGTAAGTCGGACTCGTTTCCGGTGAGGGTTGGCCTCCTCAAAGGCTGCGCTTTGTCACCTATCCTGTTTGTAAAATTCATGGGCAGGATCTCACGGCGTAGCCGCGGGGGAGGGGGGCTGCGGGTTGGTGGGCAGAGGATTGCATCACTGCTTTTTGCAGATGATGTGGTCCTGATGGCATCATCGGTCTGCGACCTGCAGCACTCTATGGATCGGTTTGCAGCCGAGTGTGAAGCGGCTGTGATGAGGATCAGCACCTCCAAATCTGAGGCCATGGTTCTCAGCAGGAAACTGATGGATTGTCTACTCCAAGTAGGGAATGTGTCTTGACCCCAAGTGAAGGAGTTCAAGTATCTCGGGGTCTTGTTCTCGAGTGAGGGGAAAATGGAACGAGAGATGGGCCGGAGAATTGGAGCAGCGGGTGCGGTATTGCAGTCGCTTTATCGCACCATTGTGACAAAGAGAGAGCTGAGCCAGAAGGCAAAGCTCTCAATCTACCGGTCTATCTTCGTTCCTACTCTCACCTATGGTCATGAAGGGTGGGTCATGACGGAAAGAACGAGATCGCGGATACAAGCGGCGGAAATTAGTTTCCTCCAGAGAGTGGTTGGCATCTCCCTTAGGGATAGGGTGAGAAGTTCAGCCATTCGTGAGGGACTCGGAGTAGAGCCGCTGCTTCTTTGTGTAGAAAGGAGCCAGTTGAGGTGGTTCGGGCATCTGGTAAGGATGCCCCCTGGGCGCCTCCCTAGGGAGGTGTTCCAGGCACGTCCAGCTGGGAGGAGGCCTCGGGGAAGACCCAGGACTAGGTGGAGGGATTATATCTCCAACCTGGCCTGGGAACGCCTCGGGATCCCCCAGTCAGAGCTGGTTAATGTGGCCCGGGAAAGGGAAGTTTGGGATGCCCTGCTGGAACTGCTACCTCTGTGACCCGACCCCGGACAAAGCGGATGAAGATGATGATGATGATGATGATGGTTAGGGTCACTGTGTTAGGGTTAGGGTCTCTGTGTTAGGGTTAGGGTTTATGTGCTAGGGTTAGGGTCACTGTGTTAGGGTCACTGTGTTAGGGTTAGGGTCACTGTGTTAGCGTTAGGGTTTCTGTGCTAGGGTTAGGGTCACTGTGTTAGGGTCACTGTGTTAGGGTTAGGGTTACTATGTTAGCATTAGGGTCCCCTCACCTTTTTGGACCGGAGCTCCTTAGCGTTCCGGAGGCTTCTGGAGGCGTGGCCACTCAGGGCCCGGTAGGCGTCGGCCGCAGCCAGGCGGGAAACGGCATTCTGGGCAGTGGAGTCCACTACCAACCTCCACACCCCAAACACACTGCTGGGAACACACACACACACACACACACACACACACACACACACACACACACACACACACACACACACACACACACACACACACACACACACACACAGAGATTTGAGTGAATGAAAGGTTATGATTGGTTAGTTGAGGTTCTCGTGTTGGATTGCGTGGGGTACTAGAAGGTTCTCTTACCCAGAGCCCAGAGTGTCGGTCTTGCCTCTCTGCCAGTCTCTCTTCTGGAACTGAACAGCCAATCTCTGAAGTGCCTGCAATAACAACCACACATGTAATGTAAGTAATTGCTTATTGCTAATGTAATTTATTAAATAATACATAATATGGGCCATACCTTCTTCTTTTTGTTTAATTTACAGAATGCTACCATGCATTAGCTTTGGAAATTAAGACATCCAGCGAATACTTTGTCTAAGTAATAGCTGATAGAGTGCAAATGTTCTAAGAATCTAAGGACCCCAAAAACACACACTGACAATGACATCAACTAGACATGAAAAGGACTATCTGACTGTCTCCGCAAACCACACACATTTCAGAGAAGTTTAAAGACAGACAGGCACGCTTAAGTACACATGAGCACTTGACACGCAAATAATAAATAACCTCTAGGTAGCCGTGTCATGGAAGTGACACACTCTCCTGTTACATTCCCGACTTTGAGACCATAACACACCAAACACACACACAGACACATACACACACACACTCTCTCTCTTTCTCTCTCTCTTTCTCTCTCTCTCTCTCTCTCTCTCACACACACACACACACGCACACGCACACACACACACAGAGACACGGTTTCCCAGGATCCAGCTTTTGGCCATGAATGGAGGTCAGGCATGTGAGGGCTGAACCTCAGACAGTTTGGAGTGAAATCTAACGAGATGGGCTCTGTATGAAATACCTGAAATGTGCCGTCACTGCCTACTACAAATAATAAATGGAATGCCTTAACCCCTTCAGACCTAAATTAAGTTCCAAGGTTGTGAAAAATATAACAATGTACTTTTCCTATACTTAATGCATCCACAAATGAGTCTCAAGCGAAATGTTTTATATCAAAAGTCTATAATAGATTTTATTTTTTGTCCATTTCAATGGACATCGGGTCCAAACAGTCGTAAAATAAACTTGAATTAATACCTCATACGACAACATCATATATTGTTATACATTGTTTGTCTTATAATTATCACATCGACACCACATGGAACATAAATAGAACTTGAACTTGATCTAAATAGTTTTCACCCTATTAATTTCTGTTCAGTTTTAACATTTTAATTAATTATTTGTTTTATTTTCTGTGGGCATCTTTGAAGCAGTTTCTCTGTGACACAAAGCAAAAGTGCACCCTGCACTTGTCACAGTAGACATGTGTTTTTCCAGAACAGCCTTGCAATTTGCACCTTGTTGCTTCCTTTTTGTCATCATAATTTGGCATGTGGTCCAGCATGTCGGTCTGCACTTCTGGAAGGGGCCGTTGTTCCATTCCTCCTCTCTTTTTTGCTGGCTCGTCATGGGGACTCATACATGGACTGGATGTGTTAGAACTGCCTGGCCTCCCTCGTTTTCTCAATGCATGGGGCTTCCCCACGTGCACAAGAGCTTCTGCCACATTCATTTTGAATTCAAGGAGATCCATGACATTCTGTGGCCGAGTGCCCTGGCGTTCCTTGTCTCCTCGATACTCAAGCCAACTATTCACTACAGCAACATCAAAGGCATGAGTAATCATGCGCAGTGGCCATTTGCGAGACCGGATGTGAATCCTGTAAAGGCTGATGAGTTGATCAAGCTTATCCACCCCTCCCATAGCCTTGTTGTATTTCTTTACCACCTCTGGACGCTTGATCTTCACAAATCGTCCCTCTGTCTTCTCCCACCGCTCAACTTCATCTTCCTCTCCTACACCAACAAAGTTGGACGCCAGCACAACAGAGCGGTTATCAAACCACTTCACCAGAACCACCTTTCCATCCCTACTCCTGACTTCATCATGGCTCCCCCGCCCGTTCTTTGACATTTCCTTGTCTGCCTTCAGTGGGGGCTTTGCAAATCGGCAAACCCTGGCTGTTCCAGCTGCAAGGATTTTCTTTTCTACCAGCACTTCAAGGACATTGTAGGTGGTGAAGAAGTTGTCAAAATAAAGTTGGTGGTTAGGAGTCTGGATTCTCTGACACAGGTGGGTGACTACGGCTGCTCCATGTCCTAAAACCCTTTTGCTGTTCTCAGAGAGCTCTGTTGTGGCACCTTGGTAGATGAGGAAGTCATATGCAAGGCCACTTTTGCCACAGAGGAAATACATCTTGACTCCCCATGGTTCTGGCTTCCCTTTGATATACTGAAGCACAGAAAGCTTCCCCCTAAATGGCACTATCTGCTCATCAATAGAGAGCTCTTCCTCCAATGACAGCTCTAGACAGCGCTTTCTTATTGAATCATAGAGTGGTCGGACCTTGTAGAACACATCGGTGTCTTCAGGAGGCCTTTCGTTGTTGTTTACCACATGCAGGTTGGAGCGAAGCTGGAAGAATCTGTCACGAGACAGGGTTTCCCGGAAAAGGCTTATATTTATACTGGAAGACCAGTACAACCTCACTCTTGGCAAACCCAGTACCCCCATTGCCATATGTAGACCAACAAGGGCTTCTATTTCAGAAACGGTTGCATGTTTATAGCCTGTTACTGCATTTTGTTCCGCATAGATGTTAGTCATAGTTGTTATCAGCTGGAACATTTCAATGGGAACATACTGCTTGAAGTAGCCATAGGGGGTTAGGGGCTCAGGTGGTTCAGGAGCTGGAGCAGGACTTTCCCATGTCGTGTTTACTGGGGTAAAGGGAGTGCGACGCCACTCAATATCACTCTTCTTTGTGACGCTTGCAAGAGGATTTACATTTGCCTCCTCTGTGTCATAATCCTCTCTGTCTTCCTCATCCTGAACTTCCACTAACTCAATCTCCACTTCTTCCCCTACCAATTGTATCTCTGCCTCTTCCCTGTCTGCTCCTGAAATCATTAGCAAAACCTTATCTGTCTATATTTGTCTATAAAGGCTTTTTGATAACACTGATAACACTAGTACAGGACCCTTGCATAAAAACATAACATATTCATAAAGCTTGTCTGTTTTTCAATGTGATTTTTTTCCCAACTGACTTTCTACACTCACCAACTCTACAAGCATGTCCATTTTCCTCATCGCTCTCGGAAATGTCAACGTCAGATGAATTTCCATTGACAATGAGTTCAAGGGCTTCCAAAGCTGTTAATTCTGCATAAGGAATATTTTTTACTTATTATCAACCCATTCTCTTGTTCAAATGTACTGTTTACATAGTAGTAAGCTAATTCATCAATACTGGAGAATAGAGTTCAATAACATTGCTTCGAACCCACTGTCCATTCTAATGGACAGCAATATTTAAAAAAATCCTGTGTAAAACCTTGAATTGAAACATGTGATGTAAAATTTGAATTCAAATGTTCCATCATTCAATATTACATAGAAAGTATTGATTGCTGATAAAAATATTAATACATTTGAACAAAACTGTTGAAAATGATCCTTACTTCGGCGTGTGGGGTAAAGCTCTGCCATGCCTGTTTTTAGTGTGGTGCATTTTTTTCAAACAGCAACAAGTAGAGCTATACTGCCATTTGATTGGTTGTTAAATGTCCAGCTGAATGGACAAGAGGGCTCAAGTAGTGTTAAATGTTACAAAAAGTAAAAAAAAACAAGCTGCCATGTGACGTCCATTGTAATGGACACAGGGTCTGAAGGGGTTAAGACATAAACACAGATTTATTTTTCATGAAAAACTAAAAACTGTGCGCTCTATAACTGTTAGATTGTTAGACAAATATGATGTTTGATTAATTAAATAGATCAATCCTAGCTATTTCAGTTTGGTACATCGGTGTAAGTTAAACACTTAAAAAGCACTCAACCACTGAAATAGGTCCCCTGGAAAATAATTTAATTCTCAATGGAGGCAAAAGGTTTGTGATTCCAGTAACGGTACTGCTATGATGGGTATAGCTTAAAATAGTTTGAGAGAGGAGAAGGGGAGTGGGGGAGAGGAGAGGAGAGGGTAAGGAAGAAGAGGAGAGGAGAGGAGAGGAGAGAAGAGGAGAGGAGAGGAGAGGAGAGGAGAGGAGAGGAGAGGACAGCTCTCACCTGACTGTATTCTTTCTCTATGGCAGCCCGCTGTTTACTGAACGACCTGGTGGACACACACACACCCACACCCACACACACACACACACACACACACACACACACACACACACACACACACTTAGACAAAAAGTATCAACACAGAACTATGTTGTAACATCCCTATTATATTATATTATATATATTATTATAAAATATATATCTAATAGATTATTTTCTTTAATAAAAAATTTAAAAATTATTTATTAGAATTGTATTGATCATGGATACCTGATGTCCTCTAGTAGCTCCACTTCCTGCTGCTGTTTTGTGTGCAGCCGTCCTACCTGCTCCGCAAAAACCACCTTCACCTGTTGGGTCTCTTTCACCTGGTCACGCACCCAACACAAACATACACACATACACAAAAAGACACAAACGCGCCCATGTAAATAATACAAACACACACACACACACACACACGTGCGCAATCGTGCATGCAAACAGGAACGTGCACATGGACAAACAAACGACGAAATATTTTATTTATTTTGTGATGTTGATGCTGGCTTTATGCAAATACTTGCCGGCCCAGTGTTGGTGACGATGTAAATGCATGGTGCTAATGTTATACAGGCATTTTACAGCATAATGTTCATGCTGAACAGTGTAATACACTTTTACACGATCTCAAAGTAAAAAATAAAAACACATTCAATCTATAGATGTAGGACTGTCTGGAATGGCTTCAAATTGTAAGATAACATACTAATATATGTTGATTGGTATCTTATGGCAAGTTACTGTTGAAGTAATGGGCTAATAAATACTATAGTATTGAAAACAACGAGAACAAACTTTATTTAAGGTTAAGCTTTCCTACCTTTCTTGGTGGCGGTTGCATCGCCAACTTCTGCTGTAGTGACTGTTAATCTTCAACAACTTCTCAGAGTCGTTGGTGGTCTAGCTGTCCACTCCAGTGGTCTACTTCCGTGATATTTCACAGTCAAACAGTTAAATAGCGGCTTGACAGTTATAGAGCGTCCCGAGAGTGGGAGGTGACGGATCGCAGTGCCAGTATCATTCTTTTAAGATTGCGCTGTGGTGACATCTAGTGGACAATTAAGGCAATTGGTCGAACGCACAGCCAATGACCCCATTCCATTGATGCTTAACTGCCTTCACTAACTATTAGCCACAGAAAATAGGCATGGTTTCATCGTTCACTTTGTGTGTAATTTAAATGTTGGGTAAATAGTGTTTCTGAGACATTTTATCGACTGTTTTTGTTTTATTTAAATGTTGCATTGAAAGGAAGTACTACAGTATTACAAACATTTTTTTTTATAAATATCTTGCATCCCAAATAGAGTCATTACATCCCAAAATATGTGTAATAATTTCACAGAGAATTCAATTATTATTTCTTCTTTAAACAAGCATACATATCCAAGTTCAGATGAACTATAACTTAGTAGATATTTGTGTTTTACCAAAATTCTGATCAGTATGTAATACAAACTAGCTTTAGCCAACATTATCAATACTAACATATTTATTGTATCAGAATCGTTACGGAATACATCCTTGAGTGATTTAGTGAACATTACTGAAAGTGTTGTATTTGCCCTAGACTTTTGGGCATGGCAGTTTCCCTGATCTGTGAAGGTACAGTAGGGGCTGCACAAACCCAGTGATGAGAATGATGGAAAAGCATATATTCAAGGCTAGAATGAATTGAACCATATCAATCAAATAGGCTATAAAACCAAGCAGAATGATTGGAATATAATGGAAAAGCATGCAAAAAAATATGAAAGAAATCATTTTAAAGGCCCTCATCTTGACGCTGTTTGTCCCTTCTCTCTCCCTGTCCCCCTCCCCAGGTCCAGGACGTTTCAGCGCCCGCAGAACAGCCAGACAACAAAACAACTTCACAGAGAACATCAACAGGAAAAGAACAAAGATACTATACATGAATGTGAAAATTCCACCTGTTAATGCCAAAAATAAAAACGCCACACAGTAACTGAGCACCATCAGCCAGGTCAAGACCGTACAAGCCACCTTGTACCTCAGCAGTTTATACTTCATGAAGACCACAGGGTGAACCACTGCCAGATAACGCTCCACACAGATACAACACTGGAACAGGGATCGACCAGAATAGACAAGACCATAAGCAGATACGTTTAGGAAAAAGAAAGTGATATTGGCAGTACAACGGCCAATAGTGCCTATGAGAGTGAGCGAGCTGAATACAATCTCTGCCATGGACAGGTTGAGGGCAAAGAAGTCTGAAGTCACTGATTCTCTTCCTCCCTTCACTATCAGCCACAGGACATAGACATTGGTGGGGAGACCCAGGACGAAGTTCGAGAGCACTGATATTGAACCAAGGATATCAGAGGCGTATGCAAATTGATCTGGACTCGTCAAAGATGTGTTCATGTTGATTTACTTCCTGCTATGGAGTGCTGAAAGAAGAACAATAAAGGAGGGTTAAACGATACACTCTTATTGATTTCTGAGCAAACTGCAAAATGGTTCTGGAGACATAACAAAGCCTTAAACAATTTACTGACAAACTACAAAATGAAACAGAAGTTGTTCTAAGTTAAGTTAAATTATTTTAAGTATTTATTTCAACCTTGAGTATAAGCAGTGCTAGATTCTTTGTCTTAGTTATACACCTCACCCTATCGGAAAACTCTTACAGGACACAATAAATGGGGAATACATGGTAACACGTCTTTGTTGAAATTAACAATCAAGCAGGCCCTGCTTCACCCTTCTTAACTTTGATCAGCCTTGCAGTGGAAATCTTTCAAATAACTCTAACTTGCCTGCTTCCACTTTGCGTCCCATACTATAAATTCAACTCATCATATTAAAAAATGATCAGCCACAGGAAATAGAAGTGTCTGATCCTTCACTTAGTGTGCAATTTAATAGTTTGTTTTACATCGTTTTTCTAAGACATGTTCACATTGCTTTAAAAAAAAAATCTATTTGACATTATCCTAGAATTACAAGGAAGCATTACAATGAGGGGGTTTCCGTTAACATTTGAAGTCGGTAGACAAATGCAAGTATAATTCACAAATAATGCTAAATAGTTTAAAAGTGATTGTGACTGTATGTAATTCTAAACATTGATCAATTATATAAGATATCTGAAATGTTAACATAAACTAACGACTAATAATTTTGGAAAAAAAATTAAAAGCTAAATGGAAAGAACGCTTCTGCTGCCGTGTCTTTAAACAATTCAGGAATGTTTCAATCTTGACATACCTGAAACAGAGTTGACCTTCTTCTCTCTGTGGTGTTGGTGATATGATTATTTCACTTCCCAACAGCAGAGCCTTTTTATTCATACCTGTGTGCTCCTAAATCATCTGGAAAATATTTGTTTATAACCTCATACAACATTGGAACTCACTTGTATTGTTATTATATTTATTAAGAATAAGATAAGTGGACAGATAATCCAAACAACTAGTTTGTAAAGGTTCTGATATTGAGAGATTACAATAGGATGATACATAGGATGATTTTTAACCAAATTCATTCACTTGGTATTGGCTATAACTTTCCAACGATCTAAATTGGTTGACAGTTCATTCTAAATGTACTAATTCTAAATCCAGCAAATTATGTTTCTACGGAAAACCGAAGGGACGGTATGCTTCACATAGAAAAACAGCATAACTCTATCTAATCTATTTCTATAATACTTCACTTAATATACATACATATTCAGGGACATGGCTCTTTGCTAAAATATAAAAAATGTTACAGTGTGAAGACTAGATTTCCTGTGAAAAACATTCCCAAAAACCTAACTCAAAGTAAAAATACGTAGCAAAACATCACGTTGAATTATCCTAATGTTGGCTTGCTATTGAAAGTTATTTTATATTTCATTAAAGAAAAGAGAAACTTTAGTTAAATATGAGAATAAAAATGCTGATGATGCTGATGATCTGGATAACAACAAAAATGTTTTTTGAAACAAGTTTGTCATTAAAAGCGAACTCAAATAGTGGTTAGTATGTTTGTTTTTCGTTTGGAACGGGCTTATCTTAATTGTAGTCAAGCGACATGCATGACAAAGGACTGAGGAAGCTGTCAACGCATTTCCTTTCTAAATGGGATAATCAGCATTTACATGCAGGGATTCGTAACAATTTATGTCAAAACAAGCATGGAATATTGCTGACCAAGGCTCATCAACATTGTACAAATGCGGTAGCACAGGATTTGTGTACAGGCTAAAAAAAATGTACTGCAGCAAATGCAAAGCGAAAGACATGCGTAATTGGAGCAAGGTATTTGACAAAGAGGTTGGTTGCAAAGCTTAAATGTACGGTTTGGACAGATAGGCAATCGAGAGGGAACTGTCTTTGACCCCTTCTCTCTCCCTGTCTCCCTCCCAGGTCCAGGACGTTTCAGAGCCCTCAGAGCAGCCAAACAACAAAAAAGATTTAATGTTAACATCAACAGGAAAATAATGAAGATACATCGATTTTAATGGGATTGTAATTGAATAAGCTTTAAAACATCTTTATACGATAAATTATATCTTCACTTTCAAACAAGTTTTAAAATGTTCCACAATAAACATGTGGAAAATGCAACTATTACTACTTCTTTGAACAAGCTTAGATATTCAAGTTCAGATGAGCTTTTGATCATGCTTTTTTCTATATCCATTAGAATATATTTGTGTTTCACCAAAACTCAGACAATAAAGCAATACAACTATCTTTAGCCAACACTATCTATACAAACATATTTATTGCATACAAATCTTTTTTGGAATATATCCTTTAGTGATTTAGTAAATAGGTGTTATAAATTGAAGTGTTGTATTTGCCCTAGACTTTTGGGCATGGTAGTTTCCCTGATCTGTGAAGATACAGCAGGGGCTGCACAAACCCAGTGATGATAATGATGGAAAAGCATATATTTATGGCTAGAATGAACTGAATCATTTCAATCAAATGTAATACAGAACCAAGCAGAATCAAAGGAATATAATGGAAAACCATTGAAACAAAAATCAAAGTAATTATTTTAAAAGCCCTCATCTTGATGTTGTTTGTCCCTTCTCTCTCCCTGTCCCCCTCCCCTGGTCCAGGACGTTTCAGAGCCCTCAGAACAGCCAGACAACAAAACAACTTGACTGAAAACATCAACAGGAACAGAGTTACGATACAGTACATGGCAGTGGAAACTCTGTCTTCTAATACCAACAATAAAAACACCACACTGTGACCGAGCGCCATCGTCCAGTTTGAGACCGTACAAGCCACCTTGTACCTCAGCAGTTTGTACTTCATGAAGACCACAGGGTGGACCACTGCCAGGTAACGCTCCACACAGATACAACACTGGAACAGGGATCGGCCGTTGTAGATAAGACCATACGCAAATATGTTTAGGCTAGGTAAAGATATAATTTTCATATCATAACCAATAGTTCCTATGACATAGAGCAAAGTGAATATAACCTCTGTCACAGACAGGTTGAGGGAAAAAAAGTCCGAAGTCACTGATTCTCTTCCTCCCTTCACTATCAGCCACAGGACATAGACATTGGTGGGGAGACCCAGGACGAAGTTCGAGAGCACTGATATTGAACCAAGGATATCAGAGGCGTATGCAAATTGATCTGGACTCGTCAAAGATGTGTTCATGTTGATTTATTTCCTGCTGTGGAGTACTGAAAGAAGAACAATAAAGGAAAATGAAATGATAGTGGTTTAAGAGAGAGAGATATTATTTCCAAACCCAAATGGTTCTGGAAACATTGCTAAGCCTCAAACAAGTCGACAGTAAATCAATGCGATTAGGCGTAGTTTTGGACAAACTACAAAATAAAATAATAATAATAAAAGTTGTCACATTATTGTGTATTTGATAGCAAGCAGGGCTAGAGTTTTTGTCTCCTAGGACACAAGGCACGGCGGACACCTGAATAATCATTTTGTCTGCCACCGGGTATGATCTCTCCAGAAACTGAAGTGTGACGAATTGCTATACAGCACAAAAATCAGGAAGAGCTGCCCATACTTGAAGTACATTTGTTGATTGTGCTAGCAATATGCAGTGACCACGAGCATTCTGTACGTTTTCTTTGCGACTGTTAAGGAAAATAATTACACCAAGATAACGATAGGGGTCACCAAAATCACTTCCTACATAATACTGCCTATAGGAACTTCGCAGATTCTTTTGTCTGACTGAACTACATTTTCTCCTTTCCACTGATGTTACATTTCCTTCATTAACTATCAGCCACAGGAAATAGACATAGTCTGATCCGTCACTTTGTGTGCCATTGAAGTGTTGTGTTTTTCCGAGACATATTTATATTCATGCATTTTCTTTGTGTTTATCATTACAATATAATAACAAGGAAGCATTACAAAAAGGGATTTTGCAGTGACATTTTAAATAGCTAGACAAATACATCACAAATATTTTTTTCAAGTGATTGTGATTGTATGTAACTCTGAACATCTATATATAATTTCATAAATGTTAAATAAACTAAAGACTAATAACATTTAACTAAACAAATTAAGCTAAATATCAACAACACTTCTGCTGCTGTTGACATACCTGAAAAAGAGTTGACCTTCCTCTCTCCTTGGTGTTGGTGATATGTAAATTTCACTTCCCAACAGCAGAGACTTTTTATACATATCTGTGTGCTCCTAAATCAACCTGAAAATATTTGTTTATAACCTCATACAACATTGTGGAAATCACTTGTATTGTTATTATATTTATTAAGAATAAGTTAAGTAGACAGTGAACCCAACATCAGGGCGTATTCATTTGGTATTGGCTATGATAGATTTTCAACTGTCTTTTTGACAGTTCAATTGGTTGACAGTTCATTCTAAATGTACTAATTCAAAGTACAGCAAAAGGCGTTTAGGAAACCAATACATAGCTTAACATAGAAATATGACTATCTTTTCTATCTCTATAATAATAATAATAATAATAATAATAATAATAATAATAATAATAATAATAATAAAAAAATAAAAAATCTCCTGTGAAGTCATATATCCCAAAAATGTAACTCAAAGTTACAATATGTTGCAAAACATCACATTGCATTTACCTAACGTTGGATTGCTGGTGTTGAAAATGATTTAATATTTAATTTACTTATTGTAAAGTCTGTTTCAAATTTGAGAATAACAATGCTGATGATAAAAAACAACAAAAGGTAAAACAACAAAAAGTTTTGATCTTTATATTTTTTTTCAACAAGTTTCCCATTGTTTGCCAAATTAAATAGCAGCTCCTCAGAGTGTTTGTCTTAAATTTTGCCCAGGCTTATCATAACTAGACAAACAACATGCATGACAAAGAACAGAGAAAGCTGTCAATGCATTTCCTTTTCAGATGGGGTAATTGACATTTACATGCAGGGTCATGCATAACAATGTATGTCAAAACAAGCATGGAGCATTGTTAACCATGGATCATCAACATTGTACAAATGTGAAAGCAAATGATTTGTGTACAGGCTAAAGAAAATGTACTGCAGCAAATGCAAAGCGAAAGACATGTGTAATTGTAACAAGGTATTTGACAAAGAGGTTGGTTAAAGTTGCGATGCCTAAATGAAAAGTGTGACTGGAAATGCAAATGCAAAGGGATCCGGTGTGAATGACAAATGACACGAGAACAGATAGTCTCTGGGAGGACACTGTCACACCTCCACAGCATGTGGAAATCTTGCCATGGTGACCTCATTTCCATTGCCAGTTTGTAAACAGGAGCTCGGAGCACATCAGAGGTCAATGTTAAATGATTTATTTTACATCCATTTGACAAGACACTTTATTGGTGATGACAATTGTTTCTGAGTTATAAGTGATTTGCATTAATCTATCCCCCATTTGAATAGCATTCTAGCTAAAAGGGAAAACTTCATTGCTCACAAGGAGGGATACCAGAAAAAAGAGCTCAAATGTATCTAAAAGCTATTTGGACTCGTTGAAAAAAAGACTCTGGCGAGGTTAAACATGCAAAATAGCAAACTAAACATTTATGTAGTGTGCATTGAAAAGTTTAACCCCTCTGGGAAAGTTTACTGCCTAATATTAGTATTACACTATCTTAATTTGAAAAGATAACCTGATTAAAATACATTCCTAAATGCATACATGCTGAGAGAATGAAAAAAGACATGTCCCAATATTTAACAAAAATTTAACATGATGATGGCACAGTAGAATGTCATACTTGGAGGCTCAGTGATGTGCAGTGCAATTCTGAACATTGTGCATTAATAAAATCTTTATTTCGTTGGGATCATTTATGCATGTGTACTGGGAATGCCCTGATCTGGATCAGATTTTGGAGAAAATATCTCTCACTTAAAATGACATGCTTGAAGTTAGGATCGATCCCATTTTCACTGGCAATGCTTAATGACGACTCCTTTTCAGATTTTTTCTTTTGCAGCAGAGACACGTTTCATGGGCTGATATCACTGCAGCCAAGAACATGTTGGCCTTGAGGTGGCAAACGATATTGGTGATATGATCATTATTTTATAAATGTTAAATAAACTAAAGACTAATAATATTCAACCAAGAAATTAGGCTAAATACATAGAACACTTCTGCTACTGTTGATAAACCTGAAAAGGAGTTGACCTTGCTCTCTATGTGGTGTTATACTGCATTATATGATTATTTCAGCTTTTTCATGCAAACCTGTGTAACCAACACTCACTCATCATAATACTCAACCCAAATAATTTTGTATTTTCAAGACCTGATTAATTGTATTATTAATGATTTGTTTTGTTCAGAGTTGATTCAGTGTATTTAGTGTTTATTTCCATATCTGTGTTTAAAGCAGTGCTTCCAAATGATCAGAACATATGAACATTTTTGTAACATTTTCAAATTTAGAACTGGAGCGGCAATTATATTTCTTATTTATAATGCAGGTTAGGTCCATTTTAAAAGTTAGGAGGACAAGAATACTTAGCACACGCTGGCCAATTAAAACATACATTTAAATGTCCATAATACATAAAGGATGTAACGTAATGCTACTAATGACTCTACATGTATAATGCATGATCCTTGGGTAAATTATTAAAAAAAATACATACTGAATACAAGCCTCATTGCAACATATTATTTAGGCGATAATGACAAATGTGGAGTACAAACATGTTTTTCAGACCTAAAAAGAAATGCATGACAGCTTTCCTGATCTATGAAGGTACAATAGAGGCTGCACAAACACACTCACAACATTGATAGAAAGGCATATATACTTATTGCTAGAATGAAATATACCTCATCAATCACATACGCAACTAAACGAAGAAGGATCATAGGAAGATAATTAATAACAATTGAAAACAAGATCAGAGTCATTATTTTGAAGGCTCTCATCTTGATGTTGTTTGTCCCTTCTCTCTCCCTGTCCCCCTCCCCAGGTCCAGGACGTTTCAGAGCCCTCAGAATAGCCAGACAACAGAACACCTTCACAGCAAACATCAACAGGAACAGAGATATAATAAAGTAAAAGGGTATTTTACAATCGCCGGCAAATGTAAGAAATGTATAGAACACACAGGAACCGGCCATCATCAGCCAGGTAAACCCAGAACAAGCCACCTTGTACCTCAGCAGTTTGTACTTCATGTAGATCACAGGGTGGACCACTGCTAGATAACGCTCCACACAAATACAACACTGGAACATGGGACGACCTGTGAGGATTAAACCAAAAGCAGACTGCATGAAGTGGAGAAACGTCTTACTAACTGACGCAAGACTAACATAGGCAAAGAGACTTATACAGATGTAGATTACCTCGATCACAGAAAGATTGAAGGCAAAGAGGTCTGACACTAATGAGTCTGTTCCTCCCTTGGTAATCAGCCACAGTACATAGACATTTGTAGGGAGACCAAAGATGATGTTGAAAATAATTCCAACTATGCTGACGTGATCAGCAACGACCGCGATTTGATAAAAAAAAACACCCGTCAAAGAGTTGTTTAAAGAAGTGTTCATGTTGATTTGTCTTCTGAAAGAACAATAAAAGAAGAGAGTGGAATCATACATTCTTACTGAATGTGCAAAATAACCATAAAGGAGCATAATTCATTACCTTATTTGTTAATTATTTTCATTAGAAAAATTATTAAACATATTTACGAATACGAATGCATTAGTATTTTGAAATATTATTGACATACCTGATAATCCATATATTTTCTGTAAGCTAAAGCACCTAAGTGTTAAGACGAGACAATTGCAGCGAAATATTTATAACACATGTCTACATACATTGTACCTTGAATCGAGTGGATGGGCTGGATTGGAGGTCAGCCAAGGGGTTGTCTTGGATAAGTATAAGTATAATATAAGTAGAGCAAATGGCTTCGATACGCACACCATAGGGACAATATGCTTGACATACAGATATCTATTTTTTCTATTTCTATAATGCTTCACATTACGTACATGAATGTTCTAATCTTTTCAGAGTCCATCTGCCGGCACAATGTCTCGCTGGCAAACAAACAGCATTACAAGAGCATTGGGCTCCGGGCTGCTCCAGGGTCCTCCAACGTTGGCCGCCTCTACTCCATAGCAGCCAGGAGCCTAACGGGAGCTCCTCCAACAGTACATCATAACCTGAGTCACGCCGCATGTTCTCCACCAGAGCTGGGATAATATGCCCGGAGACTCTGTCAGTTGACCTTGTATAAATCAATAGACCTTAGAGCGAAATATAAATGACATACTTTCCTGGAAGGGTCAATCTTGCCAATGCGCACTGTATTTGACCTGTAGCCAACTGACCTACCAGAGCTCCTGTTGACAAACTGGTCATGGAAATTATATTAATGTTGCATTTTCTGTCTCTATTTTGTTTTTGTTCCTTGTTAAAAGAGGCGCACTCTCAGTCAGTTGACCCCGTATGAATAATAATAAATATGTAATTCATTTGAAAGACTTGAGAGCGGAATATAAATTGTAAACTTTCCCTGAAGGGTTACACTTGCCAATGCGCACTGTATTGGACCTGTGCTGACCTATCTAAACTCCTTCTGGCAAACTGGCCATGGAAATGATCATGGCCGGATTTCCACATGCTGACCAGTGTGTGTCGAGGTGTGACAGTGACCTATCTGTTCTCGTGTCATTTGTCACTCACACCGGAACCATTTGCATTTCCACAGTCACACTTTTCATTTAGCTTACGTGTAGGTTTCGCAACTTTAACCGAATCTTTGTCAAATACCTCTTTGCACTTGTTGTACATTTTCTTTAAGCCGTTCGATCAATAAATCTTTTGCTTCCACGTTTGCACAATACTGCTGATCCATGGTAAGCAATGTTCCATGTTAGTTGTGACATAAATTGATCCATTAACATTTACCGCTTATCCTGTACAGGGTCACGGGGGGGGCTGGAGCCTATCCCAGCGGACACATGTGGACAGGTCGCCAGTCTATCGATATAAATTATCCTGCATGTAAATGTAAATGAAAAAACCCCACTTCGTTTGTGGTTTGCCACGCGTGTTGTTTCAAGGCAATAGAGATAAGCTCATGCAAACTAAAGACAAACACACTGACTAAGACTAACTGCAATTTCAATGCAACAGATACTTGCAATGTCCAAACTGTAACAGCCAAGCTGCGTAACTTTGAATTTAATGTTAAAAGTCTTATCAATAGGTTATCAACATAGTCATTTTTCTTCTTTTAGAAAATAGCATCTATTTTCTTCTGATAAGATGAGCATCGCTGCTCATTCCCTTTTTAAAATATCAACGCATTCCAACGTCCCCTTGGGTCTCCCCACAAATGTCTTTGGTGCTTGTCTTCTGTGTTCTATATAATGTTTATATTAGCAGATATATTTTATATACAGCATACTGTGCATAGGTCTTAGGCAGGGGATGCTGTTTTAAAGGCGAAGGGTGGTCACACCAAATGTTGATTTGATACATATTTGCTTTTCCCTCACTTTGTAGTTTATGGATGCATAAAAAAATAAACAATTAACAATTACCATTTATATTTTTATATATATTTTTTCTAACTTTAGAGACTTCACACCAGCCTAAAACATTTGCACAGTATCTCATTATCATCATCATCATCATCATCATCTTCATCTGCTTTGTCCGGGGTCGGGTCGCGGAGGTAGCAGTTCCAGCAGGGCATCCCAAACTTCCCTTTCTCGGGCCACATTAACCAGCTCTGACTGGGGGATTCCAAGGCGTTCCAAGGCCAGTGTGGAGATACAATCCCTCCACCTGGTCCTAGGTCTGCCCCGTGGCCTCCGCCCAGCTGGACTTGCCTGGAACGCCTCCCTAGGGAGACGGCCAGGTGGCATCCTTACTAGATGCCCGAACCACCTCAACTGGCTCCTTTCTACGCAAAGAAGCAGCGGCTCTACTCCGAGTCCCTCACGAATGGCTGAACTTCTCACCCCATCCCTAAGGGAGATGCCAGCCAACCTCCGGAGGAAACTCATTTCCGCCGCTTGTATCCGCGATCTCGTTCTTTCGGTCATGACTCACCCTTCATGACCATAGGTGAGAGTAGGAACGAAGATAGACCGGTAGATTGAGAGCTTTGCCTTCTGGCTCAGCTCTCTCTTCGTCACAACGGTGCGATAAAGCGACTGCAACACCACACCCGCTGCTCCAATTCTCCGGCCCATCTCTCGTTCCATTTTTCCCTCACTCGAGAACAAGACCCCGAGATACTTGAACTCCTTCACTTGGGGTAAAGACTCATTCCCTGCTTGGAGTAGACAATCCATCAGTTTCCTGCTGAGAACCATGGCCTCAGATTTGGAGGTGCTGATCCTCATCCCAGCCGCTTCACACTCGGCTGCGAACCGATCCAATGAGTGCTGCAGGTCGCAGACCGATGATGCCATCAGGACCACATCATCTGCAAAAAGCAGTGATGCAATCCTCTGCCCACCAACCCGCAGCCCCCCTCCCCCGCGGCTACGCCGTGAGATCCAGTCCATGAATACCACAAACAGGATAGGTGACAAAGCGCAGCCTTGGAGGAGGCCAACCCTCACCGGAAACGAGTTCGACTTACTGCCGAAGACCCGGACACAGCTCTCGCTTTGGGAGTACAGAGATTGGATATATATATATAGTATATATAGATCTATTTTACATACATTTACTGCTCCATTAGTTTGTTTGCTGGTGTTGTTTTCAGTAAATGTATATTGTTGTCTTGCTGTTCTGGGTGCTCTGAAACACCCTGGACCAGGGTAGGGGGCACAGGGAGAGAGAAGGGACATCGAACACCAGCGAGAGGGGCAGCAATAATGACCTCGATTAATAACACCTCAGCCATTCAGACATGAAATACTAATTCTACATGGATGACTGCTGGTCCTTCAACTAGCCACAACAACTTCAGTCGTGGTGACAATCAAGTTTGCATCAGCCTCTAAACATAATCCTGGGTCTTCCCAACTTGTGTCCTGTGGCTGACAGCGACGAGAGAAATAACTTTGTCTGCTTTAGGCTTACTGGCTCGTTAACTCTCTGCAACAAGCCTGTGAGCTGTACCAAGAGGACAGCATCTTTGAAGGTAAACTTTATTTCATGTGTTTCTGCTGTAAATGACTAAAGACTAACAGAAGTCCACATTTCAATGATTATTACATAACCAGTAAAGATATATTGATAGTGCTATCCGGAGATTCAACAGAGCTCAAAACATACTGGAGTTCTTAACTAATATCATGCAGCCAAACGTTTTATTCACCCTCTCATACCTTTTCTTTTATTACTCAGCACAAACACGAAATGAACGCAAACCCCTCTTTGATGAGTGACTTGTCACCTCAAAGCAGCAATGGAACCGAATCCTTGAGTCCGAATCCTTGAACACATCTTTACACAAGATAATGATATTTTAATTCGGTTTTATCTTTGCCGGTCGGCCCTTGTTCCAGTGTTGTATCTGTGTGGAGCGTTATCTGGCAGTGGTCCACCCTGTGGTCTTCATGAAGTACAAACTCCTCTTGAGGTACAAGGTGGCTTGTTCTGGATGTTTCTGGCTCATAGTGCTTGGTTTATGTGTAATGCATTTCTTAGTTACTTTTGCAAAAAAAAAAAATCTAATAAATTACATCATTCCTAGCTGCCTCCTGTTGATGTTCTCAGTGAAGTTGTTTTGTTCTTGTGGATTATGACTATATAAAAAAAAATAACTGTGTAGTGAAGATTGTAAAGATGTTCTAAATTGCCAGCATGAAATCTGAACAGTCAACAAATCACTAAAAAGGATTTCAGCTGATTTGCTTTACAGTCCTGGCATCGAAGATAAAAGTTGTGCTTCAAGCATAACCTGCCCTGCTTGTAAGGTCGATTCATCAATCTACTTTACAGAGGCTTTAGTGACATTGCTATAATAAAGAGCTATGAGTCTGTGACAACCGCAATGAAAACATTTAGATTTATTTTCTATCACACGCAATATTAAACCCAACTAATGGTTTTCCACATTTGAACGACGCAGTTCCAACAAATGTTATTGATGCCATATGTTTTTGTACTAATTCGGTTCGAACACCAGATGGTGCAATTACTTTGCCAGGTATTCTTTTTTAGATTTTTGTCATGTTTTTTTTACTTAACCTTTTTTCACTCTGAGGGTAACCACTGAAAGCAACCTCTTATTTACTCATTTTAGCATGGGGTGGTTTGGGTGTGTGTGTGTGTGTGTTTTACTATTACTTATAAAGCACACACACACACACACACACACACACACACACACACACACACACACACACACATACACACACACACACACACAGAGAGAGAGCATACAAAACACACACTACACACATACATATATACACACACACACATGTGCACTCACACACACACACACACACACAAACACACCAATACTATCTATAGACTAAATGTGCACTGCTCTCTAAACTGAGATGGCTGACCTTGACTCGGCTTTAGAATACAAATGTGTCCAGTCGACAAGGATAGGACTGGAATTTGATCCATTTGTTTGGATGGATATACAATTTACTGAAATGCTGTCTTTCCTAGCTTAGCTTGTACACATCATATATCAGCTTTGAACAAACAGTTCTCCAAAATGGGTATGCATTTTGCATATTTACAATGTCACGTCCTGAGTTTTTGGAACAAGTGCTATAGTTTGTAGTTTTGATTATAAGGATGAAACATAATGGCAATTTCAGGCCCCATACAACCTTTCAAGTGAATATACTGTAAGTTGATGCTGTTTCCCTCTTGTGAAACACAACCAACAAACGGATCTAAGATGCTGAGATGCCACACACGAGCAATCAGTCGTGAGAGGCGATCATCCTGGAATCTGTTCTGTCATCACAGCCTCACAAAGAAATGAAGAAGAAACAATCAAAGGCTAATCAGACACTCTCATATTGGTGCCATCAAGATAACCTAATCAGAAGAGGTAGGATAATGAAACATGTATAGGTGGGAATTTAATGAGAAGCAATGAGTCTTTCAACAGGATGGTTAACTCTAACAATGGGCGGCTTAATAGTTCTGGTTTCTCTTTGAGTTTATTCCAGGCAGGTGTTGTTGTGTAGGTAAACGGGAAGGCTTTTTGTGTGGAAGATAGTTACGCCTTTTTCGATTAATTGTTTGCTGCTTTGCTATCAATTTAAAAAGGGGCCAGTGCTACAAATGGCTTGAACTATTAGTTATTGACTCATAAAGGATCCTGCAATGCAGGGAAAAGGTCGCGTGAAAAACAAGATTTTTTTCCGCCCGTTGTAAACCTTCAGACGAATAAGAAAATACAGTACTTTACCTTGAGTTTACACACAGAAATAAGGGGCATTTTACAAAGCTGGGGGGTGGTCCGTTTCTTTGTATTTCCTTTTTGTTAGGTTTGGTTTTGTTATAAGAACCTTAAGCTACTTATCAATCTTTAGAAATCATGTATCCAGCAGCTGTGGAGGCTCCAAGCTGTTACCACTAGGACTAAGACCACACTCACACACACACACACACACACACACACACACACACACACACACACACACACACACACACACACACACACACACACACACACACACACACACACACACACGAGGGTCTTTATAATAAAGTAGACATAGAGCGATCGACGTCCCGAGGTTGTAAAACTCTGCTCCCTTGACAACCCACGTCCTCAAATAGGTCCTCTTATAACTCCTAGGCCAGGAGCTCCTCTTCTATATCCGTATATCATTTTGGATATAATAGAGAAACAGGTTTTGGTGTAATGTTTAAATATTGAACCAGGGGACATGTAGCTCTCAGTCGACCTGTGTGCTCTGTCAATTACACTGGACCGAAGATGAAAGTTTTAGACTTCTGGAATCAGAACAGTTTTAACATTTGAGTGTATTTTTTAAATAAAATGAAAACCTTGAAAAGTTTAGCCAATGTTCAACTATGATGGGTGTAAAACATCTTGCCACAATCATATTAAAACTAAACATTCTCAAATTCACTTAGTCCTAGTCTAGCTCTACTATTAGAACATCCCCCAAATGTGTATTTACCGTTGTCATGCTAAATGTAATATTAATTAAGTCTTTGTGTGCGTACGCGTGCATCCTCGGTTTAGACCAGGTAGCTATTGTACTAGTTTTCTTGAAGATGACCTCCCTTGAGAATAACCTGTTCTTTAATCCATTTGTTCTCTATTTCAATGTCAGCGAGTTGAACAGTTTCTCTCAAATGACAAACACACGCAAGCAGTCCTGAGACATAACAACAGAATTAGAAAAACATCACATTAAATAAACTGGAGTTTGTTTGAGTGATCGCTTGTTGTCCCTCTAGACAGCGGAAATTAGGTTGGTATCATATAAGTATAATTAACAGAACAGACAGAACAGTCCAAATCTATGTCGACTGAGCTTTTTGTCCCTAAGATGGCTGACCCCTGGTTAACAAGCATGCACGTCATCTAGAGGTCAATGGGGACAACTTGAATATAGTAGCAGTGTCTGTTCTAGTCCATCTACATCTATAGTAACTGCTACAGATTAGGAAAGAGGTGCAGGTGCTTGACCCAGAAGTGAAAGATTGTATAAAAATAGACACGAGAGAGGTTTTAAAAACAAGCTCTAAACGCGTCCCTGAACGATTGCACACTCTACACAAAGACATTAACACATGCACGCTTTCACACACACACACACACACACACACACACACACACACACACACACACACACACACACACACAAACTAATACATGCTTTCGCTCACACTCTACACACACACACACACACACACACACACACACTCTACACACAATGACACAAACACACACTTTCACACAAACACATTCACACACACACACACACACACACACACACACACACACACACACACACACACACACACACACACACACACACACACACACCCACACACACACACATACACAATCGACACGCACGTGTACACTACCCAGATCCTCTGTACACAGAGATAGAGAGAGAGCGGGAGCACAGGAGCACAAGCCAAGCCAAACAGCACATCTCTCTCCCCCGTCTCTCTCTCTCATTAATCTGTGTTGACTTGAGGCCAGAGAGATGGTCACCGATTGGCTGTGAGAAGCGTTTCCCCCCCAACAGGAATGGGGATGTCCCGATGGCAGGCTGTGCACCGCTGGCTCTTCTCACGTGTCCTCATGCCTCATACGACTCATTATGAGGAGTATGTCTGGGGGGATGACCTGGAAGGAACTGTCCTCTCCCTCCCTCCCTTCTTTTAGCCAGCGGCAGACCGATCACGAACCCCATGCGGCGTTGTCTGTTTTTGATTACAAGGATCATGGTAATGTCAGAAATGCCTTGTTGTTGAGCTGCCTGAATGTGTCATCTCTCTCTCTCTCTCTCTCTCTCTCTCTCTCTCTCTCTCTCTCTCTCTCTCTCTCTCTCTCTCTCTCTCTCTCTCTCTCTCTCTCTTTACGGTGAACTTGGTTGTAAACGGTTGTAAAATCTATTGATCCAACTACTCTGGTGGCAAAGATTAGAGGTCCTTATTTTCTTTCTCTGTGTGTATCTTACACACACACACGCACACGCACTAACAAACACACACAATCACACACATACACTGCACACACACCACACACCACACACACACACACACACACACACACACACACACACATAACAAGCACACACACACACACATACACTGGTCTATGAAATACACACACACAATCTTTTCACACACACTGCACACACACACACACACACACATTCACACATACACACACACACACACACACACACACACACACACACACACACACACACACACACACACACACACACATGCACCCAGCTAAAGCCTTTAGTCTATGAAATACAGTACCTGCATTATCTTCCACCAATCTTTTCACACAGCATGGCTTTGTTGGCACAGACACGCAAACACACACGCACATGCATTCTACATTCAAATTGACATGAAGGGAGACACACAACATTGACTTCGTTTTCAAAGACTGAAACATTAGCACACACACACAAACATCCAAGTAGACAAAAAGAGAGCGAGATGACGGGACCTTGGTTATTCCTGGACATACAGACTAACACATCCATCAAGACACATCAATACTTCATTTCCATTAGACAACAAGCTGACTCCATTTTACATCGCTCGCTCTGTCACACCAAACTTGTTTCACTGCAGTCTCTCATCACTGCCTCTGTAGAGTCTGCCAGCTGTATGTTGACTTTTATTTACGATGAACTGGCATATCATTGTTTAGTATTATTCTCACGCACTGGTGGTTTTCATCAAAGGAAAATACCTCTGGGAAATCAAATATTGCTAAAAAATTTGTATTTTTTTTTCTTGTAGTTTTTATTTGTTTGGAATATTCAATATTAACGAAACATCCGGGATGGAGGGTGCCCACTTGAAAACCCCATATCTGACATGACATATCTGCTCTCAACCCAAGTCCATTCTAAAATATTGGCTTTTGAAGCCATTGGCATCTTGGAGTATGGCATAATGGACATTATAACATCCTATACTGTGTATATTGAAATGGCAAAGATTTTGCAACTACAATTTGCCTGACTGCAGGCAACCTCTTTAATTACAGTAAGCCATCAATTCAAAGTAAAGTATTTCCCTATATAAATACGAAGCATACCTGGAAATAGCTGTTCATCAGAGGCGATTTATGTGATATATCAAAGAGCATTTTCATCTGTCAATTGTCCATCAGATTTACTAATGTGTGTAAATTAGATTTTCTAAAAAAGAAGAAAACTTGGTAGCATCATTTTTTTCTCACAAGTCATGTTACACAAAGGTTTGCACACGAAACCTGTGAGAGTGCACTCTCTAAAAAATGAACTGGTGTGCAAATTCAGTGTTTGGTCCGCAAGTTATTTTTGGGCTGAGAAATTAGGTCAGTATCGCAGCAGTAAAAAAACAACAACAAACAAACAACAACAAACAAACAAATAACTTTGCTCTGGGTGTAAGATTTATACCGATCAGGGAATCAAACATAGCTTCTCCAAATGGGCCATATTTATGGGATTCTGCTCATTGCTTGTTTACATAACACTGTAAATTATGAACACAGTCAGAACTAAAAGAGGGATAAAACATTAATAAACAGAGAAAGAAAGTCTATGACCCGTACCCAACAAGGCTTAAAGCTGCAAATCAAACATGCTCACTTTCGCACGTGTCTTTCTTTCTTTCTTTCTTTCTTTCTTTCTTTCTTTCTTTCTTTCTTTATTTCTTTATTTCTTTCTTACAGCCTGCTGTAGCTTCACTCCACTCCTGTTTGCCATCTGGAATATAATCAAGATACATAATCCCTTTATTATGATCCACGATAAGAATTATTTTGAAGGAATTGGCTTATTAGAAAGATGTGGAGGCCTCGATAACAAAATTATATTCTTCCAGGAAGTGTAAAACAAAATAAAAGCCAGTGGATTTAATTTGTGAGAGAAAGGAACATTGTCAGGGATAACACCTCATTGATATGGTATAGTGTTGAGATATATTTTCTTGATAGCACTTTAATAGTACTTTTTTGTTGCAATTATATTGACAACAACAGCAACACATCAGTTTTGTCTGTACAAATGACGAAACACACACACACACACACACACACACACACACACACACACACACACACACCCCTCCCACTCCCGTTCACTCCAAGCCCTATTTTTTTCATTTAAAATTCCTCTCTGCAATCCTTCACTTCTAGGCCTTGTCAGAAGCTTTTGTTCTGTTGACTCTTCCCCTCTAAGAACTAAAGTCTTATTTATTTGCTGATTCACTTCCACTGCACCGCATTCACTTCCCACACATACCTTGATATTAGGATGTAATACTTTCCACCATGTTCTCTTACGTTGATAGATTTTGAGGATGCATCTTGATAGAGCTAAAGGACAGCAGTGACCCATCTCAACTTTCTTCATCACTTTCCTGGAACTCCTCTTTATCATCCACTGACTCCACTGTTTGTCATCTCTATCTCCCTCTTACCATTTCCAAAAACCTCTTTTCTCCCTTCACTGCAACTCTACCCCCTCTTTCCACTTCCTTATTTCTGCTCCCTCTCTCTTTTCATTTTGCCCTGTTCTCTCTCTCTCTCTCTCTCTCTCTCTCTCTCTCTCTCTCTCTCTCTCTCTCTCTCTCTCTCTCTCTCTCTCTCTCTCTCTCTCTCTCTCCATTTAGCTTTCTTTTTCTCTCTATCTCTCAGCCCACTCTCGGTCCATAATGTGCAGCAGGCTTTGTCTGCGGTGTGGTTTAGGGGCAAGACACTATGGATTCATCCAGACCATTAGTCTCCAGGATTACAGCCACACAGAGTCACATTTCCGCTGATGCCTTTCATAGCAGACTGGGGGAAGCTGTGTGTGTGTGTTTACTCACACCTACGTACCTCCATATATACTGAGCATATTGTCTTTGAACAAGCCGGTAATTCACCCAGGATCTGGCACGTTACAGTGTAATGTGGGTGGACAGCCTATGGGGAGTGACAAAACTACCCACCTTAAAAAACAAGGATGTTGATTTACACTGTGTGGCATGGTATTGTGGAAAAACCAGGCTTAACATTATAGCTAGGGGATTTTATGTTTGTCCTTTGCCACTCTCGGACTCTTATTTCTTTTGTGTGAAATATGGCAACAGATTTTCTCTGAAGATAATTTGAAGCAAAGAGAAGATCAGGGTAACATGTGTAAATGTCAATTATTAAACACTGAATAATGATTATGTAACACATCACTAATGGCGGGTCCTTGCTCCTCTGGTTCTGTGAAAGATGGACCATCTCATAACCTGAACTGGAACTCGTTCGTCTAAAACCATTTTTGAATGCACGATGTATCAGAGCTTACCGCTGTTGTTTACACACATGCAAGTAATAAAGTTTGACTCCGTTTAAGACAGAACGCTCTGGAGGTACGTAAATGGCAAGAAAATAATTTGTGAGGAGATGATCCCGTGTCCGTCAGTGACACAGAGACACCGCGTTCTGAAGCAGACTTCATCTCCCAAAACGATGACGTTTTAATGACCCAATATTGTATGCTGTTTACATTGGAAATGCCTCTCTAAGGCAGGATCCAGGAGAGGATTTACACTGACACGCCCCTCTCTCTCTCCTGCTCTCCTGGGCTCGGGGAATGTAGACCCAGCTGGAAGGGAGTCTGGACGATAACAAGACAAAAGAAGGAGAAAGCGCTTATGTTTTCAAATCGACCAGGCAGGTTTGGTTACTGTATGTAAAAAATAAAATAAAACATTAAATCAAACTGTGTTGTTGCTCTGCGTGTCATTGAAAGGAAAACCGCAGGCAGACTTGTGTTCTATGACCAAAACAACAGGGAAGTTATGATTCGTATGTAATTGAAGAAAATATTCCATACCATTGTTTCCCAGGCTTCTTGGGTGTACACTTTAAGTGTGACACTGTGAGTGTGTTCGTGGGGATTATTTCCTGCAAAAAGAGAGACGAAAAAGAGAGAGAAAAAAGACTTTCACCAACCTCTAATGAGCCTCCACCCACAATGGGCACATCTAGATGTTATGAAATATGGAGCTGACTTCAAAGAGAGAAGTGCACGGAGAGACAGGGGGGAACAGAAATAGAAAACAAAGCACAAAAAATGTAGGTTGCTGGGAAAGGGGGGGGGGGAGGGGGCTGTTGGAATTTACTCACAGGAATAAAAGCCTGGAATGGAATATGAGAGGTAGAGATAGACTATAAGAGAGAAAAAGCGATAAGGAACGAGAGAGAGAGAGAGAGAGGGAGAGATAGACTGTAAGAGAAAACGATTAAGGGAACAAGAGAGAGAGAGAGAGAGAGAGAGAGAGAGAGAGAGAGAGAGAGACAGAGAGAGATAGAGGAATAGAGATAGACTTTAAGAGAGAAAGAGAGAGTGAAAGAGAAATGAAAGGCAAATGAAAGAGAGAAGCAGAACGATAAGCGAGAGAAGGCAGTAAGAGAGTGTGAGAGAGAGAGAGAGAGAGAGAGAGAGAGAGAGAGAGAGAGAGAGAGAGAGAGAGAGAGAGAAAGAGAGAGAGAGCGAGAGAGATAGAGAGTGTGTGCGTGTGTTGTGTATGAGTGTGTTGTGTCGCGACAGAAAGACACAAAAAGTGACCAAGACAGAAACAGAGCAAGAGTGAGCGAGATAGAGAAACAAAGAGATAGAGGTTAGAGAGACCAGGAATATAAAGATTGAGAGAGGCAGAGGAGTCTCTGAGTTCACCGCCTGCTAGATTCATTAGAGCTCATTTAGAGAAGAAGCCTCATGAAAGAGCCCAGGGGGGTGACAGGGTTCGACCAATCAGAGGCTTTCAACCTAGCGAGGTGGTGACAGGGCTTCAGCCAGTCACAGGCTACCGAACGAGCCAAAGGGGTCCGGCTAATCACAGGCTTTCAACCTAGCGAGGTGATGACAGGGGTTCGACCAATCACGGGCATGAAAGTAACAAGGTGAAAGGGCTTCAACCTATCACAGTCTATGAAACGAGCGAGGTGACAGGGTTAAGCCATTAACAGACATGGTTTTCACACTAGTCAACTCCTGCAGGGCCTTTCCGGCCGGTGGCTATGGGCTTCATTATTAATTAGAGACCCAAAACATTCATCTGTAACCTTCTGAACATATATTTCAAAGATCATTTGAATTAATAATTTTACGATATCATGAAAGAGATTTTTGTAGCAGTGGTTTCCGTAAAATTTCTAATACACAACATGTTGTTTATTTTTGAGGTAGTGACTCCACACTTCAGCTTCACCATTAATGGAATTGAAACGGACTTTCAGAGTTTGTTGTGGTGAATAGTAAAAGGAGGTCATCACCGTTGGCTTCTTCAGACTGTGACCAGCTGAGCAGCTGAGTGTGAAGCGGTCGGGATGAGAGTCAGCACCTCCAAGTCTGAGGCCATGGTTCTCTGCCGGAAAACGGTGGAGTGCTCTCTCCGGGTTGGGATTGAGTTGCTGCCCCAAGCGAGGGAGTTCAAGTATCTCGGGTTCTTGTTCACGAGTGAGGGAAAAATGGAGCGTGAGATTGACAGGCGGATTGGTGCAGAATCAGCAGTAATGCGGGCGTTGTACCGGACCGTCGTGGTGAAGAAGGAGCTGAGCCGAAAGGCGAAACTCGCGATTTACCAGTCGGTCTACGTTCCAACCCTCACCTATGGTCATGAGCTTTGGGTAGTGACCGAAAGAATAAGATCGCGAGCACAAGCGGCTGAAATGTGTTTCCTCCGTAGGGTGGCTGGGCTCAGCCTTAGGGATAGGGTAAAGAGCTCGGTCATCCGGAGGGAACTCGGAGTGGAGCCGCTGCTCCTTCGCGTCGAAAGGAGCCAGATGAGGTGGTGCGGGCATCTGATTAGGATGCCTCCTGGGCGCCTCCCGTTGGAGGTTTTCCGGGCATGCCCTACTGGTAGGAGACCCCGGGGTAGACCCAGAACACGCTGGCGAGATTATATATCTTGTCTGGCCTGGGAACGCCTCAGGATCCTCCAGGAGGATCTGGAAAGCGTTGCTGGGGATAGGGACGGCTGGAATACCCTGCTGAGCCTGCTGCCACCGCGACCCGGCCCCGGCTAAGCGGCGGAAAATGTATGGATGGATGTCATCACCAAAGAGAGAGTACACAAGAGCTTACATGTGATGCTATAGAGCTATCTGACCAGGGAGATAGAACAGACTAGTGTTTCCGACAATGTCTAGTCTAGTGTTCCATCTCTATGGTTATTTCAAAGGTCTCTGTAAGTGAGTGTCATCCTCCTGGTGACACTTCCTGCCCCACTACGTGATCTTAACCAGCCCCATGTTGGAAAGTGAAGCACTGGTAAAGACTCCTAAACCTGCCCCTCTATGTGATCCTAACCAGATCCATGTTGGAAAGTGAAGCACTGGTAAAGACTCCTAAACCTGCCCCTCTATGTGATCCTAACCAGATCCATGTTGGAAAGTGAAGCACTGGTAAAGACTCCTAAACCTGCCCCTCTATGTGATCCTAACCAGATCCATGATGGGAAGTGAAGCACTTAGTAAAGACTCCTAAACCTGCCCCTCTATGTGATCCTAACCAGCCCCATGATGAGAAGTGAAGCACTGGGAGATGACTCCTAAACCGGTCCCTCTAGGGATCCTAACCAGATCCATGATGAGGAGTGCAGCACTGGGAGATGACTCCTAAACCGGTCCCTCTAGGGATCCTAACCAGATCCATGATGAGGAGTGAAGCACTGGGAGAAGACTCCTAAACCGGTCCGTTAATGGGGTCCTAACCAGCCCCATGATGAGGAGTGCAGCACTGGGAGATGACTCCTAAACCGGTCCCTCTAGGGATCCTAACCAGATCCATGATGAGGAGTGCACCACTCCTACAGCGAGGGACCATCGCGAGGTGTTCAGAAAGTCATTAAACTCAACTGATTAGATCAATGACCTCCGCCTGCATGGGACCATGAAACCAATCGCTCCTCTTCCATTCCCCTGCACTCTCCCCGCTTATCTCTACCCCAAAGTTTGTCTGCCGGATTGGATTTACTTTTCCAAACATATAGATATACTGTAACTACTCTGGAAGATATTTGCTGCGTAAATTATTTAAACTATAAAATATGTGTTTAAACGTAAATTTGTGTTATTTGGTTGTCCACAGATCATATATAAAAACCTATAATAGTAATAACAGATATAAACTTATTATAGAGTTGTGATTATAATCTATGAAATTTTGGCACCAAGGCTAGTGTAAGAAACATGCACTGGAATAATGTACTCCCCTAGTGTGCAAAATGAAATAATTATTGTTTTGGTGCAAGGACCTTGTTAATAATGTAACAGAATATTAAATTAACTAAATAACACATTAAAAGAGAGACCTACTTTATATTATCACAGAAACGTTGGCTTGGTGTCAAATTCAAATAATTAATCACAGCATAGAATAGCCCAAAGTAGAGAATGTAAATATGCATGTAGCACACTTAAAAGATAGCATTACTCAAATCATCGACTGCGCCAGAGTCCCCTCCGACCATTGCAGCAAAACCCTTCTAGTTCCTTCTCAATCACAACATTGCAAACAAATTAAATCTAAGCAAGACCAAATATCTTTTATCAAGCCAATATATCTAAGATTTCTTATTAAAGGAAAAATTATCTTCCTAAGACTTGTGAATGTCTTGTTGCAATAAATCTTGTTGCTGTAAGTGAAATTCTCTTACCCCGTTGGCAAATTAATTAGCTTAAAGGTAACTTTACCTATATCTGAGTACATTTGTACTTATTTTGGGATATCCATTTCTTTTGCAGTGTACCTAATGTAAGCCTGGTTAAGCATTGTCCATTTGTTATTTTCCTCACCAAGTCACTTTAGTCTCTGTGAAACCGTGACCTCTTCTTACTGTAATATGAGACTGCTGTTTCCTATTAACCTTTTCGTATGTCCTGTTTGAAGCTCCTAGAGCAGGCCTTTTAACCAAAACAAAAACAAAACATATTGCACCTATCTCATCATCTTTGAAAAAAAGGCTGTTTGGATTGTAGAATTGAGTTAAAGATTCATTTGATGACCTTGGTATATACAACAGTGAGGGTGACAGAGAGAGTTTGCTATCAGGGCCTCTGCAACAGTATCCCCCAGACTAATATACTGCAGACAAACTCCATATCTACCCGCAAACGTCTCTTAAAGATTTACATTTACATTGAATTTATGATTTCATATTTTACAGCTTGTATTTTCCTTTGCTCGCTCTCTTTCTATATACTTTATTTATCTTCTTTAGCTGTCTCAGTGTCTCTATAGCTTCCTTGTCTACCTTGCCCATGGACACCTAGTCACAAAATCTTGTGGTTTGCAGGCTGTTCTCAAGGATAGAAACAGGGGCCGTCAAACTAAAAACAGCACATGTGTGTGTGTGAGTGAGTGTGTGTGTGTGTGTGTGTGTGTGAGTGTGTGTGTGTGTGTGTGTGTGAGTGTACTACAGAGCTATTCCAAGCAACTAAAGATTATTCACCGACCCTTGGGCCTCCAAAACTTGTTCAAAGAGAGGCATGATGATGTAAGTGTGTGTGTGTGTGTGTGTGTGTGTGTGTGTGTGTGTGTGTGTGTGTGTGTGTGTGTGTGTGTGTGTGTGTGTGTGTGTGTGTGAGAGAGAGACAGAGAGAAAAATTTAGAAAGTTTGGATAGCATAGAGAGGCGAAGAGAAAAGGGGGGAAAAGAAAGAGGTGGAGAGAGTGAGAGTGGACGAGCAAGAGGAAAAAGAAAGGTAAAGAGTGGGAGAGAGAAAGGGGAGAACAGAGAGGCAGAGAGTGAGAGCAGCAGACAGGATTGGAGAAAAGAGAAGTGGAGAGAGGGAGCGGTAGAGAGTGGGAGAGAGAAAAGGGAGAAGAGAGAGGCAGAGAGTGAGAGCAGAAGTGAGAGTGAGAGCAAAAGACAGGATGGGAGAAAAGAGAAGTGGAGAGAGGGAGAGGTAGAGAGTGGGAGAGAGAAAGGGAGAAAAGAGAGAGTGAGAGCAGCGGAGCAAGAGGAAAAGAGAGAGGGAGAGTGTGGAAGAGAAAAAGGGAGAAAATGGACGGACTGGAGATGATCTGCTTTTACCTCCATTACTGCTATAGTTAGAACTGGCCGTTTCCTGGCTAAAATGAAAGTGTTCCCTTGAATTCGGAGCCACCCATCCAAATGCATTAGCTTTTAGTTTGCCACAAAAAAAATATTGCAAGTGTGACACAGAAAAGCAGGTCGGTTTTCTCCTATTGGACCAGTATGAGTGTAACAAATTGCGTTTGAAAACAAATTTATTGCGGAGAAAGAAAAGCTTTCTATGACCAGTGAGTCATAGTATTGAGAAATGAGAAATCTGCAGTGGTGAACCCTCAGGGCTTCTAAGGTATTCAGGTAATAGCTGGTAATCCTCAGATGAGAAAAGAAAATAACTTGTCTGATTAATTCAATCATTGTTGATAGATGTTGATATGTGCTGTGTCTAATATCAGTGTTACCCAGACTTGTTTTGGAGGTTTTTGGTGTAGGCTATGAGCCATGCATACGGTGTGTGCATTTGCTATTTTGTGTTGGAAGAAAAATTCAACCAACCAGATCATTTTCTCCGGAGTCTCTGGGGAAAATAGAGCCTCCCCGAGAGTATTCTACATCTTTCATCGAATACTTCAAGACCATTGAATTGAACGAGAGCGTACAATAGCGATTGACAATTTCATCAGCCAATCATATGGATTTGTAGTCAGTTGGGGTTTATTCTTTCAAATTTTCCCACGGCACAGGATATTCTAGACTAGGGGTCGGTTCCAATCGATGTTAAAGAAGGGTACTTCATGAAGGTTCCTCCGCGAGTGGCCACTTTTGTGACGTTTTATTCGTCATCATCGAGTGGACACTTGATGGAGAGGCAGGGAGGCGAGGTGGGACTTAACTTTTCAAATTGGAACCGACTCGTCCTTCACCAGTAAGAAGAAACCAATAACAATGTAAAGTTTTACAGCAGTAGCATGTGGCTTTAACTTTCTTCAATTACTCCGAATAACCCATGGGAAGATTATGAGAAGAAGATGTTGTAGTTATATTTGGATAACTTTTGAATATAAACTATTTGCTATGCTATATTTTAGCTTAAAGCCACCTAAGTTAAATAGTTATAAAATAAATCAGTTCTAGCTAATTTGTAGTGATGGAGAGAACGAAAACGGTTTATTTGAAATGGTGAAGCACTTTTCAACCTGTGTTCGTCATTCATCGCAAAGAATTCTGGGGCAGATTCTGTTAAAAGTCAGCTTTGATGCGCCCTTCGCTGGAGGAGGCATAGAAGGTAACATGTAGTCACTCGCTCTTCGCTTATAAGCAACTGGAATGACACTCAATATGGCGGCGCTTGTTCACGTCGAGGAGAAGTGGTGAGTGTCAAGGAAAAGTTGGCAACTTTAAGGGATTGGAATTGGCCCATGATCTAGAAGACCCTAGCCTCGGTTCCAGCTTTCTACACATTAGTTTGAAAGAACTAGATTTGGGGGGATGGCCACACGAGACTAAGAAGACCCCCACTTGCTGGCTCATCTGGCTTGTCTGAGTGTGACCTAGTTGTGCACACCAAATAGCTAGAGGAAGATGATAACTTAAAATAGCTACCGGTGGAGATGCTAATGATATTGTCGGCGGATTTATTAACAGCTAGTGCCCTTTTCAAGACAACCTTTCCATGAAACAATTGACATAATGAAAAAAGGCCGCCCAACACCTGAAGACTCAATCAACCCATAAAAGCAGGTAAGGACATGCACATACATTGGTAGTGCATTTTTTTTTGTCTTGACTTGGTCTTTCTTTGCAATGGTATAGTTATTTTATATATATATAATATATATTTATTTATTATATTTATTATAGAATTATACCCTTATTGCCTTTCAATTTTAATCCACTAATCAAAACAATACATTGGACAGTGTCAGTGTGGGTGTGTACGCGCACGTGCGCATCTGCATCCACTCCACATTGATATTTTTTTATTAGTGATTTATTTTTTGCAGGAAGTTCTGAAGGCCCTGAGAGAGAGAGAGAGACGTATAGTACATATTTTACTAGGTGGACTGACTGTTTCTATTGATAACTCAGGATCCATTCTCTTCATTACCCAACATGATCAATGCGTAATTGAGAAGGTGCTCTGAGATTTATAGTCTACTAATTTGTGTAGCGTCAGCATGTTACATGGAAAGACCACCCTGAGGGTGCTAAGCATCTAATCTCTGTTAACCAGTTAAATACCTGCAGTTATACTCATCGGGTCAATGAATTGATTTGTTAATGTGCGATAAATTACTGAATTTCATCAGCACGTGGAATATGTATCTAATGGTGCCGCTGCAGATAAACCAGGTGATTTATCTCGTTGTGCAATCACTTCCAACCCCACGCCCCCCACCCCTCTGGACATTATCTTTACTCCAGTCTCCGCATGGGTCAATGTTGACTCTGCTCCCAGCATTGACCTTTGTGGGAGAGTGTGACACCATCCGACCAATGGGAGGCAGCGATCGGGGAAGTGCCTGTCAAAATGGCAAGTAAACAAACAAATGAGAATCGGCTTGACAATGGGGGGGGGGGGGGGGGGGATTCCACCTGAATGGCAAATGAACTAAGAAAACAGAGGTGGAATAAATAAGGTCACAGTGCTGCTTGCTTTGGTTTGAAACATGAAATGCGAGGATGAAATAGTAATGTCTTTTTCATGTATTCTTTTTTACAAAATATTATAAAAGTGACAGTTGTTATGCACACCCTGTTTGGGTGAGGGTGGGTTTACAGTCAGCACAGAATACAATATCATCCTTTCAATCATTCTGATGGGCTGACAGTGGTGTCAACCACTGCAACCAAAAGAGAGAAAAGAGAAAGAGAGAGAGAGCAGACCGCTGACGCTAGCTGAAACTGGATATATAGGGTATAGGGTCAGCCTGGGGGGCCCCCAAAGGGCCCAGAGCAGAGTTCCCGGTCAGGGGAACGATAGTTCCTGATCCCGTTGCATGGATCAATGTCTTGTCAGTGTGGACGTGTGGAGAGAGCATTCGTCTGACAAGGCACATCGTGAGCCCTGAGGCAAACCTTAAGGCATGACTCCCACAGTCAAATCATCAGAGCTACTACAATGCCTCTACCTCTCCACTCTCCATGAAGTCATCAGGGAGCTACTACAATGCCGCTCCACTCTCTATAAAATCATCAGGGAGCTCCTACAATGCCTACCTCTCCACTCTCCATAACTACCACAATCAAATCACCAGGGAGCTACTACAATGCCTATACTTCTCCACTCTCCATAACTACCACAATAAAATCACCAGGGAGCTACTACAATGCCTACCTCTCCACTCTCCATAACTACCACAATAAAATCACCAGGGAGCTACTACAATGCCTACCTCTCCACTCTCCATAACTACCACAATAAAATCACCAGGGAGCTACTACAATGCCTATACCTCTCCACTCTCCATAACTACCACAATAAAATCACCAGGGAGCTACTACAATGCCTACCTCTCCACTCTCCATAACTACCACAATAAAATCACCAGGGAGCTACTACAATGCCTACCTCTCCACTCTCCATAACTACCACAATAAAATCACCAGGGAGCTACTACAATGCCTACCTCTCCACTCTCCATAACTACCACAATAAAATCACCAGGGAGCTACTACAATGCCTATACCTCTCCACTCTCTATACTTCATCCCCCCACAATAAAATCACCAGGGAGCAACTACAATGCCTCCACCTCTCCACTCTCTATACCTACCACCATAAAATCATCAGGGACCTACTGCTATGCACAAACATCCATTCACCTCTGTCTCTCCCAGTCAAATCACCAGGGAGCTACAACAATGCACAAATGTCACAGTCAAATCATCAGGGAACTACAAATATCGATCCACTTATGTCTGATCTGTTTCCTAACTGGAAATGATTAAAATTGCAGTCCCCACCTAAATTAAGTATTTTTAATAAGAACTAACTTTTAAACTTTTATGACTCATCTTGATAATGATATGGTCTATATAGGAACAATACTTTCATTGTGACACTGTGCAATTACATGTTTACAAAATCAGAGTTAATATGCTGCTTTTTATTGGCAGTCGGCTGTACCCAACCCAAACCCCTAAATTGCAGTTGTTGAAAATTACAGTAAAAACATTGTCAGTTTATTAACTTTGTTTTAATAATAAATGTATTTTTTTCTTCTATTAAAAGATTGAGATCTGTTTTATGAAAAAAATTATTAAATTAAGAAACTTGATGTCCCCAACTTTTCTGTCACTACCAACACACAATTAGGTTTTGTCTGCACACCAAGCCTGATATTAGCAACACCCCTAAAATTATAACCAGGAAGTGATACTGGAACCTTTTTGTTTAGGTTAGCATACTTATGAGTTTTGCTTCACTGTTTTGAAGTAAATGTCTTTGAAAATGTGGATATCGGTGTGTGGTTTTTAAAATCGCCATTACCAAACACATAATTGCTCCAGTGAAATTAACCAATTTGTTTAAAATAGCGACATATGTGGATTTTATTAGTGTACATCACTCCAAATATCTATTTGCTAGCCATGTGTGTGCTAGCAATTTAGCTTTATGATTGGTTTAACTTAAATTTGATACTACCGAAACAGCCACCACCGAAACAAATTATACCGTTTTGGTATAGTGACATAATGCAAAAATGAATACAATTGTCACTATCGAAAGCTGTAGTCACTACCGAAACAGTGTCCGAACACCCTTTTTTTCCACAAAGGATCTCATAAAAACTTTGTTGAGATATCAATTCAAACTCTATTATAATGATTGATTATGCGTATGCATAATATCATCAATCAGTAATTATGAGCAATACAATGCATTTTATACATTATATAACAAAAAATGCGATGGATTTTTGTTTTATGATAGTTTATTACCTATTTTAAAATTTCATACAGAATAACTTAGTGTTCAAACAAACCAATAATAAAAAAAAAAATCTACTTTACATACAAAAACATGTTAATAGGTGAAATGCATTCTTAATTGTTACACATGTTCAACCATGTTTCGGTAGTGACATATTTAGGGACAAGCAAAGGATTAGAGAAAATAAACAAAAAATGACTAATTTTAGTAGATATATGTGCCTTGGTCATGGTGTAACCTATGTATTGTGAAATGTATTCATAACTAAAAGATTTGTTTTTTGCTTTTCTTCAACCTTGAATTTGAACCATTTCTGTAGAATTGTCCAACAAAATCCCCACACCACGTTGAAATCAATTCAATTCAACACTTTTTTTTTACCCGGTTTCTAAGCCAAAATTGCCTTGGATAAACCATACTTGACACAAAAACGCTTGAAATCTATTTACTTTTTACAGTGCTGTAGTCAGCTCCCATAAATAATGAATGTGTCAGTGAAAATGAAAAGCTCTAGCAGGGTTAGCATGCTTGCAGCATTTAAAGCTGCTGCTCCAATGACATGGCTTGTGCCCCCCTTTTGACAAATGGGATGCGAGCGACCGTTGAACGTGTTTGGGTCTAAGAACCTTGTCCAAATGACAAATAAAGATGTCATTTCTTAAATGAACCCCGACCTTATAGAATAGACCACTTGACATGTTAAATTGTACAATTTGTCACAGTTATGTTTTTTTTTTTTTTTTTGGGACCTTTCAAGTTCAGTTTTCAGGATGAGATTGATATCTAAAATGCCATGCAAGCAGAAACATTTACTTGGTAACACGCACACAAACACACACACACACACACACACACACACACACACACACACACACACACACACACACACACACACACACACACACACAAACAACAACACACAGAGCAAAAGCCATGTGACATTGTGGAGAATGTCAAATGCCAGATATTCACTTAGTCTAAATGAGCCAGAATTATTTACTTCTCTGACATTTAGAATATTGTCATTGGCAGAATAAAACAAGAATAAATAAAACATCTTGAGATACCAATGTGTTGTTTATGTTGTGCTGTCACTGTACCTTTTAGGCTTTTTTTGCAAGTCAAATATCGTGTCTCTTTCATTTGACAACTGCTTTTCATCATGCTTTTTCAGATTCAGAAAGAGAAATATGGTATTTCATTGAAAATAAAATTAAAAGTATACTTCACTGACCTTTACATTTTGATAATATATTATATTTAATATTAATGTTCAATAAATGTATAAAAAGGGGGGGGGGGGGGGGGGTTGGTAAACCTGCAGGAAAGACACAAGCCTTCAACTACTGTGTTCTACTGTGTTCCCCGCTATTTCACGAAAATAGAAAGATAGAAAGAAAAAGACAAAGGATTAAAAGAAAGATCTGTGTGTGGTTTGATGCTGAGGTGGGAGGGGAGAACTTGCCGCAGGGAGAAAGAAAGAGGGAGATAGAGGTGGGGGTTAAAGAGAGACAAAGAGGGAGGGAGAGGGAAAGAGAGAGACCGGTAATATGCCCTATACAAACCGCTGTTGGACCAAGAGAGAGATTGCTCTTTCGTTGTAAATCACATTGGAGGTAATTTGTGTCCAGGAGCCTTCAAACTACACCTAATCTACGGCCCATGTTCATTCTCTTCACTCTGCCCACGGCATAAATTGGAATATCAATAACATCATTAACATTCCCAGACCCTGAGTCCAGCCATAACCTGAAGGGGAGAGGCAAATACACGGCTAGGGACAAGAAAGGGTTAACTCGACCACTTCAACATTCTAAATGCAGTAATGAAATCATATATATACATATACACAACTTTCCATATAAACTAGTAGTAAATCCATCATACTGGAGATTAATCGATTTTTCTATATATATAGTATGTGGAAAAATCTATTAATCTCCACTGTGATGGATTTACAGTCCAGTTTATATGGAAAGTTGTATTAATCAAAGTTAGCCTGATTGAGTTTGCTTGAGTTGGATTTGGATCGGCCCTCCTCTCATTCCCTAGGGGGACTGTCTTCAGAGATCCGGTAGAACATGCTTATCATTTTAAGAGAGTAAGGGCTTTCCAAAGCGGACACTTGCCGTTTGAGAATGCCAATCGCTCTCTCTCTCTCTCTGAACTCGTACGTGCAGACAATACACTCCGCTTAAGATCAGTATCGGCTGCCGGCACTGACAGGCAACGTCTTAAACCCCCTCTCATTATACAACCCCACACTGACATTTCAAACAGGAACACAGCCACGCTGGTGCTGAATTTAAGCACATTTCCTTAATGACCTTGACAAACCCTTTTTTTCTCCCACCTAACTGATCTTCACCTTTCATGCGTAATGAATAAATATGCTAATCAGCAGTCTTTAGTTTACCCCTCTAACTTCCAGGCCAAGCCTTCGTTCCTTATACAACAATAACATGACTTGACTCTAACTGGCAGGTTACCTTAGCAACCTCTCCAGGTAACACCACTGAATCCCCCCCCCCTGTTTATGTTACCCATGATGCTTCACTCTCCCAGCAGGCAGGCTTAAAACCCCCCAGCAGTTCCCTGCTGCTGACAACATGACTTCTGACAACTTCCTGTTCGGCTGAGTTGCGGCCCCTTAATCCTTTTAGAGAGGAAGTGGCTGGGGTTTTGGCAGAGAGAAGAGGAGGCTACTGCAGCCCCATAGAACATATCGCTGAAGGTCAGGGATGCACTTATCTTATCTACCAGACGTGTGTATTTTTTTACCTTCTCTTGTTGAAAGCACTATTTTTGTAAGTCGCTTTGAATAAAAGCGTCTGCTAAATGATTGCAATGTAATGTAATGCAATGCTGTAAACCCTTTCTTTTGACATAGAGAAGGTGAGGGAAAGTTGGCGTGCATCATACTCTGGCGCTAACTCAGCAGAACACGGCTCTGTCTCCCCGCGTGGCCATGGAAACGGAGGAATTCCTCTGTGACGTCAGGCTATCTAGAATCTTAATATTTCTATTTAATTTGTGTACTTGCTGAGCTGAGCTTTTCAATCAGACTGAGAGAGCGAGCCCAGGAGAGAGCGGAGAGGGATGGGAAAGGGAGAGAGAGGAGTCAGGAGTAACACGTCTACAAACACAGATGCAAGAGAGAGTGACAAGGGATACATATACAGGGAGAAAGACATAGAAAGGAAGCGAGAGAAGCAGAGAGAGAAAGATAGATAGAGATAGGTGAAGAAAGAAAGGGAGATAGGGACAGAAGGAGAGAGAAAAGTGGTACAGACAAGCAGAAAGAAAAAGATTGGTAAAGAGATTGAGTGAGAGAAAGAGTGTGTTGTGTATTGTTTGTCTGGACACGTTCCCAATAAGGACAAAAGCCGAGCAGACTTTCTCTGTGTGATTACCTACCAGGAAGAAAGACGCAGGGAAGGAAAGTAAAAGAGGCGGTGGGTCTAGAGATTACTGCTAGACCCAGGGAATACATCACACACCAGCCATTTATGCTGCTAGTGAAAAAAAAAGCCTGTCTTTTCAGAAGCCCTTTTCTTCTCTCATTCGTCCCCTCAATTGAGGGGGTCTCAGGGGAGCGCAAAATACGGGAATGAAATGCTGCCGTGTACGCTCGCTCTTCCCATCTCGACGTGAGACGGCAATGAATCACAATGACCACAATCACACTCACCTCAGTTACACCCTTCACTCCTGCCTCTCTCTCTTTCTTCAAAGAGCTACAACTTGTCAATGATGAGGAAAGAAAAAGGTCAGTGCGTGTTTGACGAGTGGAGGATATGCTTGATGTGGCTTTCATACATGGCTAAGAGACGTCTGTCAGCCCATTGGAAAGAAGAGAGAGGCAATGACATTAAAATGTCAGCGTGTTGGCATCATGAGGACACTGAACAATCGCAGCCACTCCTTAGCTACGTATCCGCAGACGCTTCGACGTCTGAGGAACAACATGACTTGCAACTCTGGATTCGATTGTTTAATGTTTGCCCTGTCGTTTGCTTCGCAGAGGAATAGTAGCACGGCCAAGTTGCAGTGACTTATGGTCACCTTGTTTGAAATCCGGATATTCGTACATCTTATTCACACAATCTTCAGGCTCAACACTTTGCTATTCCGGCGGATTTAATGGATAAATATCTCAGATATACAGATATATGGTAGTACTTTGTGAAGAGACTGTGAGAGACAAATCAATCCCATGATCGATTCCCCTACATAGCATCCTAATATCCCACAATTCCTCTTGGCCAAGTATATTTCCCTCGGAGCCAATCATAGTGAGTAAGCAGCGCTGCCATAGCGATAAGCAACAGCATAGCTCAACCGAAGGTTTTGAGCGGAAAGTGAGATGGGAGGGAACGGTATGTGACGTTTCAGAGGTAGAAAAGTCCATATTTATTTGATAGGTGGGGTAGGTGCTGGTGGGAGAGGAAAATTCCAGGATAACTGGAACCTGCTCTGCCAAAACATCTTCCCTGCACACGGCAGTCGGGTAGGCCTTCAGAGGTGTTGTTTGAAGAAGGTGGGTTTTTCTTCCCTGACCTTTGGAACCAGTCATATGAGACCCAGCGGTGTTGCAGCTGGACATCAAAAGAGATTTGGCCTCATTAGCTGTAAGGGGGCTGCAAAGCTAGCTGTGTGTGACTGTGTGGTATGTGCGTGTGTGTGCGTGTGTGTGACTGTGTGCTATGTGCGTGTGTGTGCGTGCGTGCATCTAAGGTCTTTTGTTTCACAACTCGTGACTCGAGGAATCCAAATAAACGTACTTTGAAAAGTTGTTTGCTTGATGTGAGTTAAAATGCAATTACTGCTTTGTTTTAGAGATGGTTGAATTTGTTTAAAGTACACGACCTGTCTTGCTGGTATCAGCACGTTTCACTAAAAGGCATAATTCACCAAATACTGCGTCCAAAGTGAGGAAAGAATAAACACATTTGGAAATTGCTGGTCACCGCCTTGCGTAATGTTCCCTGGCCCATGGCCCATATTAAAACTTTTGTTTTCTATTGCCATGGCGTGAAACACTGGTCCAGGTTTTGGATGCATGACAAATGTAATTATTCAATCAACGGTCCAATCAGCTGGCGGTACAGCGAGGGCATTTCACTTCCAGGTCAGAAGATGAGGGAAATGCAGTACGCAGTTTAATTTTACAGTGGCCTAATGAAAAAACAGGCAACCAATCAGAACGGGAGAAAGATGACACCATTGACAGTTGGTAGAAACTAAGGGGCCAGGTTTTTGACTCAGTGACTGAATAGACACATGTATAGCATTCACTCAAAAGAGGAGAAAAACTAAACTAAAGCTTCTATATTTTATGTGAAATAATACTGCCGGTGTCCCAATATTAATACAATTATTTGTTTTGGGATATTTCTTTTTACTATCGACAGAGGGAGAGAACAAGATCAAACTGTTTCCCCCAAAAAACACAAGTCATTGGCATTACCAGCAGCTTAATGACGAGACCCAACAGGTGGGCCATTAGGATTGGACTGCATGGTCTCACCACACCACACCAGAGTGAGCTAAACCTCAGCAGGCTTCTTTTTTATTATTTGCCATTTCTAAAGCATCCGACTGAGTAGAAACCCTTATCCCAGCTTAAGAACAATTGCCGTCACAATTAAGCGTGACCCTTCTACATCAGCAGCGAAGGAGTGCTCGGCCAAGTGTCAAACCCCTGCTCCCCTCCTACGCCCCAACAGCTGAGACGATGGAACCCATTTTCCAGAACACCGCACAAGCACTCTTCCTTTTTTCTCTCTCTCTCTCTCTCTCTCTCTCTCTCTCTCTCTCTCTCTCTCTCTTCTCCCTCTTATCAACCCACACTCATCTTCAGTGAAGTTATATAGTTCCCTGGGTACTCTTTTGCAGAGCTCTCATAACCATTTTACAACGCCCGGGGCAGGCGGATTGACCGAGGCCCGTTGCCCATGGTTACCGCTCGTTACTATCGGTGGCTGATGAGGAATCAAAGGATTAATCCAACGATTTCCAATTACGTAATTTATAGTATTGTTTGTATGTGTGACACAAATGGCCTGGTGAGTGTGTCCGAACAAAAAATTAATCAAACAACAGTCAAAACATTCACGAGGAACCGATTAATATCTAGAGAATAACATGAAATAGTTAGCAGCATTTAGATGAACATCTAGTAGATAGACTATGGGCAGTTGGGCACTACTCCGTCCCTCTCTCCAGAAGTGTTGTTAAACTTTTAGTTTGAAGCTATAAAATAATACGCTTTTGACAACAAAAGCACGTTCAGAATACCGTATATTCTTTAGTTTAATATAAAAAGCTCTGAATTTATTTTGGTCTGAGGAGCGACCTGCTTTTAGAAATCAAAGAATAAAAAAGATGACTTTAATGGTGTTAGCTGCAAGCATTCAACGGCTGCAGGGCATTGTAATATCCTGGCTTACAATGTGATTGATGCTGGTGCCCTGCTGATTAATCACATGTATTCCAAAGGGATAATAATAGATTTTCCACTACTGAGCAAAGATGATGATATTTTTACTGTAAGTCTCACTGCAATGAATTCTAGAGACTGCATGCTGAACCAATAATGTGTACTGTAGTTTCTTCAAAACAAACAAAGACAACAATACTAGCCTACAATACGACCAAAAACCTTGTTCAAATGAACTGCCGTGTAGGAGAAACAACAGTTGTTGCAGCCAGAAGTGTGATTTAACTGTAACAACTCCATAGTGGGGACACAGGCACAGGCAAGTACAGCAGCAAGGCTTTAATAGATTCAGCAACAGTACAAATTCAAAAAGCAAAGTTGTTATCCAAAAGCATTAGCGGGAGGTCAAAACCGAGGAGACAAAATAACTAAGGCAAAGAAAACCGTAGGGACAGGAAGGGAGGTGTATAACTCAGGTCTAGAAACCAAAAACAGAGGGGTATTAATACAAGTGAAGCTAATGGGACACAGGTGAGTCCAATGATGAGTGCCAGGTGTTAATGATCAGTACTCTGGTGATGTTGATTGTAGGGGTGCGGCCAGGGTTCGAGTTATCTGGGAGCCAGTGGGAGCTGAGCTCCCATAAGGGGGGTCTTAGATCCCATGAAAGCAGTAAAGTCATACATCTGCGGGGGTCACCAATACAGTGCACCGGTTACGCTATTATTTATTTATTTCCGCCACTATCGTTAGAGACCCCCACAAAGCACAGATTATAACTCGAACCCTGGGTGTGGTTAAAGCCACTATAGGCAACTTTTTGTTTATTAATGTATTATCAATACCGTTTTATAGTTTGCACATTGGAATGTCTATAGGAGAATGAAAAAAACTGCCGTTCAGATCATTCCTCTTGAAGTCTCAATATTCAATATAAAAGTTGTCTGCCGCCAGGCATGATCTCCCGCAAAACTGTGACGATTTGTTTTAGCCTACGGCACAAGGAAGTGTGCCACCAAATCAGGAAGAGATGCCCATACTTTGAGTATAGTCGTTGATCATGCTAGCTATATGCAGTGACCACGAGCATTCTGCATGTCTTCTTTGCCATGGTTAGGAAACTAATTACAGCAGGCAAACTGTAGAGGCAGCCAAAACCAACACCTGTTGTCTTATATGAATGCATGACACAGCCAACAAATTAGTCAACAACAGATATTTGTTTTCTTCTTTTCATCCCTCTCCCAGTGTGAGTGAGATGCCGCCCTGTTAGTTTTTCTTAATCATCATATGCATCATCATCATCATCATCATTATCAACAAGCACTTTGTTTTGACCTTCGTTCTAAAAAGTGCTATATAAATTAAGATTTATTATAACTACAATTATCATCATCAGTATGGGAAAATAAAGTCACGCTGCGGAACATCATCATAAAATCATTTAAACATTGCCCAAACTGGATGGAACCATTTCTGGGGCACGACTCTCATCGAGGAAGCGTAAAATCACAGAGTCTTTAGAAACAGATTGACGACATACCGATGAATCAGATACAAAGCTCAAGGTGTGATCAGAGGGTTTTTCTGCTGAGGTTCAAGTGAACCCACAAACCAAAAAAGTTTTAATGAAATGTATTAGCAGGACAGCTCAATTTCTTTTCCATTTTCTGAATGGACGAGTTCGTGTTTGTGATGCAACACTTTTAATGAGTTAATTTTGATGTTTTATTCTTACACACCAACACAGAGTTATTTTTTATGTAACATTTTTATTTTGCAGCACCAGATAGCACATCTCGTATGTGTGTAAGCCACACTGAACTGTTTGTACTGTTTTGACCCCATGACCTATACAATCATAAATCAAGTAAGTACATTTGAAATCTTTAGTTTTAAATAGCTTTCCTGACTCATGTAAGATTTTAAAGATATAAGCCAAACTAATACTTCTTAGATGAAACGGACCCGTTGCACATGTCGCCACTGTCACCAATCAACAATCACATCCATCAGTTGCTGCATTAAGGAAACAACCTCAGCTAATTTGCAACTCATCATTCCTAACACCCACGCACACCAAAAAAACAGTGTGTCGCTGCATGAAATGCACCTCATTCACATTCATGAGTAATTTATGATGATTTTCACCAAGTCAGCTAAATCTTCTGACGAGTGCTGGTGAGGAGGAAAGGAGGGAGGAGGTGGGGGGATGGAGGGAGGAAGTGAGTGGTGTTGTAGGATGAGGGGGTGGGGGGGATGGGGTGGGGTTCAGGTTTACTTGGTCTTAGTTACTTGGTTCTGAGACCAGATGACCATCCCCATTCCTGAACCATTAAATACACCCCAGGTGCTGGTGAGGAGGGAAAGAGGGATGGAGGGAGGAGGTGTATGTGTGTGAGAGGGGGGGGGGTCCTTAGAGCAGACGACCATCACATCCCTGAGCCATTAAATATACCCCCAGCTGTTAACATATACCTTCAAAAAGGGGGGTGGCAGCACCAATGCCGTCAGTGGGGAAGGCTTTTCCAATTATAGTCCATGCAGTTATTATCTTAAACCTCTGGGGAGTTTCCTCACAGCTCTGCTGGGCTCCCTGGTGCCATTTAAAAAAACAGAAAGAAAAAAAATTCATCAACCGCTGAGGAGGAAGATAACATACATGTATGTGCTCAAGAACACATCAATTTTTCAAACAGCCTCTTGACGCAGTGTGGCCGTCGGGATTCAGTAACCTCTTCTGCGTTTCAGTGTTTAATGCCTTCCTTTGGGGAGGACTTGTGGAAAGCAGCAATGTTTTTTACTGTCTTAACATTCACCATAATGTACCAAGCTGACTGCATTGGAAACTATTTTGAGAATTTTTGTTCTATGTACGATGTATTATTCTTATGGTGAAACAGTCATGTGCATTCTGTATGTGATTTCTAACTATCTATATCCGTGTTTTCATAAAAAAACGTTCCATTATTTAAATTATACACTGCCATTACAACGCTGAATAATATATGCACACACATTTAAACACCTTGCCATCTTTTAGGGAATGTATGGAGTGCCCAATTTAGTCATACACTCATAGTAAACACACACTTAAAAAAATAAGAACAAAATAATAAACAAACAAATTATAAAAACTAAGTGCTTAGCTATTAAAAAAATCATTCTCACGCCTGTATGAGCCTCTGAGTAGATGATTCCAACTTGGCAATGTGTAAATATTTCTTCAGACAGAAACGCCGCCTCGTCTAGAAAGTACACGTAACAAAGTGAAGTTAAATAGAGCAGGGTGTGTTGATTAGTTATGCTGCGCTGGTCGACGACGCATGGTAACCATACGTAACAGCTGAGAGTTCCATCAGCGAGGGGGTGAGTGGGGAGGGGGGTTCTCGAGCGCGAAGCATGACGACCCCGACGTCTTTTAGCACTTTCGTTCACACTGACTGATCTGACCACGTGCACATGTGGGGTAGCCGAGATGCAAATCAGCCTTCAGCCTTTTTTGCATTACCATATTGGCTCTTGTTGTCATGCATGTGTGATGTATGAGGAATGTTGTCATAAAAATGTATCAATTTCAAACAGACATGCATGTCTGGCTGTTTATTCTCACAAACGTAGACATGCATGCATGTGCACTCACACCTGCATGTTCCTACACACACACACACACACACACATACACACACACACACACACACACACACACACACGTGCACACACACACACACACACACACACATCACACACACACACACACACACACACACATTTAATAATGAGTGATGGATACACCTCAAAGCAAAAACGAATTATAAAATTCCCCCCTTCTCTAAAACTATTTAAAAATATTCCTTGTTTCCAAGCAAGCTTCTGCATAGTGATTAGGATTCTAGGGAGCCTGTGCAGGAGTTGCTTTTCTCCCAGGGAGCTTGTCATAGTTGGCTCCTCCAGACAAGGATTTATAAAAGGCGCTGAAGCTTGACAGGAGCAGAACTCCACATCTCAAAACAGCTCAGGTCCCCACTTCACTTGGGTCTCTCTCCACTTTATATTTCATTCAGGATGCAGCAGCCGTCTAGTTAAATAAAATGAATGAAGAGTAATCACACTGAAACTCAAAAGCAGAGCAATCGTGAGGAATCTAAAAGTAGAGTTGTCAATTATGGTCTAGGGTTGGGGTTCCAATCGTTTTCACCCCTCAAATTGGCTTTCTCAATTTAGCAAGTTCTGACACTAGTAGGCTAGCGTGCAACCATTAGGCTATTACTACGAGAAACAAAATTATCACAACAGGGTATGATCGAGATTCTACCGACAATATGTAAAACATGCTACATACTGTATATTCCTGAGGAATGCCATGGGTCACCTCAAAAGGAAGCTGCTATGGTAAGACCAGTGCACTGAGGCGTGTCTGCGCTGGGCAAACCCAGTTAACTCTGACACAGTGCCTCACTGTCTTTTCAGTCAGCTCCAGAGGAACCTTTTTATTTTAAATTTCCCTGAATCTGTTTGAACTTAATAATGTAGCCTAATAAAAAAATGAATACCAGGTCTATTGTTCGAGTGTTAATTGTGTTTATTCCTGAGGCTTTCCTTCTGTCTTTCTATTGCAAAGTGTTCAAATAGCTATGAGGGAGCCACTGCACTAATACAGGACCCTTCAGAGCAAACCCAGTTAACTCTGACAGAGTGCTTCCCTATTTTCAGATTGCTTTGTCACATGTAACAATACAGTTTCATCAAAAGCCTATAGACAAAGAAACAGACTTCATCACTATATCATTGTTTTGTCATTTTATTGTTATTTTTAACATCCAATGGAGTCCATAATCTAGTCTTAAAACATTATCCCAGGTCTCTAGTTTAAATCTAAATTGTATTTATTTACAGATCTATAGATTATTTGTCAATCCAGTACCAGACTGTCTCTAGTTTTAGCGAACGAGTTGGTGCCGATTCTCTTTCAAAGAAGACAGGCTAGAAGGTCGCCCTCGTCACTATGACAGCAGGCTGGCACTGGGTGGAAACCCTGTTAGTCGAGTGTGCAGTGATAACTGTGACAGCCTGGCTGTGATATGGGGGAAGTGGGGATGTGGGATTGGTACCAGAGAGAAAAAGCCCCCCGCCCCTAATGGCTTCACACTTCTCTGTTCTCCTACTTTTGCTAGCTTCAGTTAGGGAAGGCGTACACAGGCCATAAGTGAGAAAAATAAAACGATTTCGACAACCCATTTACACAAACACAAATGGTAAAAAAAAGCTGAAGTGACAAACATTGGAAACAAATACCCCCAGATTTTTTACTGTATGCAAATAAGGGATTGTGGTCTGCTGTAATTGATCAGTGGTATATATATATATATATATATATATATATATATATATATATATATATATATATATATATATATATATATATATTTTTTTTTCAGTGTTCTCAGTCTGACATTATTTGAACAAGGACACTGAACTGGGGCTAGTGTTTGTGTCTCTTATCTAGACGAGGTGTTAGCTAACAAAACAAACATAGGTTTAAAGGGGATTTTAGGCTCACCTTTGGATGGGTGGCTGACTCATAGCATTAGCCTGATGATCCAGGACTATCGATAGTGAATAGCATTATCAGGTCACTAAGACAGGGCTGCATACACACGTACAAACACACACACACACACACACACACACACACACACACACACACACACACACACACACACACACACACACACACACACACACACACACACACACACACACACACACACACACACACACACACACACACACACAAACCCAGCAAATACAAATATTCACCCAGAAAATACATGTAAAGCATAATGCCAATTAACGAAACCTTCCTGTTTGCTATACTTGCAGCGCAGTAGTATATTTTAATGATCAAGTCGTGCAGCCTAATTGGCTGATAGCCTTGAGCGCTTTGTAAACACAGGGTGGTCTATGCAAACACCGGGGGGTCATCTTCCTATGTGTGCACCTAATTGTTTCCATTGCACGGGGAATGGTCACGTGTGTGTGTGTGTGTGTGTGTGTGTGTGTGTGTGTGTGTGTGTGTGTGTGTGTGTGTGTGTGTGTGTGTGTGTGAATGAAGAACATGCACTGGAACTAAAATGTGACAAAGTCCATTCTTCCTCGCTAGTCTTCACATCAGATTTCAAGAGGCCCAATCAAGGATACATTTAGCACAACTAGTGGAGCATTAAGGTCCTGAAAATGGCTGTTTTGACAGTGTTATAGTAGAGTGTGTCAGCTGGTTAATCAAAGCTGACACCATACTGGTTGAGACTGACTGTTGCTATGGCAATACAATGAACATTCTCCGTCAAATAAATTTTCTGAAACACATATCACAAAAAAAAAAAATCTTGTTTGGCTATAATGAATAATTCTAAAGATTTTGGACAAAAAATTATAATGCCAAATTCAATAACTTTTTTGTTAAAAGAGAGAGGAATACCAATCTATTTAGAATGAGTATTACAGTATATTGACCCTATGTCACAGCACACAAAGGTGGTGGTTGTTGCCCCTATGGCCTGACCTATTTATTTAATCTTCCACTGCCTGCAGTGAGGTGTTGCTGCTTCATGCAGGATGCAGGATGCAGGATGCTTGACCAACCAGCGTGCCTCACCACAGACCCATAGCCTCCTAGACTCAAAGTACCCTGCCATAAGTGCTTTACTCCTCCTAGCTCCAGCCAGAGTGCTGTTATTGTATAAACTGTGGTGTTGTTAAAGCGCTTTCTAACTTTGTATTTGTATTATTAATAATAGTTCTTATTATTGCCTGTGCACGTGTTACGGTGCTTTGCCTGCGCTCTATATTGTGTGCTCCAGCCGACACAAACTCCCAGTCAGAGTTCCTGCCACAATGCACATCACTCCACTGTTGTCAGCAGACTAATACATGGCTAAGCACTGGGAAAATACCTTAGCCTTGACCCCTGACATAACACTGACACCATCCACTGGGCTCCAGTCCGTGGCTATGGAACTCAGTAATATGGTTCAAAGAGGTCTGGCAGCTGGTATGTTTCAGGGTCAAAAGCCGTCGAGATTTCTAGAAACATCTGGTAAGTGACAGCTGTTTCCTTGGCTACCTCAGTGCTTGTAACGGATGCATTTGGGAGAAAGCAATGGGAGACTCCAGATTAGAGACAGAAGTTGCACTTGGCATCCTTTTTATTAAATTTTGTTTTTGTTTTTTGGAATATATTGTGTTCATTTACAAAAGATATAACATGTTTCATAAAATGTTGTGTCTGAATGTGGAATTTATGATTTTTTATACATTGAGCGATTCTGTTATGTGATGTTTTTCTGACTTCACTCAGACAATATCAGGCATCAGCCACAGAGCTATAGCTTGGGAAAATGGCTCAATTCCCTTCTCACCATGGAACAATACAATAGCTATAAAAAAAACAGTAAATCTGAAACCCCGACGGGGATGGGAAGTATAGGAACGCCACTGGGGTTGTTAGATTCTCACAGCAGATTCCATTTTCTCTTTCAGGTTTTCCGATGAAACCCCTCATCAATTTTGCCTACCCACTGTCTCAATTGGTCTTCCCCCGCCGTGTGATAGGATTTGGTTTTATCACGTACCAATTAGAGTCATAGTGTTGCCTACAAACATTATCCCACCAACACAGTGGTGATCTCTAGTCTTTTTCTATCGGAAAGATTAAAGGAAAAATTGAAGAACTAGCTGTGTGATTGTCTATTTCATTCATATTATCTTCTCACCTGCAGTTTCAGTTTTATTGTTTATTTTTTCACACTGGACCATGAGTGAACATTTCAGGCCCCCAAAACCTTTTTTCTCTCTCTATGCTTAAGACAAATTGGTAGCAACACAGTGGGATACAAACACGAACAACCTTTTAAATAGTTAACCTAACCACACACACTCAGTTACATACCCTAAAGCTAGATTATCTACACCTCTAATTAAAAAACACGCCGTCTGAAAAATTATGTTTTTATTTAGCAGAGACACAGAATGTGAAATGTTAACCTTAAACCTCTCATCGCTGACCCTTTTGAAACTCTGTTGTTTTTGAATAAAACCAACAAAACAAATAAATAAACGTAATAAAAAACGTTCACCTTTATACTAGAAGGCCAATGTCCATCTTTCCTACTGACATATTGCAACATGAGAGCTAAAAAAGCAATGATCTAATGTCCCTTTAATTTGATTTACCATGTTAGAAATTGCCTTGTGCATTTGAGTCGGTATGAATCAAATGCCAAGTCAATACACAACTCAATTTGAAGGGTCACTTTCCGTCTGTTGGTATTTACCCTGGTATGGGTAGAGTCTGGACACAATATTTCTTCAGGAGCCCACTTGGACTTTCAATATGTGAACGCGTTTTAAAATGGACTTTAGACTTCCTTATCGAGAAACAATTCTCATTTTACAAACATTCTGAAACCAAATGTAATCTCCTCTGGTATGCAACTGTTTCGCCGATGGACTGTTATTCACCAGAAAATTACACCCAGGTTCTCTTGAGGCCACGTATCTACCATCCTCAGTACAAATTATTTAAACGTACGTAGGCAGTTATGATCCAATACAAAAAAATATACATATCATTACACCGAACTCATTACTGTTCATACTGTAATTTCATACACTTTATACACGTACGCACGCTTTGTACACACACACATGATGTATAATGTAACATTCAAACTGAATGCTGCAGTATATTTTACGCTGTATATAATTTTGTTTCCTTTATTTGCATACCACAAATAAAGAGTGGGACAGGAAGTGATGATAAAAAGAGAGTCATGAGGGGGGTGGGGGTTGAGGGGGGTAGATGCTGTTACGTTTACCCTCACGCTTTTTGTGTTTGGTATTACTATGGAAGATTTCAATACAGCTCTACCATCAAGCTCTGTACCGCAGTAACCCCACAGAGTTTTCAACACACAGACGCGGTATAAACCAGCTTATTGGCCGGCCTTGCTCTCCCCATCTGTCTCGGATCCGTCCCCTTTCCTCCCTTTCCTCCCCTGTCTCTCCCTTCTTCCCTTCTCATCCATCTTTTAATCTGTTCTCCGTCTGCCAGGAAATAAAAAGAAAAAAAAACTTGCTAATCTTGGCGGCTGCTTCGCGATCACGTTTCCTCTCTGGTGCGCATGAATATTAGATGTTGTTTTCCACCTAGCAGCATCAGGTATCATTAGCGGGAAGGTGACCTGTGTGGGGAAAACATAATTACAGAGTCGCAAAAAAGGCATTTAAAAGGTGCTTCCGAAACTGCACACACATCTGCCTGGCATTTTTAGAACATCTAATTGCCTGTACAAACTCTCTTCAAGAGAGGGTAATATAATTGTTCAAAGAACTGTTGAAGCACTCAACTCTAGATTGGTAGTTACTTACGGACCGCTCCAGCACTTGGCTGAGCGGATTGATATAATCTAGTGCTCCTCTGTTGGTAAGGTCTGTGTTATCGTCCGAATGTTATCAGCCCCACTGTGGTGAGATACAGAGAAGTCAGAGAAGGTGAGTTTTCAAAAGGGGGCTTCAGTAACCTGTAGAAACCTTCACCATACACTTGTAGAACATATAAGGTCAGACACAACACTCTCCTTATATTAAAACATAATAGACTTGTTGAAGAAAGGGAACTGCTAACTGAAAATGATTGAAAGTTATTTTTCGATCACTACACAGCCCTGCACAGTGGTACGGCATTGGTTACCGACGGCCACACGACACTGCACAGTGGTACGGCATTGGTTACCGACGGCCACACGACACTGCACAGTGGTACGGCATTGGTTACCGACGGCCACACGACACTGCACAGTGGTACGGCATTGGTTACCGACGGCCAAACGACACTGCACAGTGGTACGGCATTGGTTACCGACGGCCACACGACACTGCACAGTGGTACGGCATTGGTTACCGACGGCCAAACGACACTGCACAGTGGTACGGCATTGGTTACCGACGGCCACACGACACTGCACAGTGGTACGGCATTGGTTACCGACGGCCACACGACACTGCACAGTGGTACGGCATTGGTTACCGACGGCCAAACGACACTGCACAGTGGTACGGCATTGGTTACCGACGGCCACACGACACTGCACAGTGGTACGGCATTGGTTACCGACGGCCAAACGACACTGCACAGTGGTACGGCATTGGTTACCGACGGCCACACGACACTGCACAGTGGTACGGCATTGGTTACCGACGGCCACACGACACTGCACAGTGGTACGGCATTGGTTACCGACGGCCACACGACACTGCACAGTGGTACGACATTGGTTACCGACGGCCACACGACACTGCACAGTGGTACGGCATTGGTTACCGACGGCCACACGACACTGCACAGTGGTACGGCATTGGTTTAGCTGACTGACAGGATCTGTCGGTCCGCTTGTGGGTCGGGCTGAGAAACGTTGCGATGGTATCAGGCACCACTTGAGCCTGATTTATCCTTCTGCAAAGTAGCTTTGCAGAGAAGGGGTTTCTGGGAAAGGGTAGCTCACAGACACCCGGCGACGTGTTGACGGAGAGTCTTCCCAAATCCTTACAGCGCGTTGCGCTAAGCGTCTTCTCCTTGCGTCAAACAATCGCTGATTGGTTAAGCAGGGAAGGAAGTAGGAAGTGAAAAGATATCCAGTAATATTTTTTGTTGGAAAACACACAGATCGCAATCAAAACAACAATACAGCTATTTGAAGAGCGACTCGCGACCCTCTGCAAAAAAAAAAACTACTATAATAGTGAAGTCACTATCCGTAACGTCTCATATCCGTGTTTCTAATAATTTTTCTTCTGTACATTCTGGATTGGTAAGTGCAACACTGCCTCCGAGGGAACCTGTGGAAGCATGCAGGCAAACTGCTGTCCGAATTTCAGCACACGACAGACGCTAATGTTCGCAGAAGGGCAACGCAGAAGTATAAGCCAGGCTTTACTGTCAGTGTGGGCTGGCGCTTACACAGTCTTGAAGTGTCTGGATCCCGTCACGCCAGGTTCAACCCCGTTGCCCCTAACAACGCTGCACTAACATGGACTTAGAAGCAGGAGTCTCCACTGTCAACAATAAGCATATCTTCTGGGTGATGGATGACGCAACAGATATGTGTGATGTTCCTGGAAACGTTCACGTAAAAGCACTGGAACGTATTCATAACATAGTCTCTTCCTCTAAAATGCCTAGTGCGTAGCTCATATATTGTGCAATGACAAAGCACCTCTGCTAAGATGTGTATGGCTTTTTAACAAACATCACAATGTATTTTCACATTCCATGTTTTTGTGATTAAGTAAAGATTGAACAAACCGATAAAACAGAGTGGAGTTGTTGTTTTTTTCTTCTTCTCCTCAGCGCTCGCTAAATAGGCAGATTTGTTTTTCATCATCGTCCTGCACATTGGAGCTGATTGTGTCTATCTCTTTGTGGTTACCCAAATTACTGCAAAACCGAGACATCATTAGAAACAGTCCTTTTTTGGCCTGTGCTCCCACTGCTCACTCAGACGCATGCTATTTCAGAGGTGCATTGACAGCACTAGGACTAGTCTCCCTGAAACAGCGCATAATTTCTTGGAAGCCCATTTGGGTTGAAATGAGTGTTGGACAGCTGACAGAGGAAAACAGAAGGGAATGACTGTTGGGTATTCTAGTTTAACCGGAATGACTGCCACATGAAAAATTAGCGGGAAGCAATAGCAGTTAGGAGTGGCAAGTAAAAAACATGCACGGACAACATCTCTACAATCACAGAAGACTTGCATATTTTTAAATCAAATGCACCACATGCTGTGTGCCACAGTATTTTCCCCTGCTAACACTTCTCCTCCACACTCGACAAGCAGGCTGCTTTCAGCTTTGTTCCTCTGACACCGCAATACAATAATGTAGTTCTCGATATAAATATACAAAATACGAAAGTATTCCATAGAAAGAATTAGATTATTGGATGAGACAATTCTTTGAACACCTTAAACAACACCCCCCACTCAAACCTCCCATCTTATGTCTTTCTGACCTCCAAACACCCACACACACACACACTTCTTGTTATTTTTTTCAAAATCCCCACTTTCTCTCTCTCTCTCTCTCTCTCTCTCTCTCTCTCTCAATCTCTCTCTCTCTCTCTCTCTCTCTCTCTCTCTCTCTCTCTTTCTCTCTTCTCTCTCTCTCTCTCTCTCTCTCTCTCTCTCTCTCTCTCTCTCTCTCTCTCTCTTTCTCTCTCTCTCTCTCTCTCTCTCTCTCTCTCTCTCTCTCTCTCTCTCTCTCTCTCTCTCTCTCTCTCTGGCCCACACAGACTCATTATCATGCACAAAAAAGATCAATGCATGCTAAATAAAAATCTTCAGCCAGGCCTTGATCAAAACAGGATGTCACCTGTCACATCCCATCACAACATTGAACAACACTTTCTCGTGTGACATTTCCCTGCCACTATATTACTTAAGTCCTTTGGGGATAGTCAAAGTTTTCATGCTGTGCGCTAAATAACAGTCCCTATTTCTGACAAAGAGCTAAAACCAGAAGCCATTTAGCGTTAGAGGAAACACTACCCAGTGGGAATTGGAAAGATGGAGATGACACAATCTGACACTCACAAAACCCTGTCACTGCGGCAACCATCAGGGATTTTAGTCCTCCTCAGTACCAGAGTATGAACTCTTCGGAATTCACTAGCATTGAGGCAGAATTAAAACTATTGGTCAACAACATTTGCTTCCAAACTAAATAGATAAGAAACTAGGTAATATAATAACTTCCATAACAAAGACTCCATTGTTTAAAGGTTAATAAATACCTCTGTGAATGAGTGACAGTCAAGGGTCCGAATCTGCATGTCACAGTTAATAATAATAGTAATAAGTTTAATTTAAGAGCGCCTTTCTAAAAACCTAAGGACGCTTGACAAGTACAGGAAACATTGATGAATAAAAATGATTAAAAGAAGTAGGAGACAATAAGAAGTAGATTTAGAGTTGGGAAACGTGCACTCTTTCCTCTCCAGAGGAATGTGCATGTGATGAGACGCATGTAATGACACGGACTGACCATTAGAGTGACAGAACAACAACGTCCATTCAATCCAAACACAAAAGAGGGGAGATGGGGAACACACAGTTTCTGTCAGTCTCTAAACCATAACGCCTCATCAACCATAAACACTGTCCAAACACTATCAACATCAACTTAAAAGACAGGGAAAAGGCTATGAATCGCTCATCAAATCGACTTAATTTCTGACCATCTATACTTCACATACCCCATAACAATGTTATATTTGAAAATGGAAGTTGTTTGGAAAAATGCCGTTTTCTTTTTTCTTTTTATCGGCCTTTTGCTTTCAAACGCATGTTCAAGTCTATCTCCTATTTTCACTGGAGACCCATGCAGGTCTAACTTAAGAAGAGCTCGCTCTACTTTCCAGCTTTATAATTTCACTACGTGTGTTTCAGCAGAAAATACTTCATATGTGATCTGTCAGGTTTTTAATAAAACAATAGTAATTCAATCAATCCAATCTGGGTTGTAAGCTTTATTCAACCCAGGCCTGGACTATTCCTGCCAAACAGTAGGTGGTTCAAGGTTCAAGGTTATCTTTATTATCCCACTAGGGGAAAATTGGTTTGCAGCCAGTGTTAATTGAATACATAAAAAAACTGAAAAACAAGGTTTCTGCCGCCTTACATGTATTCTCTAAGGGTTCAGATTTACAAAGGCTTTTCCATCAAGGCGTTTTCATCAAAATAAATAAACAATCCGAGTGTAATTTCAGCTAAAATTGGATTCTAATGCACCTTCTCCTCCTCTGTATGAAGAGAGCTTTAGAACAGCTGGTAACAGCATCATGCTTAGCTACTGGTTGTTCTTGGAGATTAGGCTCCCAACACCTATTGCCGTGCCAACACACACTGGAAGGGTTAGACAGTAAGGCACGACACTAAGGTTCTTAGTCAAACTGAAATTGAGGCTGAAAGATGTGTGTTTAATCTAAACCGACGTGATTTTTTTACTAAATAAACAGGATATACGGAGTATTTAGAAATCTGAAGACGATATGTCATCTGCCATTACACCTCATTTCCCTAGGAGACAATATAATCCATTTAACTTGGCAGACAAACAAAACAACCCTTAAGACAAATGTGTTCTTAAGGGTTTGAAAAGACCCCATTGTTTTTATTGTGTTGGTGTAAATAAATGCTCTGAGGATGAGCAATAGAACACTACTACAAGCCTTTAGCACTGCTGGTGATGGAGGTATGGGTGACTGTGTCTCTTTTCAATAATAGGATAGGATGGGCAGCAGTCTGGTTGTTGTTTTGACATTCGGTCGTGACAACGTTCAGTACCCAGAACTAGATTACAATTCATATGTGTCCGGAAAATCCCACCCTAGTTTAATATGTTTTCCATGCCTCTTTGTTAGTAATAGTTTAAAGTGGGTGGACAGTGTAAATCAGCTTAAAGTCAAGGACAACATCAAAATGGCCAGACAGACTAAACAGTGCCTGTATGAGGAAAGACGTGACATCCCAAAATGAAGAAGAAAAAAAAAATATTACTGCTGAAAGCTTTTAGAAAATGTTGGCTTACCACAACATACATTTACTCCGTCCCCACTCAAACAAACTTTGACACGTAACGTAAAAAATCTTAGTTGGGAGCTGGAAACAAGTGGGGCTGTAAGCTGTTGAAAGCTTCAGAGCAAGATAAGCTCTCTCTCTCTCTCTCTCTCTCTCTCTCTCTCTCTCTCTCTGAAAGGTAAAGACGACTAGTGAGTTTTGACTTATCAAAAACAGGCAATATAGAAAGAATGGACCAAATAAGACAGACTGAGAAATAATGATCATGAACTGTGAAACGCAGCCATTTATCATTTCCAGGAGAAAGTCCTGTTCTCTGGCCAAGGGCGAAGGAGACGAGCATTGAGACAAGATTGAGGATCTTATTTCATCCTACCTGCAGTGGGTTGACAGTCTTTAAAGCAAATAACTACCACACAACTCAATGTAACAAAGCCACCAGAAACATACTGTGGAAATGAGGATATAAACAAATAACCATATTTTCCATTTTACTTGGTGTGTGAGCGCACGTGTGTCTGTATGCTTGTGTTTAAGACAGAGAGAGACTATCTCTTAGGTATAGCATATAGCCCTGTATAGATTTGTGTGTGTTTGCACACAGAAATTCTCCCACCGGGTGTTTGTCACAGGTTAACACTCAGTAGGGGGATCGCACAGCCAAGTATTCCAAATGCATCCCGTTGCAAACGCAGCCCCATTCCAGAACCCACAGAGTGATGTCACCTGGAATTCCAGAACCTCCTGGCTCCCTTCTCTCCTCACCGTTCTTCCCTCAACATTCCACAAGATGGTTCCATTGTATCTCTGTGTGCCAGCTGGGATCTCTGGCTGCTGGAGACTTCCTTTACAGCTCAAGGAGGAGGCTGTGCTCACCATCTGTGAGCTTAATGAGAACACAAAACACACATAACACGGCTCCCTCTACACCTACCTCCCTCCCTCCCTCCCCATTGTAAACCCATGGCATGATTAATGTGATGCGCGTTCCTTACAGAGACATACACACACTGCACCCATGTGGAAACACACACACACACACACACACACACACACACACATACACACACACTGAAAAAACTGTTTGTTCTACCACGTATGAGCAGAAACTGCTTCGTTCATGCCCTCATATTGGCAAATGAGAGATCGATAATGAAAGAACAGTCTCATTTTAAGTGATTCACACACACCACACACATATTGCCTCAACCTGCAGTCACTTCCATTTTTTGCCCTGTGTCCTCATATCGGTCATTACTGCACACATACAGTCTATCTAATCTCTTATCTCAACAGCCTAACTCACAGACAAGGGCATAGGTCTAAAAATAAGGTGCTTTTGAGTCCACACTCCTTTTGTCCGCACAGTTTCAAACCACCCCCCTCCCAGCTAGTACCGTAAAACATCAAAGGGCGTGTTCTCAAAGAAAGACCGGAACCTTCTCTCTTGTTTGAGCCCCTCCCTCTCGTATCAGCAGCGCATTTGAATGGGCTTGCCTTAAGAGGTGCAGATGCAACATCACGGGCAACGTACAAACACAATAAACGGACAAAGGTCTACAGAAAAGACTGGGATTTAAATTGCAAAAGAAAGGTGAAACCCCAGCACAGGTGAAACCAATCATAAAAACATGACACATGTCACATGTCAGTTTTGGTCCTCTGAAGCGCTATGACAAGCAGGGTCCCACTCCACTGCTGCACATTTTACTGCCTGAACAATTGGCGCCTTCAAATGACCTTGACGTATATGATAGAGAAAGGTATTTTCAATACCTCGAACGGTCTTGATTAGGTTGGTATATAAAAAGAATGAAGACTTCACAGTTGGAAACTGCTCCGCAAGTATGCGGTATTGTTGCTGTGCTGTGTCAATTGCGCAAGTGGCCATGCGCTTCTTGAGAACTCGGAAATCGTGCACGCGCGCCTCCACGGAATTGCTAATCTTTTTCAGACGAGCAAAAAACCTGACAGTTGATAGAGGAGCGGCACGTTCTCGAGACACCCTATATACTATATAGTGATCGATATACAGCCTATGCTACTGGTCTGAGTTAGGGATTGCTCGTGAAATTTTCTTTTTTCCCCTAAATTCAAAGACAATTGGATTTACTGCTTAGATTTTTTTGGTTACTAATGAAAACGGAATTAGTGCGGAACATTGAATGAACCTAGGTTAATCCATTTTGCGCATCAGCTGAGCTATCATAACAACTCGTCCTGTAGACTATTCCGCTTCTTACGATGAATTTTTTTTTTACACTTCCAACTGGAACAGAAAAGGAATTGTGAATGAGAAAGCTTTTAGTTCAGCCGGTCAAGCGTATGTGGCGCGGTGATGATAGCTGATGTCAGAGTGGTTATCTTTGCAAATTGGGACTTTCGCTGTGACTCATACTCTTTTACTCTGGTGGTCGTTCTTAGCTCGGATGGTGGGGTTGCATCGGACACATTATCCCGGATTGTGCTCAGCCAACCGTCAATGTTCCTGACACATGTGTGCTGAAACGAACGAAACTATCATGCCTTTTTACACAATACTCATTCCCCAGGAACAGGACGCTACAATGAGACCTCTTCAAACATAGCACAACATGCACAAAGAGGAGTTTAATGTTGGCATCTTTGAAAGTCAAGAAGGAATGTTGTGCATTGTTTTTTTCTACTGAAACATAGATTTGAAAGAAAACGACAAAGATGCCATCGGATATGCCATCCTCCCAGGCTGTCTACATTGGCATGGAGGTTATCATTGCCGTGTCCTCGGTTATCGGGAACGTTATGGTGGTATGGGCTGTGCGTATTAACCGTTCGCTGAGGGACACGACCTTCTGTTTTATCGTCTCTCTAGCCCTGGCAGATATTGCGGTCGGCGCCCTAGTTATCCCACTCGCTATCACCATAAGCATTGGACTGAAGACTCACTTCTACAGCTGTTTGTTGTTCGCATGCACGGTGTTGGTCCTGACCCAAAGTTCCATCTTGGCGTTGTTGGCCATCGCCATTGATCGCTACCTGAGAGTCAAAATACCTATGAGGTAAACCGCTGGAATAAAGCATTTATAGCCTGGGATATACCCATATCTCGTCTGCTTATTGTATGCTTTGTCAAGTTCAATGTTTTGAGCGAGGCTTCGTTTCTCTCCAAATAATTAGTGGCAATAATAATAACAAAACGTATTATTAATGTAGTTATTATTATAACTTTCTTATTATAATTTGTATTATTATTTCCATCGCTGTTTGTTATTTCTGTAAAATTGGGTCTAGTCTTATTGCCAAACCATACCTGGTCCACACACGACTAAAAGTTTGTAATGGTACTGGCATCTTATAAGGAATAGGCTGATATATGGCTGACCTAAACAAGGCTTTCAAAAACAGCTTATCCTACCGACCACATGTCATCCCGCCCAGGCACTGTCTATTTTTATCTGGCTTTGAAAGAGGTTATTTGGAATGTAAAATATATGTGACAACGGAATGCTTTATTTGCGTATGATGTGCTATTCCACAACGACTAACCGCAAAATATGCATGCCTTTCCCAGCAGTCGGATGCTGTCAGCCTCCTCTCACACATTGTCTGTAACGGGATGTTTGTCGTGTAGATAGACATTTTTGTCAAGGTTCAGGTACTCAAAAAGCCTACATTCTATTAGGCTACATTTACGACTCAAGTTCCAGTGTGGTTAAGACTCCAGAAAGAGAGATAGAGAGGGAGAGAGAGAGGAGAGATATATACTGATGCTTAGGATCTAAGAGTGATTGAATGTGTTGAGACACTTGAGTGAGCAATCAAATCCGTCCTGGAATCAACAAAGCATTGCTTTGACAGGCAGCATAGCCTCAGACTCCTAGACTCAGAGTGGGTCCATCAGTACAAAGTAGCCAAATACATGCAACTTACATTCCAATGAGGAACATTAGGTTACAGATAAGACACTGAAAATAAACCTGCCTGCAGCGTTTTTTAGAAAGTTGGAGGACCAATATTGCCTCGGCCAACCTCGTAAAAATTGGACAGGTATAACAAAACCACAAAATTCATATTTAGTTCACACAATAGCTCTCCTCAGAACCACCTCTCTGCCCGTTCTTGAACAGCTTGCCTCTCAAACTGGCTGAGTTGGCAGCTCGGAAAACAACGGGGGGGGGGGGATTGTTCAGTATTCGGAAGAGGGCTGGGTTATTTGATTATTGTTGCATGACCTGAATATTTCACAGTGAAGGGCTCTCACAGCTTTGCTTAATATGACAGATAATAAATTTGCATAGTGACGGGGAACGAGCAGTTCTAGACAAGCTGTATGACAGTGGAAGGGGCTCACTGGCACCTTGCATTCACAGGCTGTTGTGAAGTATTTACTGGTAGTCTGCTTATTCCTCGACTTTGCATATTGAACTCTAATACAAATATCCTCATATCACAGGTCTAGCTGTAGATTTAACACCTCCTAAAACCTGTGTGAAAGACAATGGAGGTGCAGAGGGAAGACAATATGTTAAGGGTCTGTTTGGTTTTGATCTGTACATGCCTACAGTGCATCCGGAAAGTATTCATACCCCTTCCCTTTTTCCACATTTTATTATGTTATAGCCTAATTCCAAAATGGATTAAATAAATAAAAAATTCTCAACATTCTACATACAATACCGCATAATGACAAAATGAAAAAAGTTTTTTTTTAGTTTTTGCAAATGTGTTCAAAATAAAAAAATTAAATATCACATATACATAATTATTCACACCCTTTGCTGTGACGCTCAATTTTGAGCTCAGGTGCATCCCGTATCCAAGGATCATCTTTGAGGTGTTTCTACAACTTGATTGGAGTTCCCCTGTGGTAAATTCAATTGATTTGACATGATTTGGAAAGGCACACACCTTTTTATATAAGGTCCCACAGTTGACAGTGCATGTCAGAGCACAAACCAAGTTATGAAGTCCAAGGAATTGTCTGTAGACCTCCGAGACAGGATTGAATCGAGGCACAGATCTGGGGAAGGGTACAAAAAAGAATTCTGCAGCATTGAAGGTACCAACGAGCACAGTGGTCTCCATCATTCGCAAATGGAAGAAGTTTGGAACCACCAGGACTCTTCCTAGAGCTGGTCGCCCGGCCAAACTGAGCAATCGGGGGAGAAGGGCCTTGGTCAGGGAGGTGACCAAGAACCCGATGGTCACTCTGACAGAGCTCCAGTGTTCCTCTGTGGAGATGGGAGAGCCTTCCAGAAGGACAACCATCTCTGCAGCACTCCACCAATCAGCCTTTATGGTAGAGTGGCCACTCCTCAGTAAAAGGCACATGACAGCCCGCATGGAGTTTGCCAAAAGGCACCTAAAGGACTCTCAGACCATGAGAAACAAAATTCTCTGGTCTGATGAAACCAAGATTGAACTCTTTGGCCTGAAAGCCAAGCGTCATGTCTGGAGGATACCAGGCACTGCTCATCACCTGGCCAACACCATCCCTACAGTGAAACATGGTGGTGGCAGCATCATGCTGTGGGGGTGTTTTTCAGCAGCAGGAACTGGGAGACTAGTCAGGATCAAGGGAAAGATAACAAAGGAGTGGCTTCGGGACAAGTCTGTGAATGTCCCTGAGTGGCCCAGCCAGAGCCCAGACTTGAACCCGATTGAACATCTTTGGAGAGATCTGAAAATGGCTGTGCACCGACGCTCCCCTTCCAACCTGATGGAGCTTGAGACGATCTGCAAAAAAGAATTGGAGAAACTGCCCCAAAATAGGTGTGCCAAGCTTGTAGCATCATACTCAAGGAAACTTGAGGCTGTAATTGCTGCCAAAGGTGCTTCAACATAGTATTGAGTAAAGGGTGTGAATACTTATGTACATGTGATATTTTATTTCTTTATTTTTAATACATTTGCAAAAATTTCAAAAAAACCTTTGTCACTTTGCCATTATGCGGTATTGTGTGTAGAATGTTGAGAATTTTTTTTTATTTAATCCATTTTGGAATTAGGCTGTAACATAATAAAATGTGGAAAAAGTGAAGGGGTATGAATACTTTCTGGATGCACTGTACATACATACTGTATATACCAGCATAAACATCTATACTACGCATGCACACAGACCTACAGTACAAACATGCATACACATATCCATGCATAGATAAATACGTGCACGCATGCATACATACAGACACCCAGACAGTACATTAATTCAAACAGACAGACAGAACAGCAGATGGACAACCATGCTAGTCGCTGTATTTACAGTTATAACAGTACACTTCACAAAAAAAAACAATAAACGAACAACTGTCCTCCCATTCTTAGGGCAGACCGCCTTTGCTAGTCTATTGAGAGAGCTGAGGTGTGTGCGTGTGTGTGTGTGTGTGTGTGCGCGTGGTTGGAGTGTGTGTTTGTGTGTATAGAGTATGTGACACTGAGCCCCCAGACAATGTTTTATCCACGGACAGCACTATGTGACAGATGAGTCAACAGGGTCTGTTTCAGCTTCCTGTGAGTGTTCATTCATCCCGGGAGATGTCTGTGTCACCATGCCTTACACAAGCTCTATGTCTCACTCTGTCTTAGAGAGGCAGAGTGGTAGTCAGGCTCAATGTCTGTCTCTGTGTGGTGTCTCTGCCACCATGCCTCACACAAGCTCAATGTTTCACTCTGTGAGGTGTCTCTGCCACTATGCCTCACACAAGCTCAATGTCTCTCTCCGTGTTTGTCTTAGAGAGGCAGAGAGGTAGTCAGGCTCAATGTCTGTGTCTGTGTGGTGTCTTTGGCACCATGCCTCACACAAGCTTAATGTCTCTCTCTATGTTTGTGTTTTGAGAGGTAGTCAGGCTCAATGTCTGTCTCTGTGTTCGTCTGAGAGGTATAGTCAGGCTCAATGTCTCACTGTGTTTGTCTCTGAGAGGTAGTCAGGCTCGATGTCTCTCTCTGTGTTTGTCTTAGAGAGGTAGTCAGGCTCAATGTCTCTCTCTGTGTTTGTCTCTTTCTGTGTTTGTCTTAGAGAGGCAGTCAGGCTCAATGTCACTGTGTGTTTGTCTTAGAGAGGTGGTCAGGCTCAATGTCTCTCTGTGTTTGTCTTTGAGAGGCAGAGAGGAAGTCTCTCTGGGAGGTGTCTCCGCCACTATGGATCATTGTGTGTCTTAGAGATAGAGATGGTTAGGATCACTGTGTGTGTCTTAGAGAGAGAGAGATAGGCAGGCTTAATGTCTGTGTTGGTTTCTCTTAGAGAGATAGACTTAATGTGTGTCTGTGTGTTTGTCTGACAAGGATTGATAGAGGTTGTATGTGTGCTATGAGAGAGAGAGAGAGAGAAAGAGAGAGAGAGAGAGAGAGAGAGAGAAAGAGAAGGAAAACTATACTCCAGGGGAGAACAAACTATACTTTTGCAACTGATAACTAATTGTAGACGAGGATGGATGGATGGATGAATGGATGGATGGATGGATGGATGGGTGGATAGTGAGGAAAGTGGGGATTTTGAAAAAAATACCAAGAAGTGTTTGTGTGGCTGTTCGGAGGTCAGAAAGACAGAAGGTGGGGAGTTTGTGGTGTTGTTGTGTTTGTGTTGTTTTAGGTGTTCAATCGTTAAGAAAGAATTGTCTCATCCAATAATCCATTTATTCCCCCGGGGTCTGCTTGCAAGCTACAGTATCTATGGAACACTTTTATCAAGGACCACATTGTCGTATTGCGGTGTCAGAGGAACAAAGCTGAAAGCAGCCTGCTTGTCGAGTGTGGAGGAGGAGTGTTTGACGGAGAGCATACCGTGGCACACAGCATGTGGTGCATTTCTTATACAAATATGCAAGTCATGTTTTCGCTTTGTCATTCCTTACCAATGTGTTTCTACTTTAACTGCTGACCGTTTGTAAACTTAGTTTTTGGTAAAGGGGGGGGGGGGGGCAGCATTCTGTAGCTACTGACTGATACTGTGTGGTTCTACTTGTCAACGCTGAAATTTAGCGTGAGAGGAACTGCCCCTGAGAGCCAGAGCGTTAGGCTTATCAGAGGAAGTAGCACCATGTATTATGAGTCTGATATAGTCCAAGGTAAATATGCTGAAGCCATATTTGATGTATGCTATGTAAACATCGTTCTCATTTTCAACTAGCATGAATAATGCAAATATGAATGTTCACGCTGTAAGCCCTAATCTGTCTTTTTCTCACATTTCTGCCCCACCCCCCTCCCCTCCACCCCACCGTTGCCATAGATACAAGCACGTGGTGACTCCGCGCCGAGCGGGCACGGCGGTGGTCATATGTTGGATGGTCTCCATCGTGGTGGGACTCACGCCCATGTTGGGGTGGAACAATCTGAAGAATCTCCGTGACAACGGCTCCTTAGTGACAACCGACATGTTGGTGACCTGTCAGTTTGAGAACGTCATCAGCATGGACTACATGGTGTACTTTAACTTCTTCAGCTGGGTGCTGCCTCCTCTGGTCCTCATGCTGCTCATCTACGCTGAGATATTCTACATGATTCACAAGCAGCTCAACAAAAAGGTCAGCAAGTGCACGTTTCTTTTGTCTTTTTGTTTTACATCCTAATAGGTGAAAATGTCTTGCTCATGGTAACAAGTCTAATAACTTTCCCAGTTTTATTTTTAAAGGGGCATTATTATGCTCCCCCTTCCGGCGAGCCCAGTTTGCTCTGATCGGTCAGCTGGCCAAACAAAGGGAATTTGCCTTCGCGCTTACCAAAACAGAGTTTTCACAACATGGCGAAACCACCCGGCTACAAACGAGGTGTTTCAAGCAGTTCAGGAGCAGTGTTTTCTGTGTGAGAGAGTAGCTCTCTTCGGCGTGGACTATGGGCTTTGTAACTTTTTAGACCTTTTACATGCACAAAAAGCTATATAACATACTAAAGGAAAGGGAAAAACACAAAAAGCATAATAGGGCGCCTTTTAACTATGGTCTAGAATGTTTTGAACTTTTCCTTATTTGGTTTTGAAGTATTTTTATTGATTGATTGAACCTGTATTTTTTTTGCACTAACTTCTATTTCCATACGTCCATGTGTCTTTCCTCAGGTGACAGCTAGTCACACAGACCCCAGACGTTACTACGGCAAGGAGCTAAAGCTAGCCAAGTCGCTAGCTCTGGTCCTCTTCCTGTTCGCCATCAGCTGGCTTCCTCTACACATCTGCAACTGCATCAAGTTCTTCTCCCCTGGTTTGGACACGCCCCTGTCCGTCATCTACATAGCCATCCTCCTCACGCACGGGAACTCCGCCGTCAACCCCATCGTCTACGCATTCCGCATCAAGAAGTTCCGCACGGCGTTCCGAAAGATATGCGAGCAGTACATCTTGTGCCGAGACACTGTGGGGAAGCTGCCCCAGCGAGGCAGTCAGAGGAGCCAGAGCCACGACCGGAGGCTGAAGAGGAACGACGACGATGACGATGATGACGTCTGATCTGGACCGACAGCTGATTTGGATTGGAGCTGATAGGTGGGAGGGGTTTGTGAATGAGGATCGTTAAGAAAATGCAATGCGAATCCTCGTTGGTGCAGGACATGGAAAACAGATCTGAACTTTGTCTGAACTGTTTAATTGTTTTAGAGGAATTTTTGGTCCTAGAGAAAGTTGGTATATGGTAGATAGAACCAATCCAGACAGTAAAAAGAAAAACGATGAGGATTTTGTTCAGCCATTTTTTCAAGGTTAAAAGAAAAGCTGAACTGAGCTAAGATCAATAAGGGCATCAGGAAGTTTCACTGATCAAACGTGGACTTTCAGTCAGCAGACAGGAACTAACAATGACACCTCCATGATGGTGATGTCATAGGGGAGAAGGGGCTTCTAGCAGGTTCTATAAGGAACCTGCCGAACTTTTCACTTTTTTTCACTAAACGTAGAATTGTAGCACAGATACTGCACTCACGCCATAAATGTGTGGTGGAGGAGGCAAATGTACTATGAACAACACAGCCTTTTTAATTCAGAACGAACACACTTTTCTAGAAACTGATCTGTCTGTACCAAGGAAAGGCTTTAGTCCTCTGCTGTTAACGGCTGTGAAATATTAAAATGATGACAAAGGGCTAAGGGTGAGAGACAAGCAGTGATACAAAGTAGTGTCATAGCTAGCTATTTATCAGAACTATTTAGTCACCATTAGTGTATGTTTGGGTCAAAAAGTGGGACGTGACAAACAATACAGTAAGCGGATAGTTTCCACGTTGAACACTTTCTTGCAAATAATGATTGATTAAAAGTTAGAAAAAAAAGTTAACGCCACATTTGTGTATATATTACACACTGTAATTTAAATGTTTGTACAATATTGTAAAAGTGTACAATGTCTTTTTTATAGGATTGAGGTTGCTGGGCTCACTGATGTTATGTCTTAGACTGTCTGACATTTACACATTAACACCATTTCAGTAAACGGTTCATAAGACAGTGCCCACTTTCTAGCCCCCCTTGGTTGTCACAGAGCTGGATCTCTATAAGAAATAGAATACGTCCTAATAACGTCCGGTGAAATATATGCTGTAGATAAATTACAAAACATTGAAGAGAGGAGATGTTACATGAACACTAAAAATAATGGTTTCAACTACCATAGGACTCAATTAGCAATGCTAACAAAGCTAACATTCGATTTGAATGTGAATATTAAAAGAAACCTGGTGTACAAAGGGTCAAGATAGATGACAGAAGTCTTCGGTAGTGGTTAAATATGACATGATTGTAAACATTGATACAGACATTGACCACACAACAGCTTGCTTGAGATTCTCCCCACTACTGCGTCTGTGAGTCTTGAGATGAAGGTTGCCCTTGGTGTGTAGGGCAGCGAATTAAAGGAGAAAACGACTAAACCGATGAGGAGGCATTTTTTTTCTTCAAACACACACATTCATCATCTTATGACTTTTGGCGGCCAGGGACGTGTGTGTGTTTTGTGTCCGTGTGTGTGCGTGTGTGTGCGTGTGTGTGCCATTACATGTGAGTGTTGGTGTCTGTGTCTTCTGTTTGTGTCTATGTGTTGGGATAAGAGTGGAGGTTAGTAACAAAGCTGTGAACAGAGGTCGTTTAAGGACCAGCCGGTCGTGAATTGGAATTGTGTGCGTGTGTGTGTATTTGTGTGTGTGTGCCTGGGAGCTTTTAATATGAATACCTGTGTATGTGCTATATTGTTTGTGGGGAGGACATATTCAATGTAATTAAGGTCGACAGGGGACATTGTACTCGCTGGGCTTAGGGGAAACAGAGAAGGAAGTGGTGGGTTGAGTGTGTGGTGGGTTGAGTGTGAGTGTGTGTGTGTGCGTGTGTGTGTATGTACTTTCCATGTGGTTACTTGTGCATATGATAGTGGTTGGGTGGAGGGAGGGGGGCCTCTTCAATGTCATGCAGGTCGATAGAGAATACTAAACTAGCTGGGGTTTTGGGAGGTGGTGGTAGTGTGTGTGTGTGTGTGTGTGTGTGTGTGTGTGTGTGTTTGTGTGTGTGTGTGTTGGGGTGATCCTTTAGACCATTAGAATTCTGCTGGGAGCTGGGGGTCACGTCCACTCGATAGCGTGGCCGGCATGCTGAAACAGCAGCGTCAGCCTTCATAAGCCTTACACTCTCCATCTGATGGACCTGTTTGTTCAACGTGGCTCTCTGTTCTGATCTTATCTCCCCATTCTAATTCAACTAGAACACCACCAGGAAGTGCGGGGTTTGGTGGGTAACGTAGGCGTTCTAGACCTCTGTACGTTTGTGTAGTTTTGTTTGCTTCACTGTATTTTCAATGCTGCTTTTTGTATTGATTTTTTTGTGTGTGTTACTTTGCATTCTGTTTACCGTACCAGCAAGAATGAATTACTTCCTACTCGTGCAATATTCTCAGATTTACATTTGTAATGTGAAGAGGACGACAAACTGTTGTGAAGTGTGCAGAACTTAAGAGAGTTGGACCAACTCGTAACAGAGGCTGAAATTTGGTTGATAAAGACATTTTACAAATCGGTGTTGATTAAGCAGTCTTAATGTATGGTGCACATTTATCCAGTGGGATGTATGTCGATAAGTGTTGTCGAGAACAGACAAATTATTCCACAAATCACTTTAAGAAAGCAAATAAAGATGGTTTGTAAATCATGGACTTTTTCATATTGATGGTTTATTTCCAGGTCATATGAGCAATGAGCAGAAGGAGTAACTGGGTTTCCTGATGATAAAGTCAATATATTTTACTAGTATAGACTGCAAACATTTGTCTAAGACAGAGCTTTATGTTATAAAAAGCATGTATGTATCCCCTCACATGCTGTACCAGACACACAAGCACTTACCAGCATTACTTCAGAGAATACACGCACAAAAACACTTCAGAGTGACAGTAATCTCTCACCCATACATAGCGTGATCTCCAGTCCTTTGGGTCAAAGGTCATCCATCACCTTTGGTGGTTGCAACCTTGCCTCTTGCTATGGCGGTACGGAGTGTGATCAGCTGACTGGGGGTTTGCCATGGCAACCACTTCTTGCAGCTTACGTGCGTCTCTGTGCCAGAAATCCCCCCAACTGAAATGTCCCCTACAGTTATTGTCTGATGAAAAAATGAAACGGAGGAGTTATAGTCATACTGGAAAAAGAAAAGTGTAATTGGTCTAGCAGCTAAACTCATCTCAAGTCCATCAATGTAATTATCACCTTCCTCAAGCCCAGACAAAGCAACGCAACATTCAATTCAATTCAAATTGAATAAATATTAATACGAGGATGTGGGGACAAATTACAATTGAGTCATTTCAAATTCTAGTTAGCGTCGAACACGTGTCAGCTTTTTATCAGGCTAGGTTGCAGTTCAAGATAACAAGGTGCACTTCTGTTTATATGTTGCCTGAGCTGAAAATAAAGACAGACCTTCACGCCCTGGGCTTTGCGCTTTGGAGTCAGTTTCATTCCTGTTTTTGGTCCTCCGCAGGCACCGTTTTCCACACTCTTTGAATAAAATACTTTGTATTGTAAAGTAGTCTGTTTAGAAAAACCTACCTGACCTTCAGTCCTTCCTAGTTTGTCACATAGTAGCGGATACGTGTTGATGAATGAGATAACCTAGATGTTTGAGGTTATACATTGAGCCATAGCATTGAAAGAAAAAAAACATGCTGAATCGTGTGACTAACAAAAGTGATATAGTGCTGCCATCTAGTGTTCACCTAGGGTACATGTACAGTACATCCAGCATACATCGTAATTTAAAGGATTCAATTTGAATCATACAAACATCAATAACGCAGGTTTGCTTTCTTTGAAAGAAATATACACAAAGCACATCATCTGTGTCTGGTGACAACTTATAATGTTTAAGATTTACACATGGAAATGATTGTATGATGTCACCAATGCAGGACATTCCATGGGTAATTCCCTTGTAGTCCATGGGTAAATCCATTGCAGTCCATGGGTAATTCTTCTGTAACACCCTAAATGCTACTGTGTTACTACCAATTATTGCTGTCAACTTACACAACAAACAGCTGTGGTAAAAAGGTTTCTTTGATTTTGTCTTTAGAATTACTTTTCATTCTGATGGAACCCAATATTGACTCAAAATATTACATTTTAGTTTATCTTTTATAGTCAGAAGCTATGTCACTATGCCATTACACGATTAATGCAAACATATGTTAAACAAAGGCTACCAAATTAAGTTGAATAAACTATAACTAAGTGAATTAGTTAATTAAAGGAACAACACATTAAACAAGCTTATGAATTCTGTTTATTAAACAAGCTACTATTACAAATAACTATTAATACATAAAATACAAATTTGATACATATCACTGAAAAACTGGTTTTGGGTTAATAGAACATGTCCATGAATGTGGCATAATAATAATAATATAATAATAATAATCCAGAGACTGAGAGAGAGAGAGAGAGAGAGCAAGAGTATAAATGACAGTTATGGAATGATTCTGGGCTTACACAATCAGCATAGACTTTGACCAGCACAGGCAGGGAACATCCCTCTGAATCTCTCACGTATATAGAAACATTTTTTGTTGCAGCAGTTACCCAATCTAGCTCTGAAAACGCATCTGTGTGTCTTTGTGAATCAAAATAAACTTGTGATAACAACAATACATGCACAATAAGAAAATGTTAATATCTTTTTTTGATTTGATGATAACAGCTGATTAAAAACCATGTTCATGATAAAACATGACATTTAATGTAGTATAAATAGATTGTATCAGAGCATACCAAAACACAGTTTACAGATTTTTAGCTAAAGGCTTACATGTTGCTGCTCAAACTTTATTGATGACCCTTATTGTTTAGTGAACATTATCTAACCCTTCTTCCTAGTTTATTTTCTGTAAAGAACAAAAAAAAAGAAAAGCATGTGCTCTTACACGTCTAGACATATAAAAGTGAGTTTGTGGAAAATTATTACCAAGTGCACCTGATTCTTTTATCAAAAGTTTTTTTATCCTGAGTCATGCCAGTCTCATGAGGCTGAGACGATAGCGAGTCAGTGTCGCAACCAAGCGGTGGAGAGAACCAATCATGATCCACAATGTAGCAATGTGACACAGGGCACCACTATCATGTTGGCAGCGAGATCTGGTTGCAACACCGGAAAGGGATGATGACAGCACAATGGCCGGGCTTCCTTCATGTAGCACCAAGATGGGGACGGCTCAAAACCAAAGGTGAACTGGTCAAGATGTTATCACAGAGGGAGCATGTGGTTAGTAATAAAGACAGACAGACAGACAGACAGACAGACAGACAGAGAGAGAGAGAGAGAGAGAGAGAGAGAGAGAGAGAGAGAGAGAGAGAGGGGAGGGGGGGGGTATGTGACATTTTGTTCTGGTTTCATTGTCTTTAGCTGAGATGAGGTGGAGTAGCTGTTCTCAAATACCTCCTGTCAATCAGAGAGACCCTCCTTTCTCTGAGTCCCCTTAGTCTCTGGTGACCGCGGCCTAAACAACAACAACAACAGCAAAAACAAAATCAGTGATTTTTACGAGCACTGCTTGGCTGCTGCAACACTTGAGCAACAGAGTACTGAGAGAAAATAGCTTTGGGTTCAGGACAATGGAGCACGGTCACATAGACCCAGTGTGAGCTTTGGCTGATTAACCCGAGTCGTAAAACCTTTCCCGGCGGCTGTAACTTTGCCCTTTTACTGTGCTCTTGTGCCGTACCGGACACATTATCAAAGTCTGAACCTGCAGTCATTTATCGTTGTCACATCTGGAAACCAAAATGGGTCAGATGCCACACTGGCCAACTCTTTACAGAAAAAAAAAGAAGAAATTAAACTAAATCAAAAATAAAAGCTACACTTGACAACTCTTCATCCAAAAATAGGTCAACGGTGAGCCTATATGCTATGAAGAGAGTGAATTCTGTATCTTTCCTCGTTAAATAAAGGTTATAAATCAAAATGGAAAAAATCATGTGAATGGCATATCTGTCTAGCAGATCATTCTCATATCAAGAATTGCACAAATTATTAGTTGCAATCTAAGAACCTCCTAGGTTTTCAGCGGGACATCCAAACTTCTAAGGCCAGGAGGTTGACTTCACTTGGTTAAGAGAGGCCACACTTCCCAACTCCACAAAAGAGCTGACCAAAATAAAAGTACAACCACATACTATCAGAGACTCTATGGAGAGCGATTGGAGAATAGTTAGCACAGTGCGTTTAGGGTTTGGGGTGGCTCCCTTTGTTTTCAAATAGCCCTGTGCAGATTAACATTTATTTCCTGTTCATCACTAACATTGCAATAACTAGAAATAAATTATAATGAAGTGAACAGTGACCTTCACAATTACTTAAAAAAAAACAAAAAAAACATGCAATGGATTTAGTTCCGTGTCAGTTAATTATTCTGCATTTACAGAAACCATGTGACCATGTGGTTCTACATAACAGCATAATATCTGAGATCGCATTGGCTAAAACATGAATGAGTCAGGATGACAAAACGATTTAGTTTTTTTTACTGAAACAGGAACTCATAGATATTTAAAGAGAGTACCGCAGAACATCAGAAACATAGTGTAAGTGAAACCAAATATGTGTGATTATATCACCAGGACTTGTTCAGACATGTTCTACGAAGTTGGCATTAGTGGGATTTACAGTGAACCCTAGACATGCTGGAAAACAGGTACAATGTTTTACAACTAACCTATGACTAGAACAAACGGCAAAAGTCAACATTTGTGAGAGAGAGAAGTCTGGGGATTCATTACTACTACTACTACTACATAAATAATAATAATAATATATTACATTTGATTTAGCGCTTTTCTAGACACTCAAAGCACTTTATACTGTAGTGTGTGTGTGTGTGTGTGGGGGGGGGGGGGGGTGACTCACTGTTTGGTTGCCAATGTGTAGCACCCACTCAGATTAACTTACATAAAACATTTCCTACTCCTCCCTTAAAGGAATGTGGGATTCTACATGTTCCAACATGGGTAACATAACGTACCACTTCATTTGGAGAGTGTCACTATGCGGCACGAGCCACTTGCTCTTTAGTTGGGTCACTTGGATTAGTTCCTTTATTGAACCAGATGGGTCAATAGAGAACCAGTTCTCACTTACAATGACGACCTTGCCCAAAGGCAACCAGGCATAAAACAAACAGCAGACAAAGCAAAGAAACCCCAAACAGGCGCAGAGGACATAATACCACCGCAAAGATTAACAGAGCAAACATCACTTCGCAACATGTTGAAGTCTGTGAGAACACGGTTTCATGGGAATACATTTTGTTAAATCTTAGTCTGAATTGAATTTTATTCCAGTCATTAGCAACTGCAAACTGATATGCAGAGCCACTTGTTTGGACAGAGCGTGGTTTAGTTCTCTTATCAATGTTGGATACACTTTGAGTAAATCACATTGAATAATAAAAGTAAAACCCCGTAAACTCCATAAAAGGGCAACTACAAAAGCAGGGGAGGGTTCTCGTTTGACTCAGACGCACAGCGGAGTAGTCACAGGACAATCTGGGAAGTTGACCGGGGCACGACTACTTTAAACCTGCAATCAATCACGGAGTCAAATGCCAGTGTTGACTGAATGGGAAATAATGGGATTTCCATGGTAGCTGCACATCATCCGTGCTTGGCCACACAATATGTGACTTAGGGCGGAAAACCCTGGGTGAATCCTGCCTGACTTGTTCATACTACATAGTAATGTCCTTCGTCAGCCTGAGTAGTACAGATGGACTGGTATTAAAACCATAAAGGTGGTTGCGGCGTGGGGTGGGTGGGGTTGTGGGATACTCACCCATCCTCCCTGTTCGGCCACCCAGCTGCCCACGCGGCTGTTGAGGAACGTCTCCATGGCGGCCTGCACTTTTTCTATCAGGTTCGGAGAAGTCTTCCTCACGTAGAGACCGAGGGCGACCGACGCTTGGATCAGCTGCATTTCGGGAGCCACATTGGGCCTCTGGGCCACGTGGGACTGGCACAGGGACGCCACGCCCTCTCCAAAGGCCATCACAGCCTGGGGGGAGGGGAGGGGGAACAGGAGGAAGCAGGGAAGAGTCAAGTTATGTTCATTTATATAGCACATTCACATCTACACGTACGCATTTCAATGTGCTTTGCATAAAAGGCGAGCGGGAACACAAAAAGAGGGGCAGGATGAGTAAGAGGATGACGAAGAGGGCTTGATAACCACCTATCTTACCAGTCTTGGGTCACTTACAGGAATCATTAAGAAGTTTGGGAAAGTGTGTCCAAACTTTTTACTGGAACAGGAAGTACCGTATTTATTACCACAGAAAAAGTGTGCAACTCTTACACTCTTACAAATTCCTAGGCGTAAATTATGATTCAGTAAATGTACGTCCTTACATATAAAGTGTGAGAAACAAATTAGCCATCACTTCTTAACAAATACTTCTTAGAGAGCTGTCTAAAACAATGATAAACTGTAATATGCTTTGTAGAAATTAAACATCTTTAGTTGTGGATCAAGTCGCTTACACGGCTAACCACAAATGTCATTTGTACCTAGACTGGTTTCCAGGAAAATGAAACTACCATTTCCAGCCAACTGCTTGATGACGGGTGTGCATTGAACACATACAGCACACCTTAGTGAGGACACAATAACATAATCACACCAGGCTGCTGTAAGTGTTGTAGCTTCTTGGACCACCGTCAAAGGTTCATCGACCATGCTCCTTTCCTTTTTTTTCCCCAGTGAAAGGAAGGGTTTGCAGAATGAAACAGCAGTGACAACTTTGTGCTTCCACATTTCATTGAGAGTCACACGCGCGCGCGCGCACACGCACACGCACACACACACACACACACACACACACACACACACACACACACACACACACACACACACACACACACACACACACACACACACACACACACACACACACACGTAGAGGCTTAAGGGGTGTTTGTTCCCTATCAGTTATCATGTTATTAACACACACATATCCACACCCACCCCACAATCCATTTATCATGTTAGACGCACACAAAGATTATATTTTATTGTTATTACTAGGCCCAGATGGCAGTGGCACGTGCGCATATGTGTGTACATGAATGCCTGTGCACATACCTGGTCTATTGCCGCATGTTTGAGGTTATTCATTAGAGGTTTGATTACATTTTCATCATAATTATCGCCCAGTTCTCTCAGTTTTCCTGCTATCATATGCGGGTCAAATCCGTCTATAGAAACAAGCAAAGAGGGTCATTGTAGATTATTGTGTATAGTTTTGTAGGTTAATCTGGTAAACAACAAAGTGGCAACATACATGCACGTATTAGGGGAACGTCTGATCTAGCATATCCTCAATTTTTCCTCCTCTCGAAACATTAAAAAGCAAGTTTGACAGGAGCACAAGTACGACACCTACTCATTCAACCTAGATAATACTTGCACTCTCTCGAGACACGAAACATAGTTTTGTTTTAGCTTTGTTTCCATATAACAAAACGTCTATCCTTCTTTTGACACGCAATAGTAGATACAATATTTGAAGTCTGAAGACCACGTTGAGTATTAAGTCTGAGTCTGTTGTATACAATAATTACCTAATACATTATTTAGGTAGGCTACAGTTTTGCTAGCTGTTTTCTACAGTTCGGTATAAAAGCCTTACCATGGTCATCTGGTCCATCCACCTCAAGGCTGCATTGGAAACATATGCTCTCTTCCTCAAAAAGACAGCTAATTATTTGAGACGTTTGTTGCTCTATTTCTGTAACGTTAGGAGCCATAGCGTTTTGATGTCAAGTCGAAAAGACGATTGTATAGACAGACGCCGGGGCACGCCTTGATTATATCGCTTACTTAGTCTTTTTCCTCTATCTCCGCAACAACATATGCCTTATCACTTTCAATACTATAGTAATAGGCGATATGTACCCTACGCTTTAATTTTGTGCATTTATCGGCGCGTTCGACTGAACCTTTTAACAATGACTGAAGGCAAGGTCTAGACTAGCACACAAGCGAAGTCAATACAGCAGGATGACGCAACCCTGTGTTTTCCTGAACGAATATTTAAATTTCCCAATTATTGCTGACGTCACACTATACGTCACACTGTGACCACCTTTTTTTTATTGAAAAATTGCTTTAAATGTTTTGCATTTAAAGTTTAGATGACATGAGATGGTGCTCAACCGGAATATGGTAGTTTATGGCCAATAATGTTTAAAAACATATTTTTAATAAGATGAGGCTTGTCAGAACTGCGTCAGAGAGCATGCCCTTTCTCCCTTTCATTCCGTGCAGTTTACTATTAGGCTACATGCGTATGGAGCTACATTTAGCTCCATAGTATGCAGAGTATTTCTCCTCCGGCAGGGGGACACATTGGCTTTATAATAGCCTATCAATTTTACAGCTCACAAACGTGAACACAACGGAGAGGGCGGCTCTTCTAAATCGTCAGTTAATTTGTCAATTATTGGGCTGCGGCGCCATTATCATTGATGACAATACAGTTTTTTTCAATTGCTAACAAGCATTGATCAATACTGAAACTACTTTTTCAAAACTCTTCACACAGTCTGCATTACAAACATGCATCTCAGCTAAACAGTTCATCTCACCTCCAAAACTCTTTCTCGCCAACAAAACACATCATACATGTCTCAAAATGAGCTCATTCATCCACAGCACTGACAACAAGTCTCACTCAGGAAGCATACACGGTCACTCTTAGCACACTGAACTACAAAATACTAACATCAAAGAGCATTACATAAATTACATTTTATCTTTAAAGTACGAATTATTTTTTTTCCAGATAAATCAGTATTTTATTATAGAATAAGATCTTTGCACTTTATATAGTGTACTAAATTATTGTATATTGTATTGTATATTGTAACAAGAATGAATCAGCAATGCAGCAATTTGCGTCAGTTACATTTATGTTTTCTATATCTTTGCATAGTGATTTACAGTACTTTATGTACAGTACTGTGCATAAGTTTTAGGCAGGGGATGCTGTTTTGAAGGCGAAGGGTGGTCACACCAAATGTTGATTTGATACAGATTTGCTTTTCCTTCACTTTGTATTTTATGAATTGATAAAAAAAATCATCACATCTTATGTCTTCTCTGGCGATGCACCTTGGGAAGGCTTCAGGCCCTTATCTCATCAGAGACCACAGCTCTTGGTCTTCCTCTTCTTCCTCTTCTCCCTCTCTCTGTCACTCTTCTCTCTCCACCAACCTGTCCTCTATGATCCATATTTCCCCCAAAAACATTCAGAAGCCATCCTTTTTTATCTGCTTGCTATGAGCAATGACGCCAAAGAAAGGTCACCTGGGTAGGTTGTTAGCTGCAAACTGCACTCAGCTGTGTTTGGAATTATTATTATTTCATTTTATTGTCAATATTTTAATATTATTTTCTATAGATTTCAATGTGGCTGCAGCAGAAGTTGAATTTTTTTGTCTTCATCCTTCTGTTTTGATTGTGTTTTTAACTGTTTTGAACAAAGTGTGTTAGCATTTGAAAAATGTGCTGCAAAAGTATAGCGTTTTGTCGTTGATGAACTCTGATTGAGAAAGGAGTTTATGAATTTTGGTAACTGTGGTCACTGAACACATTTTGTGTGAAAGCAATGAAAAGTGATTCACAGTTTGCTCCACATAGACTTCTGTTTTGCTGACTGTGTGAAGAGTTTTGACAATGTGACTTCAGTTTCAAACAAATGCTTGTTAGCAACTGAAAAAAACTGTAATACAACTTCCTCTCTCAGTGACTTTGTTCAGGTTTTCTGGTTGCTTCGGTGGCAAGCAGTGGCCTATATGCTTCATGGTGATTATAACCAAAGCATTATAGAACAACTATAACAACTTTAACTCTTTTATAACCCATTTTACAACTTAAAATGTCTTTTATGTAATGCTCTTTGTTGTTAGTATTTTGTAGTTCAGTGTGCTAAGAGTGACAGTGTTTGCTTCCTGAGTGAGACTTGTTGCCAGTGTTGTGGATGAATGAGCTCATTCTGAGACATGTATGATGTGTCTTGTTGGCGAGAAAGAGTTTTGGAGGTGAGATGAACTGTTTAGCTGAGATGCATGTTTGTAACGCAGACTGTGTGAGGAGTTTTGAAAATGTAGTTTCAGTATTCACCAAAGCTTGTTAGCAATTGAAAAAAACTGTAAGATGTTTATTTCCCCACTGATTTGTCACTAAGTAGCCTAACTAAGTGTAACGAAAGGAGTTGACTGTCGACAGCCGTTATATATGTAAAATCATTGGAGGTAACAGTCTAATTCATCTATCGTACACCTTAAGCGATGGAAACGAGCAGCCAACGGGAAGATAATTTCACCACAACGCCATAACCCCCAGCTATAAGCGCTTGAATGGTTTCATTTCGATTGCCAGGTGAGCGTGATTAATGATGGGTAATTTGGTTGTTCAACGCACTATTAAGACATTTTGTAAATACCATACTAACGTTTTAATACTGCAAACAAATCGAATATTTTTTATGGATTTGAGTATATAGTTGTCAAAAGTTAGGCAGATGAAAATACATCGCTCTAAAATACCGACCCACCATTTAATAAAACATTGCGTCAATCCGTTAATGCAATCCGCAACAATCCCACCCCCCACCCACGAAGTCTCTCTCTCTCTCTCTCTCTCTCTCTCTCTCTCTCTCTCTCTCTCTCTCTCTCTCTCTCTCTCTCTCTCTGACTACACTTTACCTGTACATTTCTCACTTCACTGCCAGCACAGCCGCGCGCCCTCTGTTTCTGCCACTGAGGACGCGCACTTTTGGAGCATCGAATTTCCAGCGTGGACTTCGAGATGCGGTGCTGCAAGTTTTTGGGACCTGGTTTGCTTGGGATCAGTCTTTGGATGACGCTGCTCATCCAAGGTAGGATTAAATGAATCAGGTTCCCCAGTCTCCACTGAAATCTGTGCGTGTCCGATGTCCATAGGCTATAGGCAAAAGACTCCACTGACTGCAAAATTATTGGGGTTTGGGCTGAACTATAAAAACAGAAAAAAAGAACATTTAAGAAAACCCCATATTTTCTGTCTTGGTCTTTGTCGTTTTCTGTGAGGTGTGCATTTTGGGACTTGTTTTGGGAAGGATATGGCTTTATCTATGAAGAACGTCAAGTTAGATCTTTCGACTAGATTCAAAATGTCCTTGTCTGTTGGTTTTGTGGATGGCTATTCGAATATGACTTTGTGTGAGTGATGAGAGGTGCAGGTTATAAGCGTGACGATTTTTATAGTTATGTGATGTTATCACAGTGCATCAGTGCCATCTGGACACGTAAGTCTTTAACACAGCTGCAAGGCATTAGATGACTAGAGCCATTAATACAACCTCTCCCTTTCTCTGTCTGTGTGCGTGCGGGCGTGCGATTGTGTGTGTGTGTGTGTGTCTGTGTGTGTGTGTGTGTGTATGTCCACAGCACTCAAATCTGTGGTGATTTGCCAGGGAGAAGGGGGCATAGATGCTGTGATGGATTGGAGAGTTAGTAATGCAATGCAATGCAATGCTTCTGTCAGACACTCAGGCCTCTCTCCGTGTCTGCCATCAATGCCTCTCCCTATGGCGGGGATGACCCCACTAGTCTGCCGTTCATGCTCCCGTTCCATGGCGGGGCTGACACTGCAGAACCAACCAGTCTGCCTTCCATGTTCCAGCTCCATGGCTGAAACTATATGACACAAACTAGTCTGCCGTCCATATATTGCTCCATGGCAGGGCAGAAACTACATGACGCACACCAGTCTGCTGTTCCGTTTTATTTGACAGACTTATTGGTTTGACGATACCTCACAAAAACAACTGGATTTAAAATTTGAAAAAGAAAAAAAAGTTTAGACCAAATGGGCTCTGAGATTCTGTTGGTTGTCATTTCTCGTAGTCATGGAGCTCTGTTGATCAATGATTGGTGTGACACCTGTCCATAATACCAGCTCCACAGTGAATGCCTAACCTCACTTTTCTCCCTCTCACCTTCACTCTCACCCTCACCCTCATCGTCACTCTCACTCACTGTCTTTCTTTCTCAATCCTCTTTTTCTCTCTGTCCTGCTGTTATTTTCTTTATCATATTTTCTTTGTTTTGACATGTTTGTTAACTTAGGGTGCTCAACGTTGTAAATAATATGTACACATTCAATGTGTGTATATTCCTAATGTGCGTAACGTGCTTGCATGCTGAGAAAGGTTTCTGTGTTTTATACAGAGAAGAGAACCAACGTTGTCACATTGGTGCTTATCTCTGGATTAGGATGAAAGACTACGGAGCTTTTAGAGCGTAGACCGAGCACTTACGTACGTTCTATCATCTAAACCCACTGTATGGGTAGTCTGATCTCTTTACACCATATAAACTCACTCTGCCCTGCATGGCCAAGCAGCAACTATACATGCAGTGTGGTGCCAATGAACCTATGGATGTAGCTGTATGTGTGTGTGTGTGCTCGTGCACTTGTGTGTGTTTGTATGAATGTGTGTGCGTTTGTATGTTTGAATGTGCGTGTCAGTGAATGAGCGTGTGTTTGAATGTGCATGTCTGTGAATGTGCGTGTCTGTGTGTTTGTTTGCATGTGCGTGTGTCTGTGTGTGTGTGTGTGTGTGTGTGTGTGTGTGTGTTGGAATGTGTGTGATCTTCTAGTGTTTGTATAGCTGGGTAGTCACATTATGATGCAAATGATGCGTTTAGACAAGATAGTCGCTTTGTCAGCTGCTCCGAAACTCTGCGCGCGCACGGACACATTCACACACATACATACTGTAACATACATAGTCACAAGTGCGCGTGCAAACACACACACCAAAGTTTTTATAAGCGTTGAGTCAGCAGAAGATAGCCGCAGCGTCTGAACTTCCTCATGTAATATTGATACTCAGCATCATTGTTTCATCACATCTGTCCCTCCTCCTCTTCCTTTGCTCAGTCCTTCTTATTGCTTTTCCTTCACTGTTAGACTTTTTACTGTATTTTTACATGAACTTACTGGCAACACTGTTGCCTGCAAGTTACTGTATTATGGTTTTATAGTGACTTACTGGCAACACTGTTTCCAGCAAGTTACTGTATTATGGTTTTACAGTAACTTACTGGCAACACTCTTGCCAGCAAGTTACTGTATTATAGTTTTAAAGTATCCTTGCTGTAATGACATTTCACAGTAAGAAAACAGTTACTGTTATTACCTAGGGCAGTATATTACTGTAAAAAATACAGTAATAGTAATACTCTAATACATTAGCACTGTATTTACTTTGAGCCAGTTTTTATAGTTCTAAAATTACTATTACTATATTTATTATTCATTAATACACTTTATAGATAAAAGATTTGCACTTAAAATTAAATGCTCTTTTCAAAAAACAGGTTTAATTAATGCTAATTCATATTACATATTATAAACAATACTTCAAACTTATTGAATACAATCGTTTTAAATACTTGTGCTCCCATTTAATAAATATGAAAATGTGCCATTCACATAACATAGACATAAAGTTAACAGCGTTGACAAAAACCTTCACAACTAAAGCTGCCGGCCCCAGGTGGGCAGGGAAGACTCAGGGAACAGCGCTGTATTGGACGGTTTGGTGAGGAACAGTAAATTGGATTGGCTGAGAGAGAGAGAGAGAGAGAGAGAATAATGATTGGTAGGCAGGCACATGCGACATGGACATTGTCTGTGTTTGCTTCACTTTGCTGGTGTTCTAATATGGGCTGTTTATGGTTCCGAGATAAATGGCATGCAAAGGATAACCTAACTCTGAAATATTTCTAACAGCCTCTGAAAGGACAAATAATTTTTTTTCCATCTCTAATATGTAACTTTAGTTGATTACACAACACCATAATTGTATTTGTAGCAAAAGTGCACCCTGTAACCTGGCAAGAGAAGTTAGACCCATGTTGAGCCTTTTCCTCATTACGTGGCGTTGAATGCCTATGTTTCCTATGCATATGTGACCTAAAAGCCGAATATTTTCTGAAAGTGCTGGAGCATTCTTCTATCCCACACACATACCTGTAGTTTGCCAAATTACAATGGGTTTTCAAATGGGAAGTGTATTTTTTTAAATGTGGACAACAGAAACTGCACGTTTTACACCTGTAGGCTACATTATTTAACTTACAGTGTGGGCTAGTAAAGCGAAACTAGGTCTCTAGGTAGGCAATGTGTCTCGAAGTTCTCGAAGTTCTCGAACTCAGCACCCGTGCGAAAATGCCTCAGTGAAAAATGGCTCAAGTTCTGTATAGCCTAAAAACGTTAACAAAACAATTTCTGTCAAAGAAATGTACATATTTAAAACACCTTGCTACAGCACATTTGAACATTGCTGCCCGTAAATTAAGCTACTCTTCTCTAAAAAAACAAAGAACTATTTCTTAAAACTGTGACTAACAACAATTTATAAAAAGTAGGCAAAGGGTCATCCGAGGGTCACCATAAAACCATTGTAAAAAGTATAACACAGACTATAGCCCGTAGAAGATTAATTTGGCAGTCAATCCATGTATGTTTATCATTTCATTTTCCTGCGCTCTGTCTCCAAGAAAGCTATCACTTCGGCTTATCGCGAGCTCAAATACTAGGCCTATTTGAAATAGGTTAATAAATCTGCGATTGATTTAAGCGATAAAGTGGCTATAAGACTAAAGCTGTGTTCGGAATAGCATGCTTAGTTAACATGGGTGACTAAATATGCCGGAAAATTTGTTAATATTAAGATGTTAGGTAGCTTACGCATAATAGGCGATCCCGAGCACAGAGTCAGCATGCGGCGCTCTAACAATTTCAATGTGTAGGCTGTTCACGTCCAATGTCCCTATATCGTAATCTTTCATTCCACTTTGGGTGTCTTTAACAATTCATGAGGTTGTATTGTCAACAACAGCATATTCTGGCAACATTTTCATATTATTTTTTACTGACAACTCTTCGCTGACACCTCAAAGCCTCAGGCTTAGTGGTTGTGGAAGGCTATAGCTAACTGATGTAGGTATCTTGCCTACCTGTAAGATATTGGATTTCTTTCACAGCATTATTTAAACTTCAAGTAAATTAAAATTCAATAGCATACATTGAAACTTGAAACCTACATTGTCAACATATAGCTTCCCAGAATGTTCAAGGCAAATACATATGTTTTCTTCATGTCTTCTTGACAGCACTGATAATTTGGCACGAGCAGTTTTGATTCCCATTTTAGCGCCTTGAATTTACAGTATGTTACTGTGACAAGACACCTACTGTAATTAGTCCAGCCGTATAGGTACTGTAATTACCATTGTACAGTAGTTAACTATATGTATCAAGGGATTTCCAAAGTTTTGCCCAACATGCAATGTACACTGTACACTACAGTATTTTTGTGCACTGTTATTTTCACACTACAATGTACAGTGTTTCCTTCCACTACCACTATTTGTATACAGTACTTTTTCTCTGGCTTCTTACCTTTCTCTCCCTCTTCTCTCCTTTATCTGTGGTACAAATATAAAGATCTTTCTTTCCTTCTTTGTTTGTTTGTTTGTTTGTTTCTTTCTTTCTAATCATTTATTTTGTTTCTAGCTGTCATTTAGCGCCTAGAGGTTGCCTCGGGATAACAGTGGACCTCAGCTGAATGGGACATTTACATGTATATGTACAGCTGAATATACACAAATCATTTGATCACTTATGTAAGGGGACATTTGTATGTACATGTTTGAATTAGAATGTTGCTGATGCTGTTGCTTATGTCAAATAAATACATACAACAATCCTTAAACTAGATTATAACTACCATTATTCAACCAATGACTGCTAATCGAAGAAAGGTTTCCACCAATCAGAGGCTGCCATCAGATTGTTAAGCATGCTAAGCGTGACCCCCTCGACCTTTCTAGTATTAGCGCTAATATGGTGTCAGTGATGGCTTATTGATCTGGTATTGATCCCATACGTAAACTGTCTCCTGGGGACAAATAGATGTGGTTTTTCCCCATGATGATGGACAAGTTTGGTGAAGGGGGAGGATTAGGGCTATTACAGTAACAATAAAGAGTTCTAATCATGGAAATTATTTTGGTTTCCTCTGTAGCTGTCATATTAGCTAGAAAATAACTGTTTAAGACTAGAGAGAGAGAGAGAGGGAGAGAGAGAGAGAGAGAGGATAGGATAGTTACCCACAAATTTGCAGAAAAAGTTAAAGTAAGCTTAAAAGTTAGAAAAGTTCTCCAGGGCCGGTGAGACAGAGGTCAGAGTTCAGTGTTACAGCACGGGGGGGTTAAAAATATTTTATGAATTTGATACCCTTGTGGGCTGGATAAATTTGACTATGTTCTAGATATTACTATTCACCATTTCAGACTACTTATTTGTATTGTTGCAGCATAGCTGAGCCGGAGAGGGTTCAGGAGGTGGTTCTTCAGATAGTTTAACCACGTGAATTAGAAAGAACAGCGCCATGTTGAGATGCGGGAGAAGAACTAGAACAAAACCAGTTTTGCTTTAATCTCAACCTCTCTGTTCCCTCATCACTACACAAGCTAACTTCTCCCCCATTTTAATTAGTCAAACAATTAAAAAAATCACGGGGAGCGGCTTCAATATACCTCAGCGCCGAGTGTAATAATTGTTTATACGTTTTTTATTACATTACTGCTTTCGCTGTGGAACGGCTGAAGACAGCTTTATCTAGCGTCAGAGAAATGCTTTCTAATCAGTCACCAATAAGACAAGGTTTAATACCATACCGCAATAAAAACATCAGACAGGTGCAGAATGGGGTGCGGCAGTGTGTTTTCTGCTGAAGGCAGTGTGTGTGTGGGTGTGTGTGTGTGTGTGAATGCATAGCTTTGTGTAAACTAGTTATTTGTTTTCTGTGCAGTGATTGTGTGTGTGTGTGTGTGTGTGTGTAGTGTGTGTGTAGCGTGTATGTAGTGTGTCTAGCGTGTTTGTGTGAGTACAGCGTGTTTGAGAATTCAAAGCACTGTGTAGACAGACTCTTTTGGTCTCCCATGCAGTTTGTTATTTGTTTTCATTGCATTGATTGTATGAGTGTGTGTGTGTGTGTGTGTGTGTATGTGTGTAGGTTTTGAATGTAGTCTCTTGTGCAGTTAGTGTGTGGGTGTGTGGGTGTGTGTGTGTGTGTGTAGGTTTTGAATGTAATCTCCTGTGCAGTTAGTGTGTGGGTGGGTGTGTGTGAGCGTGCTTGTGTTTTGTCTCCTGTGTGACCCCCAGCACAGTGAGTCGTCCTGTTGTAACTCTCCTCAATACTATCTTAATGGAACACTTAGAGAAGTGCGCCAACCCGACACACACACACACACACACACACAATACATATTTTTACTGCTTCACTTGAACACACACACACACACACACACACACACACACACACACACACACACACACACACTCACACACACACACACACACACACACACACACCACAGGAAATACTTTTTATTGCTTCACTCGAACACACACACACACACACACACACACATCATAGATTACCCTTTTTACCACTGTAACTGAAACACACACTCACACACACCACAGAAAATACTTTTTATTGCTTTACTCGAACACACACACACACACACACACACACACACACGTAACTAAAACACACACACACACGCATTTTTCAATCTCACTGCTCTTGTCTCTAATCTATCGCCTCCTCTACATATTATGTGAAAGTGGAAAGGACAAAAAAGAGTGTAAGTGTGTGTTCATATGTGCATATATGCACTGTATGTATCTATTATGTCACTGTGATCGTATTGTGCACATGACTAGTTTGTGTCTGAATGTGTGTTTGAGTGTGTGTTTGTGTGTGTTTGTGTGTTAACCAGACCGTGCCTTCCAGAGTGCAGCAAAGTGTGAATCCTGATTCTTACATTCCGGTTCAGTATGAAAGCAGCCTCATTACAGCCCTACAGCAGAACACTGCTAGCAGTCAGCCTATAATGTATCACTCCACGTGGACAGGACCAGACTTTGGGATGATTTAACAATAGCCTTGGATTTTTTACAACATGCTGTCAACATGTTGAATCAGATGAAAAACAAAAAGGAATGTTATCCGATAGATTGCAGTGTTATTAATCTCAATTTGACCGGCCAGACTCCTTTAGGCTAATGTCAACCCAATCTACAAACTGGAAGGGGCGGGAGTGTGTACCTTAGACAGCTTTTACTTCAGCTCTCAACTTTGTCTTTAGCTCATTGGTCAAGGTCTCGTGTACATCATGTCAGACTGAGGGTTGGATTGGCTGCTAAACCCATGGATTTTTTTTTTTGAGTCATTCATACTCGTGTAGCAGACGCTTTGGATGTTTTGATGACCAAGTGGTTAGGTGATCTCATTAACTTTGCTAAAGATCTCTACAGACATTGCTGTGTAATCAAAGTGTGTGTCCTTGAGTGTACACTTCAACTAACCCTATGATAGGGGGAATATGGACGAGTAAAAAAGGAGAGAGAGAGAGAAAGAGCGATGGGAGTTGCAAGAGGCTAGAGGGGTGGTTGGTGATGTTAGTCTGGCCAACAAACACATCATCCTAATCACCAAAGACACCCCGTGAGACACTCTGCCAGCTCACTCCTCACACCTAAAACGTCACGGCCAAAAACAAAAAAACAGCAACTGAATTGTTGCATTTACCCCTAATGTATGGCAGTGGCAGTCAACATCCTCCCTTTGAAAGATGTTTTTTGGTCTACCGGAATGAATATGAACCCAACCTATGTGAGAAGTCTAAAGTTAGAACTGCAGTTTTTTTTGGCATTCAAGAGATTTGAAAAGGGGGGAAGACAAGGACGCAGTTAATTGAATTGGACTGCAACCCTAGCACGAAGCAGGCCTCATTCCAACACACTGTGTAATGACTGCACCTGCAACAGTACCACACACACACACTTTCCTGCAAAGTGCTAAGTTGTAACGGATTGTAACAGATCCATTGGCAGACAGATACGGGTAAAACAAATACTTTAAGTTTTCAGCCCAACAAAAGGAACATTAACAACCAGGCACTCTAAAAGTCAATTGCAAAACACAGTCAAACGTCTGTCCGTCTGTCTGTGGAAGGGAGTTTATATGCAATAGGTAAATAGGCAACAGGTGCAAACAATCAGTGGTCAGGAGACATGGAGCACTGGAGTGAAGGTGTAGGCATGACTGCTGTCAGCATATTTATTTTTACGAAACACAGGATATTGTGTTGTAATATCTATTATGTCATAATCCAAGATGAGCACTTTAGAAACTAATATTTTTAGAAGGGATTTGGGTTGAGAGCAGATTATGTCATTTAGGTTTTCTAGTAGGCACCTTTTTCCACACATGTTTTGTTGAATGACTAGCAATGACGTCTCAGAACCAGCCCCATCTGTATATGCTCTCAGCATGGCCAAAACTAATCATTTAACTATATTAATGATTTACACCCAAGTAGTGTAATAGTGCATTGTTAAAAAATAAATCCACAAGTTTTATTGTTGCAATTCCTCAGGCTCCCAGCAGGGGGAGAACCAACGCAGACTGTACAAGAAGCTGATGGCAAATTACAACCGTCTGGAGAGGCCAGTGGTTAACGACTCCACAGCCATATTGGTGGAACTGGGAATGACCCTACTGCAGATCATTGACGTGGTGAGGAAGCACACACACTGGGAATACATTGAGCTAGCCTACGACCCACACTGGGAATTCATTGAGCTACACTATGGCACACACTGAACAGATAGGGCAACCTTATGACACACTGTGAACACATTGATTTACTATACAACACACACTGGGAATACATTAATTTATTGTTTAAACCCACTGTGTGAATAAACTGACCTACTATGTACAACACATTGACTTAGTGAACAACACAGTTTGAAAACATTGATCAGCGATCTACATGAGTATGGAAATAGGTTTCTTTTCAGGTAGAAAGGTACGTTTTGCTGCTGAGTTTGCGCAGGAATAAAGAAATCCCACAGTCTCCATAAAGCCTCTCTTTTTATTCATTTTTTATATCAGGCCATGGAGAGAGCGGATAAAATTGGTAGAGAGTGGTGGCTCTGAGACGTCAAAGCTCACCATTGAGCCTTCAGGAGATGTCTTGAGCTCAATTCAACAGAGCAATCGAGAAGGAAGATGTCCACTTGAAAACCCCAATGACATATCTGCTCTCCGCCCAAATTTAATTTTGGCCTAAAGGATATTTTAACACCACATCCTATGTATTTTTAGATGACTGTATAACACACTCAGGATTTTTTAGACTAGATAGATACAGTACATTTAGTAATGTAGACTTAGAATGAACAGTTGTTAGCCTGCCTTATTTGACTAAACTCATATTTAGCAATGACTGAAATCAAATGACTTATCTTATGATCAAAGATAGCTTTGGTGATGTTGATTTAACTGTAACTTGACTTCAACAATTTCTAATTATTTACACCAAGATTTCTTTTTGTTTATTGGATGTATAGCATTGGATCATTTGACTTCTAATGATGATTTTATTTTTAGCATTGGATCACTTGACTTCTAATGATGATTTATTTTTACCAATGAAACAGCTGCTTAATTGAGAACTCAAATGAAAAGAACATTATAAGATGTCTCAGCCTCTCACATCAACTAGGCACTGGATAAACACTTCAGATGAGTGTGTTTGTGTGAGCGTGTGCCTGTGTGTTTGAATCGCATTGCCTTACGCAACAAAATGCCTTGCGGCTGTTCAATAACCCTCTTTGATTTAGTTAATATTTTCTTTTCATAACACAACCCAAACTCTTCAACACCATACAAACACACACCCACACACACAACCCAAGAAGGGAAGGGAATTGGGATTGGTCCCCGTTCGCACCCACCCTTCTTTTGTTAATCCACTGTGTGTCTGTGTGTGTGTGTGTGTGTGTGTGTGTGGTCTGCTGCTTTTCTCTGTGTGTTTGGGCAGATGAGTTGCGGAAGAACGAAATCCACTGAGAAAGTGCGTAATGTTCTTCACCGCAGTCCTGTATGGCGACTTCCTCTTCATCAAAGATCTGTTTGCCGCTGTACTCTATCAAACTGTCAGCGCGTTGAACCCCTCTCTCTGAACAGCAGCAGCAGTTGTTGTTGTTGCACTTGTTGTTGTAGTGTAAATGGAGCATGTCTAATGTCTGATGATGATGATTGTATATGTGTGCATGTCACAGTAAGCCATGCAATACTAGACTAGGCCAGACCAGACCGAACTAGACCAAAAATAGAGTTTACATAAAGGAGCTTCGTTCACAGTTCAGGTGTTCGGCTTGGATCAGCAGAAGAATGGATGGCTGGATTGGTTTTGTTTTGTTTTATTAGGAATTATTTCTTTTTGAATAAATAAATAATAAAATGTGGTTCGGTCCCAAATATTGAAATGTTACTACATGCATTGTCATGTTTTTGTGTTTTGTTTTTTTTGTTCAGGATGAGAAGAACCAGATAAAAATAAATCAATAAATAAAATAAAATAAGATCAAAATAAGTAGTATACAATTAAAAAGGCATGGAGCCTGCAATCGAGCATTAAAAAGCATCACGTGGGACAGTAAGCCAGCCTAAACAAATGGGTTTTGAGGTGGTTTTGGAAACAGGAAATTGAGTCCAGATTTTTGATGTCAGGGGGGAGGGAGTTCCATAGACGTGGGGCGGAGCAGCTGAAGGCTCGCGATCCCATGGTGGACAGACGAATTCGGGGGACGATCAGGTTGATGGAGGAGGTAGATCTGAGGGACCGGGTGGGAGTGTTAATATGAATGAGGTCAGACAGGTATGGAGGGGCTAGATTGTGGATGGCCTTGAATGTATGGAGGAGGATTTTGAAATTTATTCTGTATTTGATGGGAAGCCAGTGGAGTTGGAGCAGAACGGGGGTGATGTGACAGATGGCAGGGGTTTTGGTGATGATGCGTGCGGCAGCGTTCTGGACTAATTGCAGTTTATGGAGGAGTTTGTGGGGGAGACCGAAGAGGAGGGAATTGCAATAGTCCAAGCGGGAAGTGACAAGAGAGTGTACCAGGACTGCAGTGGTGTTGGGAGTGAGTGAAGGGCGGAGGCGGTTGATGTTTCGGAGGTGGAAGTAGGCGGACCGGATGGTGTTGTTGATGTGGGTGTGAAATGATAGGGTGCTGTCGAGGACAACACCCAGACTCTTAACCTGGGGGAGGGGGAAACCGAGGAGTTGCCGATGGTGAGGGAAAAACTGGGGAGTTTGCTGAGTGTGGACTTGGAGCCAATGAGGACTACCTCTGCTTTATTATCGTTTAATTTGAGGAAGTTTGAGGTGAACCAGGATTTGATTTCCTGTAGGCAGGCACAGAGGGAGGAGGGTGGGAAGGTGGAAGAGGGTTTGGAGGAAACATAGAGCTGGGTGTCGTCCGCGTAACAGTGGAAATGGATATTGTGTTTGCGGAAGATCAGACCAAGTGGAAGGAGGTAGATGATGAATAGGATGGGGCCAAGGACGGAGCCCTGGGGAACACCGGATGAAAGGGGGGAGGGGTGGGATGTGAATGATTTTAATTGAATGAACTGAGTGCGGCCAGATAGATAGGAGTGGAACCAGTCTAAGGGTGTGTGTGATAGTCCAATGGAGGCTAGTCTGTCGAGGAGAATGGAGTGGGAAATGGTGTCGAAGGCCGCGCTCAGATCGAGGAGAATGAGAATGGATAGTAGTCCAGAATCAGCTGCCATCAGGAGGTCATTAGTGATTTTTATGAGGGCTGTTTCGGTACTGTGACGGGGGCGGAAACCGGATTGGAACTGTTCATATAGATTGTTACTGGAGAGGTGAGCCTGAATTTGTAATGATACTGTCTTTTCCAGGATTTTTGAGAGAAATGGCAGGTTGGAGATGGGACGAAGGTTATTTGCAATGTTTGGGTCTAAACCAGGCTTCTTTATTAGGGGAGTAACAGCAGCGGATTTGAAAGAAAGTGGGACAGAACCAGAGGTGAGGGAGGAATGAATGATGGCTGTTATCAAGGGTAACAGGGAGGGGAGGGAGGCTATAACCAGGGAGGATGGCAGGGGGTCAAGTTGGCAGGAGGATGGCTTGGAGGTCCGAATGAGTTTGGCTAGATCAGTGGCAGAGGGGAGTTGGAAGCAGGAGAGACGTGCAAAGAGCGGGGGATGGGGGACAAAAGGAGGTGGACCAGATGTGTGAGGGGTCAGTTGTTGGTGGATGGTGGCTATTTTGGAGTTGAAACATGACATCAGGGAGTTGCAATGCTCATTGGAGTAAAAGTGTGGGGGGAAGGAATCAGGGGGGCGTAGTGAATTGTTGACCAATGAGAACAGGGCCCTGGAGTTCCCAGCACCCGCAGTGATTTTATCGGTGAAATATTGGGTTTTGGCTGAGGAGAGGGCGTCTTTGTAATGAAGGATATGGGCATGGTGCATCTGTTTGTGTATGGTGAGTCCGGTTTTCCTGAAAAGCCGCTCCAGCTGACGTCCTTTGGCTTTCAGCAGATGTAAGTGAGGGGAGAACCAGGGGGCAGAGTGGGGGAATGAGACAGTCTGGGGGGCAAGTGTGTCCAGTAGGGTTTGGAGACTGTCGTTGTAATGACAGGCGAGCTGATCCGGGGTGAATGGGGGGTTGATGATCGGGAAGCAGTCAATGCCTTTTGTGAGATCGGCTATGTTAATATTTTTGATATTGCGGAAGGACATGATACGTGATTGTTTGGTTTTGGATAGCGTCAAATTTAAATTAAATGAAACAAGCATGTGATCAGAGATGGGGAGATCAACAGCAGAACCGTTTAGAGGAGTGACACCAGAGCAACAGACCAAGTCCAAAATATGACCTTTAGAATGTGTAGGGAAATCAATAGATTGTTGGAGACCAAAACTGTCCAGGCAAGAGATAAAGTCCTTAGTGAGGGTAAGATTGGTGTTGTCCATGTGAATATTAAAATCACCTGTCAGAATGATGTTGGATGAGAGTGAGCAGATGTGGGTGAGAAGTGTATTGAATTCGTCAATAAAGTCCTTGTTTGGTTTGGGTGGGCGGTAGATATTTACTAAAACAGTGGGAGTAGGTCCATTTAATTGTAGAGCTAAAGACTCGAACGCATGGGACACTGGCATTGTAACAGATGTAACCTTAAAAGTTTCGCGGTGAATTATTGCGAGGCCTCCTCCTCGGCCTGTAAGACGGGGTTGACAGGTGTAGACGAACCCAGGTGGAGTAGACTCGTTCAACTCGGAGAAGTCATTGGGATGTTGCCACGTCTCCGTTAAACATAAAAAGTCATACTTGCGGTCGAGGAGGAGGTCCTGCAGTAGCTGTCCCTTGCCGGTGAGGGAGCGGATGTTAAGTAATCCAAGTTTGACGTCGGAGTGTTGGTTGAAGAAGCTAACGTTAGCCGACCTGGCTAGGTTAGCTAGCGCACTGTGGTCCACCTTCCTGCGGGTGTTTCTCGGTGGGTGGCGGCGGGTGAGGGACCAGATGGTGTTTATTGCAGTGGAGTCGTCAATGTGGTAGCTTCGTCCGGCACTGCGATGAAGATACCTCCGACGGGGAAGGTGAGCGAAGTCCGGGAGATGATGGAGTACAGGCGGGCGAGTATAAAACATTTAAAAACAACCGGACAGCAGCGGCAGCTAAACGCGCCAGCGTTCACTCGTCCAAAAAAGAGATAAAACGCCGATTAAAACATAAATATGGTAATGAGCTTTAAAAGCCACTTCCTTGGCCGGATTATCAGTATAAAATACCGATAAAACGCGATAAAACGCTCAATAAAACTAGCAGAATAAATGTAAGAGCATTGTCAATTACGGACACTACTACAAACAAACAAAGTGATAAAGTTACTAAGTGCAAAATGTTGATTATTGATCCTATAAATGATTAAAACTACCTTCCTTTGACTGTAACAAATTCCACCTCTCTCTCTCCCTGTCCTCCCCCTGTCTCTCTCTATCTCTCCCTTCAGTACTGGACAGATGTTTACCTGAGTTGGAAACCGGAGCAGTACCCTGGGGTCCAGAACCTGCGGTTCCCCTCCGACCAGATCTGGACCCCCGATATCCTTCTCTACAACAGGTAAACAATGCACCCCGATATCCTCCTCGTCAACAGGTAAACAATGCACCCCGATATCCTCCTCGTCAACAGGAACCACATCTCGAAGTCCATGGACCACTCGTTCTTGTGTGTTGTGAGAATCACTGTCAAGTCCAACTGCCATAAATTTAAGTAGATAAACGTTGGTTTTGCAGTGTCTCCTTTTTAAGGCAGCCGTGTTGTACAATGGTTTGACATTCAGTCTGCCGGAGGTTTGGAAAGTGACGTCAGTGCATTACCTCTGCAACCAGCACAGTCAGCAAAGTATGAACCCCATAAAGTACAACAGAGTCAACTTTAGAGACGGGTAAAGTGGATGGGTAACCTGAAAAAGCATTAGTGTCCTAGGAAGCCAATGCAGTTAGCGGTGTCTCTGCGTGGGCTGGCCAGGTCGTCACAGTTTAACATTCATAACCACACTGTCTAAATGTTATAATCTCTTTGTGCACGCGAACATTGCCTTCAGTAAAATGGAAACCGAATAACACAATTGCATTTGGTTCTAATCTCTTTGTTTTTTTTGTTAATCCACCTCAACCCAAAGCAGACACGCACACACACACTCATAAATAAAAAAATTTTATCAGGACTGTCAGGTTGACCTGATATTATGTGTGGTTAACAAACTCACAACATCTCTGCTGAAAGGTATAGATAACAGATGCCAGTGAGATTTGAAGATTTTTTTTTTACATTTCTTTATTTTTATGACCATAGTTTCAGACCATATATATTAGCCTAATGCCGGGATCAAGACTACTCTTTTTTTTTTTTTTGTCGTTCATAATGGTCACCGTTTCAGATGCAATACATTTGTGCCGTGTCTTGGCCGGGAGACTGGCAACGTTACCAGTGTGACCCCAACCAATCATTGTGTGCTGTCTCTCACGACCCCACGCGAGTTCACAAGTCGTCGAGGAGGAGGGTCAAGAAATTGTCAGTCAAAGCTACAAAGGCACTACGCGCGTTCCTATTGATCAACGTCAAGAAACAGCTCGTAGGCGCTGTCTCACGGCAGGAAAATGCAGAAAGATTCTGACGTGCTAGACTTTTCTTCGTCGTATCGTGAGACGTCCCAGATGCCACATCGCAGCTCTCAGATTACGTCACATTACACGTACCGTTCGTCGTTCCCCTTGTCCAAATTCGGGCCCGACGCTGGCCATTTATCTGCGACAACAAAATCGAGTCAAAATCGTGTGATCTGATCCCTGCATTAGCTGTGCACCTAGACACAATGTAAAGGTCGACACAGGGTGTATCCATTAAAGGGTTACTCTGGAAAAACAAGACACGACATAGAAGGATAACCAGATGCATGAGGTCAACATCTCAGTGACAGCGTCGTACCGAGGTTTAATAACCTGTTTGTAATCCCACTGCTGGAGTGCAGTTCTTCGTCTGACATTATCTTGATTTGTGACCTTTTTTAGCAGCTCTGAGGGCAGGAGGTTTTGTTAACAAGACCCGGAGGAAACCTGAAAACAACTTGTCTAATGACATGCCTTACTGCTACATGCACAAGCATGATCTGTTGTGCTGATTTCACTGTTCAACACAATGCATAATGCAAACACAAGGACCGCAAAGACACAAAGACAGAAACACAAGCACACTTTTAATGGTGCTACATACATCATTAGTTTGACAGCAATGAAGTGTGCCCAATCTTCCGCTGTTTTAACCAGCAAACCCTCGTCTGATGATCATGCAGTTTAGGAAGAGGAATACAACCTCATGAATTCACCATATCTTCGGATCTGGTTAATTCATAACGGCATCACATCATATCTTATTCAGTTTAAAGTCGCGTCGATGTCTCATTCTGAGGTCACGAATCCATGGACGGGAACCAAATGCATCCGTCAATTATAAACGGTTGAATCTTTCAATTTGATGAATCGGTATATTTTAAACAATTCTACATCGCATGTTTGTGTCCAGTCCAGTCATAAAAAAATATTTTTAACAATCATGCTTACTGTGTCACAGCCCTAGGACGGCGTGGCCCGAAATAGGGTGCCTTCTCCCTGCATTGGCTTGGGCACACTGGTGCTCCTTATGTGATTATTACTTGCACCTGTGTTTTGTCCCTGCACTGTCTCGTTAGCTTCATTGTTTTCAGCTGCACCTTTTCACCAGTGTTACAGTTCTTGTTCCCCCAGGTGTTTTGTGTTTGGTCAGTGTTATATTGTTTTACTGCATGGCTGTGTTTGTATAAATCTACTTTCTTTTTTAGCGAGTAAACCTCTGTCTGCGTTTTGCAGTTACCGTCCCTCTGCCTCTGAGTTTTCCTTTAGTGGGTTTTAGTGTTGCACTCTCTGCATTTGGGCCTTACAGGGAATACTCTGCCAGCATTTGTGACACACGTTTAATATGACAAACACACACACACACACACACACACTATTACCATCACACAAGCCAGCTTTTACTATGACAAAAGCCCACATTTAATATGGCACACACACACATTTACTATGACAGTTAAATACATTGGACGACAAAGACATTTACTATAAGGGGAGCACACGTTTACGATGGTTTACAGAGACAGGTTTGATTGGCGTATGAACATAAGGCTTGGCTCCCCTTTGTCTAGGATCATGAAGGACAGACGATAGCACTGTAACTGCCAAGATGTTTTCCATCTCAGAGAGAGAGAGACAAATAAAAAGGAACAAAGTTAGAAAGAGAGAAAGTGAGGGAGCAAAGTGGAGCTTATTAGACAGAATGGAGACAGGCAGGGGCACAAAGAAAGAGAGAGCGAACGAGGGAAAGAAAGAAAGAAAGAGAATGCTAAAGTGGATAAAAGCAGAGGGGAATGTCACTCGTCTAATTATATCGAGTTGATCGATGAGACACAGACACAAAGTCAACAGTTCCGGCCCGGACATTGTCTTGACCTTAAGTTTCGGTAGCCTAAAACTTTGACTTACATAAACTACAGTGCTGTTACGAGAAGCTGATTCTCAGGGAATTTTCAGTGAAGATTAGGTCAGGTTTTGTCACATAATTCATTTTTTGTGTGATTGAATGAATAACTCTAAGCCCATGGAATTGAGGGATCTGTCTTTAACTTCATAATCAGCACAGAGAACCCCCCCACCCCAAAATAATCTTTATAATGAAACAATATTTCATGTTGTAAGCCGGCTGTTATTTTGAGCATTTTAAAATAAAGATGAAACAGGATAGCACAGTAAAACCCCAATCTCAATCCTGAAATCAAAAACAATATTGTAGCAAATATTCAATACAAATATTTTTAGAGAAATCATGATGTCATTTAAACCAACACATTTTTTTATCATGCACTTTCAAATGGGTCTTTGTAGTGGTCCTGATGTGCTGTGTGTGACCCTGAGGAAAGGCTATCACTAATGGAGCTAAAATGGAGTGGTCCGCCGTGTAGCCGCAAAACTAACAGAAAATAGACGGTCACTTAATCTGTGCACCATTTCACTGAGATAAATGTTTTTGAAATATTGTGTGTGTGTGTGTGTGTACACGCAGTGTTTCTCCCCTTATGTGCAACCTTTACCTCTCCAATTCCTCTCTCATCCTGTTCCTGCCCTGCCTCGTTTTTGTTTCTCTCTGTTCAGCTCTCCCCTCTCTCTCTCAATCCCTTTCCATCCTTCTCTCATTCTACCCCTCTCTCTGTCTCTCTCCCTCTATTTCTATACCTGTTTGCATTTGACTTTGTTAAGTGCATTGTATGTAATTGTCTAGTACAGTATGTGTGTCAAGCTGTGTTTGTGTGTGTGTGGATATTCATGACCGATATACCTATTCTTGTGTGTGTGTGTGTGTGTGTGTGTGAGACAGTGAGGGACCGTGGAGTCCCAAGTGTCGAATGCCTGTCACTGGGTCCTTTGTTTCTGTGTCCTTCTTTCTGTGAACCAGACGCCGACTAGACGCCATGGGCCCTCCCCCATTCACACTGGTTACACGCAGAAGAGAGAGAGGGAGGTGTTCTAAATGAAATGTATTATATCAAACTAAAAAAGAAACATTGAGAATTCAATCCAATAGAGAAACATTGTAAAAGAGAAAATTCAACTTTTTTTTTTTTTTTGGCATATACCAAAACAAAACTAGAGACGTTAAATGTACATTTAAAAACTAAGTTAAAGAATAAAACGAATATAAGGGAGCAATAGAGACTCAGTGTGCATGATTTTGCTCCCATTCTCTATCTCTCGTCTAGTCCTAGAGACAGAGACAGTTGTGAGTGTTGATAGCAGGCAGAAGCTGTATGTCACAATGCAGAAGAAATTTGAACTGTTCAAGGAGCCTTCCTTAACACAACTTCACACACACACACACACACACACACACACACACATCTATTATTCCACTGCCAGCGTGATAAATGACACACCCTGGTTCTGTCCTGAAAAGTGTCGTACACTCCATAGATACACACTACGGCGAGCCCCCTGTCTGACTGACATCTGAAGGCTGTATGATCTCTGACCTCTGAACAACCCTAACCCTCACAGGACTTAACTGCTTCCATTTATACTCTCTCTGTGGGTGCTGGGGGGGGGCTTAGAGATAGAGTTTGGAGGTTAGGGAGTCCTGGTGCTGAGAGAGAGAGAGAGAGAGAGAGAAAGAGAGAGAAAGAGAGAAAGAGAGAGAGCTGGACAATGGTAGCCTAGTGCGTAGGACTGCTACCTGGTGACCAAAAGTTCATGAGTTCAAATCCCCCCTGGAAACACCACTACTAGTGTGCCCTTGAGCAAGGCACTTAACCCTGTGGTGCTCTAGGTGAACTGTCATTGCAATCTCACTGTGGTCTCTCTCCCTCGCAGTGCTGATGAGCGCTTCGATGCCACCTTCCACACCAACGTCCTGGTGAACGCGTCGGGCTACTGTCAGTACATCCCCCCCGGCATACTGAAGAGCACCTGCTACATCGACGTGCGCTGGTTCCCATTCGACGTGCAGAAGTGTGACCTGAAGTTCGGCTCCTGGACCCACAATGGCTGGCTGCTGGACCTGCAGATGCTGGACGTGGACATCTCCACCTACATTCCCAACGGAGAGTGGGACCTAGTGGGTAGGGAAATGGATAACACACACACCAGGAACCAGGAAGAAAAAAAACTGTCTAGAAAAAACTGAATAAAAAAACACACTGTGTAGTCTCTACTCTAGATAAGATGCACGCACTCTCACACAGTCACACACAGAAACAGACGCTTTGAACATAAATAATATATATGTTTTAAAACCAAATCAAAGAGCTACCTCATGTATAACGTGTGACCTGTTATAGTAGGCCAAGCTTAACGAGCTGAGCTGTCTCTCATTGTCTCTCTCCCTCCCTCTATCCTTTCCCCACCCTCTCTCACTCTACCCCTCCTCCATCCTTTCCTTCTAACCCACCCACCCTCTCTCTCTCTCCCTCTCTCTGACCCCTCTCTCTCTCCTCTAGGCGTGCCGGCCAAGCGTAACGAGCTGTTCTACGACTGCTGTAAAGAGCCCTACCCAGACGTGACCTTCACGGTGACGATGAGGAGGAGGACGCTCTACTACGGCCTCAACCTGCTGATCCCGTGTGTGCTCATCTCTGGCCTGGCCCTGCTCGTCTTCCTGCTGCCCGCGGACTCTGGAGAGAAGATCTCCCTGGGTACGCAGAGGGACTAACACATACACACACAATGAGGTGTGAAACGTGCCACCCACAAACACCTCACTAACGCCTGAGCAAGACGTAAACAATTTACGAAGACTCAATGGAGACACAGGCAAAACACACGTGACGCACAGACGTAGTTGACAGGTCGCGAGCACGTTGTGTTTAAACAAGAGTACAGTGGGTGGAAGGGTAAAATACGGAAGAATCCGGAGCAAAATGTAAAGATTGACAGCTGTATAGACTGTAAATCACATCCAGATATGCTGCTACTTTTACTTTTTTAAAATGCAAAGAAACAAATCACATCTATGCTCTCAGCTCTTTCTTGTCGGGCAAAGTAGACAGTCATTTAAACATGCTTTCACCTGTTCAACCTATCGGTCAGGCCTTGGAGCCTGAAGCGTTTCCTCTATTTACAATTAAGGGATTAGAAACAATTTAATATTTTTTTGCGCAACAAATACTATTTGATGAAGGTAAAGCAGTACCAAGGATTTTACACAAATTTTATAATGTTTTTCCCTTCCTCCTCGCTACTACAGCAAGAGCCATTCAACAGCTGGCTAATCACCATGCTAACAATATACACTATTGGCTTCCGATAAACAAATTAGCCCCCAAGCTCACAAACACAATATAAACCACCATAAACCATCTCTAAAATATTTTAAACGGTGCCCATACACAAATATAAAGTATGTAACGTTTACAGGCAAGCACAACATATTAATTTTCACATTTTCTCTGCCTGGGTTTTCTAGTTTTGTAGCTTCCGGTATTGCCAAACATATGTAGTAACATTCAGCTTATTAATAAAAAACTGCAGCAAAATGAAATCCCTTACCTATCGAAGAATCCATCATGTAAAATAAATTAAAATTTAATTTAAAGGTAATCCGTTCAATATTTCCAATGTTGTTAGCAATCAGCTTCCTGCTTGCCACAAGCTAATTGGCAGATGCTTTATTTTCGAGTGGTACGCCCTAGTATTACCAAAAGAGATTTAAACCCAATTTGCGGAAATCAGCACCGTTGTCCCCTTCTACGTTCTTTATTCTTTCCAACAAGGTATGTGCTTGTAGTTTTACTTAGTATGGATACGTATTTTTTTTGTGCAGTCACCTCTTTCACCAGAAGTGTAAAAATGAGTCACAGAGGCGCCTACCTATTGCGGCGCAGATTTGTATAACACTCATTAGATTTAGGCAAATTCTGCTCCATTGCTTTAGCCAATCCTAATGACTTGCACTGTTGCAATTAATTGTTTTAATAAAATGAAAGAATTTGGAGAAAGTAAGATGTTTATAGAATTGGGCACATGGAGTCTAAATTTAAGGGACGCCTATGGTTCGCTAGTAGTATGTATAGCTGGAATTTTACATTGTCGAAACAAACATCAACTGGATAGATTTTTGTTTATTTTACTGAACTTAAAGAGAATTTGAGCCAAGCTGTCCATTCTGTATAGCAATATAAACCTTACAAAAAAATTTAAATACAAAAACATCAAGGGGACTAGAACACCACAAATTGCTGGAGCAAACAGTTTTAGCTATGTGGCCCAATTCAAGCACTATCATGTACCGGTAGTTACCAATGTAAGGTGCAAGCGATCTAAGCCTGCTGATTTGCGTTGTATTCATAGTAACAATTGACACATCTTCCCGCTGGATCATTATTTTTACGCCTTTAACCTCCAGCAGCCAATCCTTCCAAAAAGTGGGCATTCAGAAACGGGCAGAATGGGGTGGACCGATACTACCTCTCACAGTGGAAAACTGCAAGAACATTGTAATGTCACCTAACTCTAAAGCAATTTAACATTTAAGCTACCAACTGACCTTTTTTTTACTTTTTCTAAGAGTTCTTAGTCAGCTATGTCTTTGAGTGTTGGATTTACTGAACCATCAATCAGAGGAGAAATGACTGTTGGTGAGAGGATGTTTGGTGGTGGACCACCATGTACCAATCTTACCGCAATGGCTCTGCCAGCTAGGAAGTACCAGTACTCTCTTAGAGCTGCAAAACAATTTAATAAAAGGAACTGTCGATACATAAACCTCACTACAACATAAACTCATGGATTTTATTGAAAGAAAGCAATTACAAAGGTTAGATCCTGGCAAGGACATACACCTTGACTTAAAAGCGCCACAATATTCTTTGCCTTCATGGTTGCAAGTTCTTCGTCAAATATTTTGAAGGGTATAGCTATGCTATGCACATGCACTTCAAGGGTTGCAGTGCACGCATACCTCATGCGGAGCAGTGCACACACACTTCATGCGCACACACACACACTTCAGACGTAGCAGCGGTGCGGTGAAAGCACTGTGGGTTTGTGTCAAGTTTCACACCACATACGTGCACACACAACAGTTCTCCTTACATTCAGATCACACACTCAGATCATAATAACATCAGTCGCTTTGGAGTGGCTTAGTGACAAACTGCTCCCGGCGCCAACACAATATTTAACTCTCTCAAGGAGCCTAGTTGGTGTGGTCTTTGCAGATGAAAATGTTTTCTGCAATACGATCTATCTCTGGAACCGTGTCCAGGTTGTCGGTGTGATGAATAAACCCTCTCTGCAATGATAATAAAAAAATGTACCACACCCCACACAGATCTGATGAATGCAACATACAATATCTGTAATGTAATGTATCTTTATCTCTCTCTCTCTTGTTCCCTCTTCCTCTCTATCACACCACTCCCTTTCACTCTCTTTTTAATTCCCTTTTTCCCTCCATCTCTCTCCAACACGCTCCTTATATCTATCGCTTTCTTTTCCCCTCTCACACACATTCCTTATTTCCACCACTCTTTTCCTCTCTCTTCAACACACTCATCTCTATCGCACCCTCTTTTCCTCTCCCTCTCTCTCACACACACACACTCCTTTATTGTTTCTTTGCCTGCCTGTCCCTCCTTTCTCGCCGTCTCACTCTCTCTCCCTTATCATCTCTCTCTCATTTTCTCTCTCTGCCTCTCTCTCTCTCTCTCTCTCTCTCTCTCTCTCTCTCTCTCTCTCTCTCTCTCTCTCTCTCTCTCTCTCTCTCTCTCTCTCTCCAGGGATCACGGTGCTTCTCTCCCTGACTGTGTTCATGCTGCTAGTGGCAGAGATCATGCCTGCCACCTCGGACTCCGTGCCTCTGATCGGTGCGTAACAAACTCGTTGTGTGAGAGAAAAGAGAGGCAAGGCAAGAAAATCCTATCGTAAAGAGAAAATAGTTTACAGAGAGATAGAGAAACAGACAGACTGAAAGAGAGAACACCAGAGTGAAACAAACAGATGGCATAAGCAGAGAACCATGTCATGCAGCGTGTGTGTCTTCAGCTTCCTGTTATCCTCCATCTCTCCTGGCATCTACTGAGAGTCCCCGCTGCCTAACTCCAAACGACGAGCCATCATCCCAGCGACTTATGTTCTTATGACTTGTGTCCTGTGTTCAAATCATAATACAATGTGTTAGTAGGTGCCTTTAAGGACACCTAAGGTCAGCAGTCACCTGAGGTCACACCAGTTCTGCAGTGAACCCTCCGTCCTCGTTAGTAACGGACTTATGTGGCGCTCCATTAGAGTCTACGACACATCGATACGGCGATCGATATGGTTCTGTTATTATCCAGAGAGTTCCCAGTACTGGACTCCTACTGTGGTTTACCACTGCAGGTTTGACTGTAAATAATCTGATCAACCTGTTTTTATAATGGGTCTCTACGGGGCTGTGGTCCCATGGAGGATGTGGGACAACACTCAACTGACAGTTCAGTTCAACCACAGTATAACTCCAGGACAGCACAGTGGACTGTGTTTGGGGTTGACTTAGTCCGGGACAGCACAGTGGACTGTGTTTGGGGTTGACTTAGTCCAGGACAGGACAAAGGACTGAGCTGAGTTTGGGTTAGCCTAGTTAGACCAGGACAGGGGAGTGGACTGTGTTCCGGTTGGTTGACTCATACCAGGACAGTACAGGGGGCTGTGTTTGGGTTAATTTAGTTTGTCCAGGACAGGACAGGGGGCTGTGTTTGGGTTAATTTAGTTTGTCCAGGACAGGACAGTGGGCTGGGTTTGGGTTGGTTGACTTTAGTTAGACATAGAGAGAGTGGGCTGGGTTTGGGCTGGTTGACTTTAGTTAGCCATAGAGAGAGAGTGGGCTGTGTTTGGGGTTGGTTGACTTTAGTTAGTCATAGAGGGAGTGGGCTGGGTTTGGGTTAATTTAGTTTGTCCAGGACAGGACAGTGGGCTGGGTTTGGGTTGGTTGACTTTAGTTAGCCATAGAGAGAGAGAGTGGGCTGGGTTTGGGGTTGGTTGACTTTAGTTAGCCATAGAGAGTGGGCTGGGTTTGGGTTAATTTAGTTTATCCAGGACAGGACAGAGGGCTGTGTTTGGGTTGGTTGACTTTAGTTAGTCATAGAGGGAGTGGGCTGTGTTTGGGGTTGGTTGACTTTAGCTAGTCCTTATCCGGACGGGCAGGTGGCACTGAGGAGACCCCCTCCTCATTTTAGTGATGACACCAGCATTGCCTATATTCTAACAATCCCACACCAACATACACACCAACACACAGTCTCTGACATATACCCACTCTTTAACATTACACACACACACAGTCTCTGACATATACCCACTCTTTAACATTACACACACACAGTCTCTGACATACACCCATTCTTTAACATTACACACACAGGCATACTGTACGCAGATGCACAGCCCCAGTTGGCAAGGACTCCTTGTGACCAGATTATGTGGTTAAGGTCTGTGCATATAGCTGCTGACTTGGCTTATAAAGGTATTTGTGTGTGTGTGTGTGTTTGTGTGTGTGTGTGTGTGTGTGTGTGTGGCCTCTATGTGAAGGGTAATGCTGTGGTTTGTCCGCAGTCTTCAGGTTACCAGAGAGGATCGCTGCTCCCTCACCCCATACAAACAGCTTCCCTTAGGAGTCACACTACACTTCTCTAAACATGTCCAGCAGAGAGGTTCTCTAATTCAGATTTGGTTTATTTTGCCCTTTTTGAGTGTTCTGCTTTTCTCGTCCCACTTCTGCTTGTGCACCATGCTGTGTCTCAGTCAAACTCTGCTCCCTGTTTGGAGAAGGTAGTACTGCGTGAAACAACATTTCACGGAACTCGGAATCGCTCGACTCACGATGACTCGAGTGACAAAGCCCAACGCAAACATGTCCTTGTCTTAAGAAAGTACTTTTCAGAAATGTGTCTATTTCTCATAAACACTTAACCTGATTGTCCCGTGTCTCATCATTAGTATACAATGGTACATGTGTGTGTGTGTGTGTGTGTTTCTTCAGCCCAGTACTTTGCCAGCACCATGGTGATAGTGGGTCTGTCTGTGGTGGTCACGGTTCTAGTACTGCAGTTCCACCATCACGACCCCCACGGAGCCAAGATGCCCCGATGGGTCAGTGCCGCCCTCTTCCTCAGTCACATTCACCTTCGTCTTTATCTTCACTATCATCATCCTCATACGGATGATAGCCCACATTTTCATCATCATCACAAACAGCATATATTTATCCACATACTCATTATATTCTTCCATACTGGAGTTGGAAGAATCTTTCTTTAATCCTAAATATCATAACCAAAGTTGCAGTTTCATCATAATTTTTATTCTTTGTCCTCTCGACATTACTTTGGCGAACTTTTTCTGTGTTTTATGTTGGGAACTAGTTTTACTGTATCATGTGTTTTTATGTAAGCGTGTGTTTTAAAGACCTATCTGTTTAACTGTACAAAAGGGTGTGCGTTTGATTCTTGACCCTGTCCCGTCCAGATGCGCGTAGTCCTGTTGAACTGGTGCGCTTGGTTCCTGAGGATGAAGCAGCCCGGTGAGGAGCGCAGACGGGCTCGGGCCTACAAGCACCGCCACGCTGCCATGGCGGCGCACCACGCCAGCACCACCTCCATGGAGATGACCCCGCTGTCAGGACTGGCCCCGCCTTCGGCCCCGCCCTCTTCCAACGCCCCATCCAATGGTGGCATGGGCCTCTACTTCACCCCCTACCAGCCAATGGAGAGCCCGCAAATCAGCTGCCCTGCTTCCAGCGACTCCGGCGTGGCTCTGGGCATGGCCCTGGGCAGGGGCGAGGCCGAGCCCACAGGAGGGGTAGGAGGGCTGGGTTTCGGGGTCGGGGTGGAGATCCAGCGGATCCTGGAGGAGGTGCTGTACATCGCCCAGAGGTTCCGGGACCAGGACGAGGCGGAGGCGGTGTGCAGCGAGTGGAAGTTTGCTGCGGCAGTGGTGGACCGCCTCTGTCTGGTGGGCTTCTCCCTCTTCTCCATCGTCTGCACCTTCACCATCCTCATGTCCGCACCCAACTTCATAGAGGCCGTGTCCAAGGACTTCTGGACATGAACTGGACACGCTGGAGATTAGAGGTTATGCAGATTATGTAGCCCTGTGTGTGTGTGTGTGTGTGTGTGTGTGCTTGTGTGTGTGTGTGTTTGTGATTGTGGGTGTGTTTGTTAGTTTGTGTGTTTCAGAGAGAGAGAGAGAGAGAGAGAGAGTGTGTGTGTCTGACGTACTTGTAGAGAAAAACTCCTAGAGGAGACGAAAGAGTTAAAAAGAAGAACAACATTCATCAACATCATAAAGGAGACTGGCATTGACGACCTCAGAGACAAGAGTAAATTTGATAGGACACATCAAATGTAGAAACAGAAGAGGAAGATCCGATCCAAAGTGGAAATGGAGAGTGGAAATGGAGAGGACAGTAGTGTGATGTCTACAGATACGGTAAAATAGATGTGCCTGTCAGTGTTGGGCAGCAGTGAACTACATGTAATTAAACTAGAGGTACAATTTGCAGTAGCTCGTCTGTAGTTCAACTACTATCCTGTTTGAATAATTTGTCTTTTTTGTGCCATTTGTTGTGTAGTTAACTACTGAAACTATAACATAATTTGGCCCATAAAATGAAAGGAAATATTTCATGTTTTTATTTTGCCATTGCTTCTCTACTGTAATTTAACCCCCTTTTAACTAGCCCTGCCCCCGTGTTTTTTTACCCTGACCACCATGAAGGCATGCCCAGGCAATGCACTGCTCAGGCAGATATTACACCGCACCTGACCTTTTGTGTAATGCATGTGTAATAGAGACCACTCACCGAGAGTGTCGTCATGGATAAACTTCCAGAATCCTGAGTAAGAATCAACATGGCCATACTTAACACAGCTGTAGGTAGTTTCTTATAAGAGGTGGTGTTGGCTGCCTCTACAGTTTGCTTGCTGTAATCGTTTTCCCTAACCGTCGCAAAGAAGACATGCAGAGTGCTCGTGGTCACTGCATATAGATAGCATGATTAATGACTATACTCCAAGTATGGACATCTCTTCCTGATTTTGTGACACACTTCCTTGTGCCGTAGAGCAAATCGTCACAGTTTCGCGGGAGATCATGCTCGGCGGCAGACAACTTTTATATTGAATATTGAGACTTCAAGAGGATTGATTTGAACGGCGATTTTTTTCATTCTCCCATGGACATTACAATGTGCAAACTGTAGAAAGGTATTGATAATATGTTGTATGTAATATGTAAAAACAAAAAAGTTGCCTATAGTGGCTATAAGCAAATACATTATAATGACTAACTCCACCAACAAAACCAACAAAAGTTTTTACTTGTGTTGTACATGCAAGCCGAGAGTAAATACACTCTACTCTAAGATAGAGATTTTTTTTACTAAGTATTTGAACTACTTTTAAGTAGCTTTAGTTAACCAAACCAGATGTCCGCCTATAGGCTATAGCTTTGCTGTAGTTCAACTTTTTCCAGTGTTAATTGGTAGCTTGCAAATCTATATGCCTTCAAAGTAGCTTCCTCAACACCGGTACCTGTACGCAATCAAAACAATAAAGATCATATCGTTTGTTTGTTCATATGTCATTTCCCTTGACAACAGGCTAGTTAGCACTGAGTTAGTCGCCTTGGCGACCCAGGGTCAGTGTGCTCTAGCAATGTTATAGTTATTTCAGTCCCATCTATTCTCTCTGATTTTATGGAAGCCATACTTTTTGACCTCTGTATTTTACTTCACGTAACTGTGTTTGAAACCTAAAGGTTGGATTGGTATGCTTTATTTATACAACCTATAAATTATAATGTATATTAATATTCCGCATGATACCAGATCTTAATCTTAATAATGCATCCAGGGTCATCTTTTGACCTATGGGCTCTGATGACTGTACGCATACCCGAGGTATGTTGACAGTAAAGAAATGTTGTCATAGTAACTTTGTGAGATGTCTCACTGTGAGCTTGGTCGTTTTTAAAGAGTGACCAGACACTAAAACATGTTTTATTTAATTTTGCTGAAAGGCTT
>JAPMUY010002879.1:207500-239744 GCA_026901105.3 Galaxias olidus
CAGGCAGACACACACACACACAGATGTAGAGATGCTTCAGGAAAACTGCTCTTAGTTAATTAATTTATTGCAAAATCCCTTAGAGCAGGTGTGAGTTTTCATATCACTTTCAAATTGATGAACTTACCGATGACAAATAATGCAATAACCAGATTTGAAACTGACATCTGCTTTTGTCTCCAGCAAGAGGTCAACATGAAATGCCACTTGCTATCTTATTTGTCAATATACTATTTTGAGAGGAAATTTCAGCTCCAGGAACTTCTGCTTTAGGGCACACATTTAGTCAGTGTCCAAATTGAAACTTCAGGACATACTGAGCCATAATCTTAGACAAAGGAGGATTTTGAGGACATTAGCGAGTGTTTGTCTGTGTTTGTGTGTGTTGAAAAGAGAGAGCGAGAGCAAGAAAGAGAGAGAGAGAGAGAGAGAGAGAGAGAGAGAGAAAAGGAGAATTGAAATCACTTCTTGTCATAACTTTTACTATTCTAGTTGCCTAGCCGCATACTCATCTCCATGACAACGACATTTAAACACACATAAACACACATTACTATGAGACACACGTTTAATATGACACACACTTACCATCACACAAGCCAGGTTTCACTATGACAAAAGTCAACATTTATAGTAATGACACATAAGCACACACAAAGTTTGTGTACAAAACGGGAAACCTGTTGCGGAAATGTGCTTTCATGTCATAAACAGATTCATTCTTCGAAAAACATGCTTCGGTTCCTTCTGGCTGGGAGATTAGAAGGGTATGTTTTCATGGGATAATTTTACACCTTCAAATGTCACCAAGGAACGCTGAGAGGTCTGCTTCCCACCTGCTTAAAAAAATCAATAAATAAAATAACATCCAACTCCAGAACACACTTCATTCTGGAACGCATTCCGTTTCGGAACTCTACCGCAGAGCATCTGCCATCGTGATGATGTAGGCAGGCAGTCTGTGAAGATCAGTGGACACGCATGGAACCAGGGAGAAATAAAGGGTCTCCTGTCCCACCTCCCTGGAATGTCCCCCTGACAAACCCGTAGCAGTCATAAAGACTCACTACCTCTCTAGAAACAAATGAGGGTAACATGGGGGACCACTTTGGAGGTGCAGGGATATATTCTGTAAATACACTTATCACAAACACACAGGACAGACAACCTCTCTTTCTAACGGAACGCAGTAGAGAAGAGATTAGAGCCATCTCGCAATAATCCCAAGGAATTAAATCATCTGTGATGCATGACCTTTTGGGATTTTTAATCTGGGGCATTCTAATCTCAAACTCATGACAATGGTCATTTTCATCCTTCAAACGATGACGATTGTTATCATAACCTTCGTCTCCAGCGTGCATCTGTTTACATGGTATATAAATAAGGGCTGTGTCTCCATCTAGTGGTGACTGTAGATAATTTAGTTTTATCAGATTCCTCGTGTGCCAGTATTAATAGATGGAGAAAATGGCTGTATATTTGGCTAAATATGGTTTGATGTAATAAATAGGGAACTGGTATTTCTCTTTCCTGTTGAATCATTCTTACTCTGATTCTGATAGTTGAGCAGAGGGTACTCACTCTGAACCCAAGGTTAAGATTCATGAAGTCCCTTGGTATTATTTTACTGTTGTGAAATCGCACACATTGAATGTGTAATTAACAAAGTTCTATAAAGCACACAATCCATAGGTCAATAACACAAAACACACTTTTAATAATAATACAAAGTAAATTCACAGCCATGATGCTTTCTTATTTCTCTGACATTCATTAATAGTTAAGTAAACTTCAACCTAATTACAAATTATTACAAATCAGTAGGTCATTGCACTTACTGGGAAGACAGATGGACAGAGTTTACATTAGATTATTATTGACTGTTTCTCTTCGGCAAAGGTTATGGTGATGCATCTTTAGAATAGTTAAAAGCATGTATCACACTCTCTCCATACTGCGTTTGGAAGTATATGACTGTTGACAGGCCTTTTCGTCTCTGTCTTATGCTTAAACCCATACAGGATAAATAGAGACCTCTGTCCGTGTCAGGGTATTATTTAGCAGCCTAAAAGCAACAATTTCAGCTATTTTATATATACTGTATAAAAAACAACTAAAGTTCTTGGTTATGTCTTACCAGAAAAAGTTCCCTCATTTTGAGCCTGGTTTAAGCAACTTATCATATCACACTTACAGTAGGAGGGTTGTATTTCCGTATGGTTGGAACCATGTGAAAACATATAAAACCTAGGTACCCCTCCCCCCGCACCCACCCCCTCCCCCTAGGTGCTGCTGCCGCTGGCTCCGCCTCCCTCCGTTCCTTCCCCCTTGCTCCGGCTCTTCTCCCGAGGCACCCGACCCATGTTATAGAATTCTGTGTTGGGTCTCATGTCCGTCAGGTGAGCCAGTCGGTTCGACATGGCGAAGAACGCAGCAACGGCAGCGATGTCCCAGGCGTCCTCGCGGTCCAGGCCCACTTCCTCCAGGGACAGGAAGTGGTGGTCGGTGATGGTGTCGCTGCGGCACACGGCCAGGGCAAAGTCCAACATGGCTCTTTCCCGTGGCGAAAGCTTGGCGTTCTCATAGTTCACTATCACCTGGCAGAGAAGACAGAGGACAGGTATGTTTATATAAAAAAATTAAGATTAACATAAAATCTAATGGTCATGAAGGGTGGGTCATGACCGAAAGAACGAGATCGCGGATACAAGCGGCGGGAATGAGTTTCCTCCGGAGGGTGGCTGGCATGTCCCTTAGGGATAGGGTGAGAAGTTCAGCCATTCGTGAGGGACTCGGAGTAGAGTCGCTGCTTCTTTGCGTAGAAAGGAGCCAGTTGAGGTGGTTCGGGCATCTAGTAAGGATGCCACCTGGCCGCCTCCCTAGGGAGGTGTTCCAGGCACGTCCAGCTGGGCGGAGGCCGCGGGGCAGACCTAGGACCAGGTGGAGGGATTATATCTCCACACTGGCCTGGGAACGCCTTGGAATCCCCCAGTCAGAGCTGGTTAATGTGGCCCGGGAAAGGGAAGTTTGGGATGCCCTGCTTGAACTGCTACCTCCGCGACCCAACCCCGGACAAAGCGGATGACGATGATGATGATAAAATCTAATATTTAAAAGTTTTTCTTGTTTTGAGTTTTGGTTACCACATTTGAAACTCTTAAAAAAATGCACAGAAGTCGTGCAGTAAAAATACCAATACCTGGTCAGCGAGGGTTGGCTTTTTGGAGTAGATGCGGTGCAGGGCACTGTGAGACACCACACAGTAGAGACACTGGTTGTACATACTGGTGGCGACAACGATCAGCTCGCGATCGGCCTTGGTCAGTCGTCCTGGTGAATACAGAGTATGTATTGTGAAAAATAAATACTATTAATACAAAGACACTGAGGAAACTGATATATGATAACAAGCAAAGTACACATATTATGTTTTATCCCATCTTGAACGTAGCATCTTTGGTTTGTCTTATGTTTTTCCATTTGTATTTCATGTAGCTGAAATAATATTACTAATCATACTGTGGGGGTAAACACATACACAGAGAGAGAGAGAGAGAGAGAGAGAGAGAGAGAGAGAGAGAGAGAGAGAGAGAGAGAGAGAGAGAGAGAGAGAGAGAGAGAGAGAGAGAGAGAGAGAGAGAGAGCAGTCTTATCTGTATAGAAAGCTCCTCACCTGTCTCTTTGTTCATTAGTTCATTGTAGTACGCAAAGAAAGCACGGAATTCGGCAGGTCTGTGTGCCAGGACTTTGAAGACATTGGGTAGGAATCCTCCCTTAAGCCATACAAAACAACAAAAACATCATTATACTGCTACAATTTAACTGTGTCTTGAGTCAAACATATTGTAACTACAGCTGTGTTATCTTAAATTAGGCCGCTCTGTATTCTGTTCTTTCGCTAACAAGCAGTTACTGTGATTTCAACTACCTCAAGAGATGATATTTTCTCATCAATGATAAACGACAACTGCAATAGAGGGCCATCTCTTTCTGGTTGCTGTCATCATTGACTGTATTAACAGTCATTCAAGATGGTTGTACCTTAGATTCCACCTCCTCCATAAGCTCCACTATGTCATATGGCAGGTCTTTTAAGTTGGGGACCGGATAACGGCTGATCACCTCTGGTGAACCATCGCTTGAGAAGAGTCTACGGGTTACCGTTGGCAACGCTGCTCCTGTGAAGGCTGGCTTCGGCCGCCATGCTCCATGTGATCGAAGTGGTAGCTGTGATAGAAGAAAACTACTTAGCTAGGCCAAGTTCAAGCAAGCTAATTGCTCCAAAAAAATGGCAGGAAAGGCTCAGGTCCTGCAAATTAAGTTATTGGTCGCTAATATACGTTTTGAATACCTAAATATGATACAAATGTAATAAAAAAAAGTAAATTAATAGCAACGACATGTATTTTAATAATTATTTATGACACAAAGGCACAGAGTTCCACTTCATCATAGTTCATTCGATTTAGTGAAGCACGCAGTGAAAGTAACCTACTTACTCTATAGGTCCACAGTAAGTAATATAATTCACATAAACTTACAAACAAAAGGTTAGATGAACGGAGTAGTTTGAAAACACTGCAACTCGCCATTCCCCCAGCTGTCAAGAGCGTTTCCTTGGTATAAAGGAGGGTACAGACAATTTTGGTTGAACATCGACCAATCAGCACAAATAATACAATACACGCCTTTTCACACGCGCACTCCCCCTCCTGGTCAAAGGAGGGCAAGCCTCTCGCGGTCGAGCCGGAAAACACGTCACCACTTTGTTTATACTGTGCAGTCGCATCGCAGCACGGTTGGCTAACATTTCTGCATGGAATTTCAATTGTTAAGTCATATTTTCACTTGAGTTTTTGTTTTCTGTGTCGTTGATCGCAATGGGCGGTCATGGGGCGATGGCGAACGAACCGGAGTCTTTGGATTACTCGGTGCACGAGGCTTGGAACGAGGCCACTAATGTCTATCTGCTAGTAATTCTTGTTAGCTTTGCCTTGTTGATGTACGCAAGAAAGTAAGCCATCTGTGTTTATTATTGCTCGAGTTTGTTTAACTGCGTAGTAATATAACTGTACAAAATCAACCTGTTTGTATTTGTATTCGCTTTCGCCCATTCTGCTGTCTTCCATTCAGGAACAAGAGGAAGATAATGCGTATCTTCGCTCTGCCTCCCACGGCTGGTGCCACGGCGGAACCCAACTTCTACGACAGTCTCCAGAAAGTCCGACTCAGACAACAGCTGGAGATGTACTCTCTAGGTATGTGACGAACATCACATACCGATGACATCACATACATCATTATTATTATGAAATACCTAGTACACCAGCAACATCCTATTCCTCTTTATTTTACAGATTATATTTTGCATGATTGTCATTGCTCACTTTAGCGTCATTAAACTTTGTACCATGCAAACATTTTTCAACATCATTGTTACAACCCCTGTGACCTCTGAGATGAACAACATCGTTGCCAAAGAGCCTGGACTCATATGACTCGAGATGTCTTTGCCTTTTTGACGCACCTGTAAATCTAGTGTGATAACAGCAATTCAATCCAACATAAAGCAATGTCATCGATTGATTTGTATAATGGATGTTTAATGACTTTTGTTTAATTAGTTATTTTAATGTCCGAATGTGTGTCTTCTCGCCTGCAGCCAGGAAGTTTGAACATCAACAGAACCAAGGTGACAGTGTCCAGCTTTCTATGGAGTGACAACAACGACTTCGTGCTAACTTTCCACATGCCCTCTCTCTTTACAAACGGCTAGTTCTGGCCTCCAATGATGTGCCGATTTTTGTGATTCAAGGAATGGACCCTACAACAGTTATTTATATTCAAAGAAATCAAGGAGAATGATTTGTTTAGTGTATACTACCAAACAGCTACTTTGGGTAAATTAATACAAATTATATTATATATATTTTTTTCCAAAACAGGGCTTCTAGTCATATGTATGCTTTTACCAGTTGTGTGACCTCACTGATGTTCAAAATGAAAGACATTCCTATGCTGATACTATTAAGCAAATCCAACAACAAACAATGGAATCACTATGGAGTCGTGCCCATGTTGTATTTTCGTAAAGTTATTTTTAGTGTCAGCAAATCTATTTGACCCATTGTTAATTTACACCAAGATAATGGTTTGCTTATTTTTCCGGTGATCTAAAATCTCCGTAATATGGATTGTTCGGTGAGCGTCATCGGCGACCACAAACACTCTAAATTAAGATAAAATGTAGTCCAGACAGATAAGTTAAGATCAGGGTAATCCAGAAACAAGGTAGAAAGTAGCAGGATGCAGAGGATTAGCTGGACGTTCATAATGTTCGCTTTGAACACAAGATTCTGTGAATCTTATTTGAATTGTGTTTTTTGTGGACGCAGTCAAGATGTTAAATGTAAATTACACCGTTTATTTTCTTTCATAGTTTTTTTGTTTTGTTTAGTTTTGTTTGTTTACTCTGACATTTGTATCATGTGAATTGATCTGCATGATTGATGTTGGTGCCATAATGGTTCCATACCTGCCTCTTTGGAGGGTCAAAGTAGAGTTGCTGCCACCTTGTGTTGATTGTTATTTCCTACATGCATGGTATACCCCATCAGATTTTGTATTGGGGCAATCTCATGACTTTACTGTGAAAATAAAACGAGAGATTAATTGAAAAGGATTTATTTGTTTAATTAAGAAGCTACATAATGTAACCCTTTACAAAGCCATGTCAGACTGGTGGGTAGAGACACTTCTTTTCGTGAGTATAACCTACAATTGGAAAATGAGTACAAAAAAACTTTTTTTTATGAACCTTAAATTTACATTTTAACATTGTATTTATCCCTGGTTACTGTTTTCACACAGCGGCTTTCGTTACTCAGAGGCGATACATGGGATATTCAAGGCGTTTTGTGATTTTTTGTACGGTGGGAGCTTTAGGGCTTTGGTGCCTGAGGGGAGACCAACAGATTAAAGTCTTAACTTCCAGTCTATCAGTTGAGTCGACACATCGTTAGCAGGATGAAGAGAGGGATGACCATGAAAAGTAAGAGCAGGGGAAGCAGCAGGAGGAAGAATAGGGGAATGAGGGAGCGCGCTGCAGAAAGATTAGGAGGAGGAAGAACACATTAGTAAATCAATAGAGCAGGCTACAGGACTGATAGGTGGTTATAGCCATACTGAATCCCAGCTGTGAGCAGGAAAATAAATGCTCCTGCAAACCGCTCATCATGTACTTTTAAATCGAATCAAGACCTGTTTGTGTGTTTGTATATGTGTGTGTGTGTGTGTGTGTGTGTGTGTGTGTGTGTGAGTGTGTGTGTGTGTGTGTGTGTGAGTGAGTTTAGGTTTACCCTCTTCCATATCCCTTTGGTTGTTTGAGGAATGCTTGCTGAATATATCTTTATCAATGCTGAGCTCTCGCAGCGACTGAAGGTCTTCAAACGGCCTTGGAAGGCTTTGTTTGTGTGTATGCAAATGGGATCAGGGCCTTAACGCCGTTTCGCTTTTAAAAATGTGTTAAGTGGAACCCTTTATATTCAATCTTGGCTATTTTACTTAATAATAATACATTTATTTGTAAAGCACATTTCTGAAACCCAAAGACACTTAAGTAAATATTGCTTTGTGCTCTGATTAATATTACTGCACCTACAATGTCCATATATTACATTTTAAAATAATTATAATTATAATGCTTATATGCTTGATTAACCTAGAGAGATTATGTTATGCAGACCATGCAGTGGTGAGTCTTTGGGATTTGGATCACGGACAGTCACAGGGAAGTCTTTGATAGTAGGTCATACACTGATGTGTGGTGAGCAAGTCTGAGGCAAAATGGCTGCCGTGGCATCACCCAGGTGGGTGCTACACATTGGTGACCAAACTGTGAGTCCCCGCCTCCCACGGTGTAAAGCACTCTGGGTGTCTTAAAAAAAGTGCTGTATCAAGTGCAATGAATTACTGTTGTTATTTTTATTATTATTATTTCTTAACGATAGTGAGGTGTTGGATTATGTTGATTGTCCCAGACCCCTAAACAATAGAATACCCATCATTTACCTCACAGGCAGTAGAGGGCGTCAGAGACATGCCAATCATCAGAAGAAATTCGAGATGAGCCAACCATAAGTGAATGATGGAGACAGGGCAATCATCAGAGAGAAAATTATAGTGATACACCAATCATATAAGAAAGTTCTAGAGGTGGGCCAATCAATAGAGACCTTTGGAGATAGGCCAAACATCAGAGAGAGAAAGATGTATAAAGGCCAATAAAAACAGAGCTCTAGATGTAGATCAATCGAGAGATAATGTTAGGGATGGACCAATCATCAGAGAGAGAATTATAAAAATGGACCAATCATTAGAGAAAGAATGATGGAGAAAGGCCAGTCATAAGAGAGCTCTAGAGGTAGAACAATCATTAGAGAGAGAATGATGGAGATGGACCAATCATCAGAGAGAGAATGATCGAGCTAGATCAATCATCGTGAGCGTAATCAAAGGTCAGGTCAGGATACATTCACTGGGAGAATACGAAAGCATGACTTCACCATCCTGACATCCTGACAGTTCCTTTCAGCCACTCAGCAATAAGGTCGTCCACGATGCAAGAGAGAACCTGATCCCCCCCCCCCCCCCTGAAAGTCTTTAACAGCAAGGAACACTGGAAGAGGTAACATTTTCTTGTTAATTACTTAATTAGCCCGTTGGATAATGAGTGATGTGAGTAGGCAATTCATTAATCTCCCAATGCGATCACTCATTAACGAGCGGTTTTAATATTTAACCAGTTCCTTCCCATGGCGAGACGGCTCCCTTTGCTCCAGAACATTCATCATGTTGCTAATCTGAGTCTGTTAATTGTCTAATTAGGGAGAGCCAGAGGAGTTAGTTAGAGAACCGAGAGGCGCTCTGGATGAGCCCACTGGACGAGGTGAACGGAGAGACTGACATGAGGTGATTAGGTTTGAACACCAGGAGTCGGCTGCCAGGAGGTCCTTCATGTAGACAGGTAGATAAGCACAGGTCACTGCTGGGATATTAGGCTTCCTTGATACAGGTGGATCAGGTGAGTTTCACACTGAGAGGATTACATGTTAGACGGGTTAAGACCAGTCTACAAGTAGGAAGGTTAGACAGGTTAGTTCCACTATAGCCTTACAGGTAGGAAGGTTAGACAGGTGAAGACCAGTCTACAAGTAGGAAGGTTATACAGGTTAGTTCCACTAAGGTAGGAAGGTTAGACAGGTTAGTTCCACACTCCAGGTAAGAAGGTTAGACAGGTTAGTTCCACTATGGAGGTAAAAAGGTTAGACAGGTTAGTTCCAGTGTGGAGGTAGGAAGGTAAGACAGGTTAATTCCACAAAGGAGGTAGGAAGGTTAGACAGGTTAGTTGCACTATAGAGGTAGGAAGGTTAGACAGGTTAATTCCACTATGGAGGTAGGAGGTTAGACAGGTTAGTTCCAGTGTGGAGGTAGGAAGGTTAGACAGGTTAGTTGCACTATAGAGGTAGGAAGGTTAGACAGGTTAGTTCCACAATGGAGGTAGGAGGGTTAGACAGGTTAGTTCCACAATGGAGGTAGGAAGGTTAGACAGGTTAGTTCCACTATGGAGATAGGAGGGTTAGACAGGTTAGATCCACTATGGAGATAGGAAGGTTAGACAGGTTAGTTCCACTATGGAGGTAGGAAGGTTAGACAGGTTAGTTCCACTATGGAGGTAGGAAGGTTAGACAGGTTAGTTCCACTATGGAGATAGGAAGGTTAGACAGGTTAGTTCCACTATGGAGGTAGGAGGGTTAGACAGGTTAGTTCCAGTGTGGAGGTAGGAAGGTTAGACAGGTTAGATCCACTATGGAGGTAGGAAGGTTAGACAGGTTAGTTCCACTATGGAGGTAGGAAGGTTAGACAGGTTAGTTCCACTATGGAGGTAGGAAGGTTAGACAGGTTAGTTCCACTATGGAGGTAGGAAGGTTAGACAGGTTAGTTCCACTATGGAGATAGGAAGGTTAGACAGGTTAGTTCCACTATGGAGATAGGAAGGTTAGACAGGTTAGGAAGGGTGGGCTTGTTGTTGGTTTTTGTTTGGTGGTTTAGGGTCAACACACACTTCTAAACGCTTCAACCTTGGCAGAACTATTTATAAAACTTTACCGCCTCATTGACTCAGCCACCTGCTTTTCTCTAAAGTTTGTTTGTGTGTGTGTGTGTGTGTGTGTGTGTGTGTGTGTGTGAGTGAGAGAGCAAGCAAGAGAGAGGACTGTGTTTGTGGGCGTGTGTGAGCGTTTGATATTCAGGATAGTGTTAAAATAAGATAGGTATTAGCATATTTGCGTTTTGTTTCATTTGACCTCCCCTGTTTATTTGCGTGTGTGTGTGTGTGTGTGTGTGTGGGTGTGTGTGTTTTGTTGCTGGGGGCTGGAAAAATTAGGCACACCTGGGTAGTTTTTAATATTGTTTCATGAGGCATAATTAAAAAAGAGTTTATCATTATGTTTGGGATAATACTCTATCACACACAGACACATACAGACACACACACACACACACACACACACACACACACACACACACACACACACACACACACACACACACACACACACACACACAGTAATAAAGCAAAGCAGCAGCATCCATGCAGAAAGCTATTAATAATCACAACTGTCGGAGGGAAAGGGGGATGGGGGAATGAATAATAGAAGGAAAGAGAGATTGAAAAAAAGAGAAGTACTGTGTTGGAAGACAACAGGTCAAGACAGAGAGTGGTGGCTGTAAGGCAAGAAAATATAAGTTAAAGAGATTAAATATTAACAAAGAAAAAAAGTTATAGAGAACCTTGTGCTTAATCGTAACTAATAAAAAATATAATCTTAGAGAGGGAGACACAGTAAGTGAACACAAACACTTAGACTACAGTGAAGGTTATAATAATAATTATTATTATAATAAGTAGTTCTTAGTAGGTCATAAACTGGCACAAAATGGCTGCCGTGGCGTCACCCAGGTGGGTGCTACAGATTGCCGACCAAACTGTGAGTCCCACCCCCTACAGTGTAAAGCGCTTTGAGTGTCTAGAAAAGTGCTATATCAAATGCAATGATAATAACAATTATAACAATAATAATAATACGAAAAGGTCTGTTTGATTTGTGTGAATAAGTACTTTCTTCTTCTATATATATATATATATATATATATATATATATATATATATATATATATATATATATATATATATATATATATATATATATATATATGTGTGTGTATGTGTATGTGTTTTCGATTTTTTGCCTCAGTTATGTTTCTGTTTTCTGGTTGATGTTAGTGTGAAGGTTTGTAATGTGTAAAATATGTACAGTTCTCCACCACGTCAACAAGGATGTTCCAGGAAAATCACTTCCCTTCATTCCTCATTCACCTTCTGCTCGAGGCGGCGACTTTCAATACGGCCTCCAACAGAGGGAGGAAATGAACGAGAGCCGCTAAGCTCCTAGCTTCTCAAGGACTTCCAGAATACAAGAGCAAGGTAAACGCAGGCTGAGAATACGTGCTTTCTTAAGGAACGTAATTGTACCCTCGCACCCCCCCCCCCCCCCTCCCCCCCCACACACACACATAAATACCTGAATCTCTTTCTTTAGACATTACATGCTGCCCGCAAATTTCCTCTCCTGGCCAGAGAATGCTCAGACCCGGAGTGACTTCCTTATATGGTCTTACCTGTCCAGGCGCCATGAACGCCTTTCCATGTTTTGTGTTTCTCAAGCAGGTTTGAGTTTAACCTGCTGTAAAATAATATTCATATAACTAATCCATTCGCAGAACTAGTCATGCGGTCATTATCTCCACTGCTTGGAGGTGATTTGATAAAGTACTTTCAGCTCGTTATTATTAAAATGGCGGTGGCACAATGACAGGAGAGGTGGTTCCATGGGATGTTTCTGCCTGGGGGCTGTAATACAAAAGCAGCCAGCCTTTTGTGAAAGCCATGGTGTGGATCAGCATAATGGGGGAATGAAGTCTGTGAACCACTGTAGCTTATGTAGGGTAGGAGAGAAATGGCCTTTTTAAATCTCTCTCTCAGTCACGAGGTACTGTAGTTTAAATCTCTCTCTCGGTTACATACTGGAGAATGAAGCACTGTAGTTTAGGCTAGGATAGAAATGGCCTTTTTAAATCTCTCTCGGTTACATACTGTAGCTTATGTAGGGTAGGAGAGAAATGGCCTTTTTCAAAGAGGCCCTATTATGCTTTTTGGGTTTTTCCCTTTTCTTTAGTATGTTACAAAGCTTTTTGTGCATGTAAAAGGTCTGAAAAGAAAACAGACCAATCAGGTCAGACTGGGCTCGTCGAGAGTGGGGCATTAAAGAGACAGGAGCTAAAACGGAGCGTTTCAGACAGAGGGTGAATAGAGGTGCTGCATACCCAGGCAGTTGGGAAAAAAGAAATTGTTTATTTAATATTAAAACGTGTAAACCTATTCTAGTAGAACTCCTAAATAAAGGTATGAACCTGAAAATGAGCATAAAAGGGCTCCTTTAAACCTCTCCCGGAACACATACTACTGGAGAATGAAGCACTGTAGATGAGATTGCATGTCATACCCAGGGACAAGTGTTAGTACTCTCACTACAACAGGTTCTGACTGTTATTAAAAAAAACACTGCTTCTTATATTATATTTATTCCTTTGTATTTCAAACATAAGAAGTTCGTGGTAGAACATCTTTAGCATTGGCTAACACTGCAAGCAAGGCTGTAGACTTTGAAGGTGAATTGTAATACAATTGTATCTATTTCACCACTTCCCCCGTTCCTTAACTTTGTTTCAGTTGCACACTCAACTGCACTTAGACCCATCTCCTCTCATTGTTTTTTGTTGTTTCTCCCTCTCTCTCTCTCTCTCTCTCTCTCTCTCTCTCTCTCTCTCTCTCTCACTCTCTGTCTCTCTCTCTGTCTCTCTCTCTCTCTCTCTCTCTCTCTCTCTCTCTCTCTCTCTCTCTCTCTCTCACTAACTGGCCCTCTCCCCTCTCTCTCTCTCTGTAATTGTGTGTGTGTTTGACCAGATCGCTGGTCATGAGCTGATAAGGGGGAGGGGGGGCGGGCGAGGGTAGAGAATGGAGGAGGTAATTGGAGACACAAAAGGAGCCATTACGCGGCCGTTGCCACGACGATGACCACTTTTTGCGACAGCCACCTGGACAGCCAGCCGCTGTGCTTTTAGGCTGTGGTCGAGCCAAAATGGCCCCCCTCTTCACTGTGCCCAATCAGAGCCAAAATGGAGGGACTCTCCATCCTCCTGCCTGGAGGGAATTGCTCGGGGCTTAATTGCATCAAAGTGGACCACACTCAAAGAGCCTGGATTGATCTAAGATGCCTGTCACTGTCACCGCCAAATTAAGGGCTGTTTCCAGGCGTGTGTGTGTGTGTGTGTGTGTGTGTGTGTGTGTGCCCCAGAGATATGGCAGGATGAGACGAGGGAGTTCCAAAGCAATTTTTGTTCTGTGGTTTAGTATATTTGTTTTTGTTTTGTTGTTGTTTTCATCCGAAAAACATGCATTTTAGCTCCAACATAACAACAATAAGGAAAATGTTTTTGTTTTAGTGTTTGCCATGTAAACTTTGAGCTGAACAAAATGTCACTATGGTTTCAATATCATGTCGTTACTCAGTTGTCTGAAGCACTAAGCCAGCCGTCTCGCTGTGTTCCTCAGCTGTGGCTGCTCAACTCTTTGAACGTACAACACTACGGCTAGTTTGTGCAGGAGGTGAGTCTCTGTGTGTCTGTGTGTGTGTGTGAGTGTGTGTGTGTGGGTGTGTGTGTGTGTGTTCAGTAGTTTTAATAGTCTCATCCCTGTTATCATTAGTCTAGATGATGAGTGCTGTAATGAGTACTCTTGAGATTACTGTGTCAATCACTACAACTGAAACAACACCAAAAAAGGCAATACCTTTTTTAAATGACTTATCCAACTTTTATTGGTCAGGGACAGCTTAATGAAAATCATATGAATTTAATTTAGTTTGGAGAAAGTGAGAGGCTGTGTGTGTGTGTGTGTGTGTGTGTGTGTCAGTAGGAGGTTAATACGTCTCACTTTACCACTTTCATCTGATAAAGATAGTTGTAGTTTAATATGATCACCATAGTGATGCACTGACAGCCAGTGATTGTCCAGCTGGCCACCTGTCATACACACACACACACACACACACACACACACACACACACACACACACACACACACACACACACACACACACACACACACACACACACACACACACACGCACGCACGCACACACACACACACACGCACGCACGCACACACACACACACACACACACACACACACACACACACACACACACACACACACACACACACACACACACACACATTTAATAGATGTTTTTTTCTTCTCTGTCAAAGCAGTGAAACACCACCAGCCTCTTCTCCTGGCTTTTCAAAGGTTTGATTCCAGTATGTTCTAACAGTACTAAGTGTCCTGAGAATACCAGTATGTTCTAACAGTACTAGGTGTCCTGAGACTACCAGTATGTTCTAACAGAGTACTAAGTGTCCTCATACTACCAGTATGTTCTTACAGTACTACGTGTCCTGAGAATACCAGTATGTTATAACAGTACTAGGTGTCCTGAGACTACCAGTATGTTCTAACAGAGTACTAAGTGTCCTGAGAATACCAGTATGTTCTAACAGAGTACTAAGTGTCCTGAGACTACCAGTGTGTTCTAACAGAGTACTAAGTGTCCTGAGAATACCAGTATGTTCTAACAGTACTGAGTGTCCTGAGAATACCAGTATGTTATAACAGAGTACTAAGTGTCCTGAGACTACCAGTATGTTCTAACAGAGTACTAAGTGTCCTGAGACTACCGTATGTTCTTACAGTACTGAGTGTCCTGAGACTACCAGTATGTTCTAACAGAGTACTAAGTGTCCTGAGACTACCAATCCATACGTAGTAGCACAAAGACTGAGCGAATACCTTACAAAGAACAAGTTAATAGAAACCTCAGTACAGAAAGCAGGCATTTCAGGCTTCTCCGGGTGTCTGGAGCACAATAGCATGATTTGGCACCAAATTCAATTGGCAAAACGAGAGAAAAAGGACCTTCATGTCATTTTCCTAGGCTTGGCAAATGCATTTGGGTCTGTGCCTCACAAGCTTTTGTGGTCTGCATTTGAGTTTTTTAAGGTACCAAATACAATTTTAAACCTGGTTAAGGCATACTTTCAGGACATTCAATTGTGTTTTGATACACCGACATTTACCACCAAATGGCAACGTCTGGAGATTGGCATCATGGCCGGATGTACAATCTCACCCTTGGCATTTACTATGGCCATGGAAGTAATAATCCGAGCTTCAAAATGGGTCGTTGGCAGGCAAAGGTTAAGGGCAGGATTATGCCTCCCTCCCATTCGAGCATATATGTATGATATGACAATATTGACGACAACTGCTCCGTGTACTAAAAGACTGCTAAGCAAACTTAATAATCTTAAATGGGCTGGAATAAAAGCAAAACCAAGCAAATCCAGAGGATATCAGTTGTTAAGGGAAAATTGTGCAACAAAATTTTCTTCATAGATGAGGATCCAATTCCAACCGTGATCAAAAAGCCTGTCAAAAGTCTCTGAAATGCTACCCTTAAAGAGTCGGAGCAGATGGAGGAAATAAGGACAGAACTGAACAGAGGCCTAGAGAACATTGAGAAGTCAGGGTTGCCAGGAGAGCTAAAACTATGGTGCCTACAGTTTGGACTTCTACCCCGGCTCATGTGGCCATTGACAGTGTATGATGTACCCATCACTAAAGTTGAAAAGCTAAAAAGAAGAGTCAGCTTTTATGCTAGGAAATGGCTAGGGGTGCCACAGTGTCCTAATACCTGGCTCTTAATGGGAAAGGTGCTCTGGAGCTGCCGCTTACCGGGTTTACAGAGGAATTTAAGTGCTCTAAAGCTAGATTGGAAATGACAGTTACGGAATCCCGAGATAGTATAGAAGTGGCTCCCACATTAGCAACAGGGCGGAAATTGAATCCAAAAGAGGCAGTACTGCAAGTAAAAGCAGCCCTCAAACATACGGAAATAGTAGGACAAGTACAACATGGACGAGGAGGATTTGGACTTGGTACAAGTAAAAAGAGATGGTCAAAAGCAACCCCTTCGGAACAACGCAAATTAGTGATAGAACAGATACGTAAGAAAGAGGAAGCAGTAAGGAGCGCTAAAACTGTCTTACAAGCCAAACAAGGGCGATGTGTGAAATGGGAAAGTGCAGAGCAAAGGAAAATGACCTGGAAGGACTTGTGGGGAATGGAATCCACAAGAATTAGCTTCATTCTTAGGGCAACCTACGATGTACTGCCAACACCGACACATCTTAGCCAATGGGTAGGTGAGGATCCAACTTGCCCCCTCTGTGGCGGGACGGCTAATCTCAAACACATAATGGCTGGGTGCAGGATGAGCCTTACTCAAGGAAGATACACCTGGCGCCACAATCAAGTACTAAAATGCTTGGCGGAAGCAATAGAGCATAGGCTCTCAACAGTTAATGCCCTGCCAATTGGAGCAGAGGGTGACATGCACCACATTCGCTTTGTCAGGGAGGGTGTGCCGGGAAAGAAGAGTTATAGGGCAAAACAAAACTCAGGGCAGCTGAGGTGAGCATGTGATTGGAAAACGCTTGCTGATGTCGGCCAACAACTGAGAGTCCCATCAGAGATCGCAACAACCAACTTAAGACCAGATTTATTACTCTGGTCTAACACACAGCAAATTGTTTATTTTATAGCGTTAACAGTCCCGTGGGAAGAAGCAATAGACGAGGCATACGAAAGGAAGAAACTACTATAGCAAATTAGCAGCTGAGGCAGAACAGCGAGGTTGGAGAACAAAGGTGTGTCCTGTGGAAGTTGGATGCCATGGATTTGTGGCAATATCAACAACCAAACTACTTAAGGAGTTAGGGATCTGCGGCAAAGAATTGCACCAAATCATAAAAGCTATATCAGATATAGCAGAAAGAAGTAGCCAGTGGCTGTGGCTGAAAAGGAAGGATCCTATATGGGCACAAAAGTAAAGAACATCATGTTGAAAAACCATAAAAAGTGGTTTAATCTCAGCACAAAGGTATAAAAGGTAAGTCTTTCCTGCAGAGCGTCATTTTTCAAGCCTGCAGGACAGTATCCCTGCAGAGTTGGCAGAAAGTGCCTACAGGAATAGGTAAAAGGGATATGTATAAGGATATCTCTCGGAATAAACTTTATTTTTCTTTCTTAATATCTGGCCATGCCGAGAGCGGATATAGAGGGGGGTGGCTCTGAGACATCATTGCTCACCGTTAAGCCTTCTGGAGGTGTCTGGGATGGAGGGTGCCACTTGAAAACCCCAATGACATATCTGCTCTCAACCCAAGTCCATTCTAAAATACTGTCTTTTGAAGTGCTCATCTTGGAGTATGGCATAATGGATAGTATAACATCATATCCTGTGTATATTGAAAACTGATGTAAAAAATATGCCTTTGATTCAACAAACTCCCTAATAAAGGAATTCAATGGTTTTTGTGAAAATAATCAGAAGTTAAGATTTCCTCAAATGCAATGGTGATTTTATTGGCCTTGGGCATGAGATGGCCCTATTCAGCCTTGCAGTGGAAAATAGACTGATGTTCGCCCACTCATGTAAACACCATAAAGCAGTAGACAGGCCAATAGACCACTTCTCGTTTCTCATTTTCCTTTTCTCTGAGTATGGAGACCTTGTTACTGACATGCCCCCTTTCAACAGTGGCTACTTGACTTGTCTAACATTCAAAATAGACATCTCCTCTCCTCTACTACTATTGAGAGCACCCTTAACTTTCCCACTTTCAGTTTGACCACAAAACAGCCTGAGCTCAAACCTGCATGTCGTCGCTAGGCAACGGTGTGGAGATTCTGTTAGCTCGTGGTCAAAGAGGGCATACCAGTGTCACTTGGTACCGAGGGGTGAGAGTGGGTTGACTAATCGCTGTGGCAACCAGTGACCCAAACGGTGGAGCGCAAATCAAGTAATTGATTGGCCCAACTTGGCTATGTGGTCCATTTTAGATTAAGCCTTTTCTGAGGTAGCTATTTAGGTAATATAAATACAGGATATATAGAACTGTTTGCATATACTAAAGCATATATGTAGTCAGTGAGGCATCAAGGAACAACATAATATCGTATCATATAAATTTATATAATAGAATTGAAAATTACCTCTTTGTAGAACTGTAGCGTTAGCTGCCTGCAGTACCAGCTGCGGTCTTTAGAGGGAGCTGTGGCTCTTCTGACCGAGGCTCTGTCTGGGCAGATGGCTCTCACAGCTCCGTTAATGACATCACAGCCTGACAGCAGAAGAAGAACAAGACCAGCATGCCTTCCACAAACACTAGAGTCACGCTGTTCTGTATTAGACGAGCGAGAAGGCTTTGTCTGGCTGATTAACTGACTAGCTTTATCTGTTTGTTTGTGTATGCTGGTGTGTGGGTGCGCGCGCGCGCGTGTGTGTTTTGATGGAGTTTTATGTGAGCAGCTGAACACATTAGCTCCTTCACATACTTCACACAGTTTGGTGTCTGTGCGACATATAGATGGAGAGGAGATAAATAGTTCACTGTCAACATATTGTATAAAATACATTTTACTGCTGATGTGACATATGAAAGAGAGAAATTGAGAGAGAAACAAAGAGAGGGAGAGATAGACAGAGAGATAGATAGCTAGAAATAGAGAAATACACAGAGAGAAAGAGAGATTATCAATGTGTCTACCACTACCACCATTCTGATCTTACTTTAAGTGCCCGCGAGTCAGAGGATGTGTGTACATCCACACACACATGCACATACACGAACACACACACACACACACACGCACGCACGCACGCACGCACACACACACACACACACACACCAGACAATTTGACACAAAGAAGAAAAGGAAGAGAAAATGGATGTTTTCATTCTCTGAGCTCTCTGTGTGTGTGTGTGTGTGTGTGTGTGTGTGTGTGTGTGTGTGTGTGTGTGTGTGTGTGTGTGTGTGTGTGTGTGTGTGAATGAGTGTGTGGGAGTGTACCAGATTCCTCATCAGCCAGAGGGCAGAAATGATTAAGGCTTCAGGTCGCCACGTCAAGCTGGGTTCAGAGTTCATTGCCGTGGTGAGTGCATGGGCCCCGACGAGGACAGGGGCATTGGAGCAGTGTCACACTATTCAATTAGCACGACACACACGGCAACAAGGACACACATGTACACACACACACACACACACACACACACACACACACAAAGAGCGAGAGAGGATGATAAACATTCTACAACACAGTGTGTGTGTGTCGGTGTGTGTCTGTATGCCAGTGTGTGACAGTATGCCGGTGTGTGTGTGTGTGTGTCGGTGTGTATGTGTGTCTGTGTGAAGGCTTGTGCGTTCACATTTGCACCAAATGACTGATTGTTGTCTGATCCTCCAAATGCCCTTGACTTACAGCATGGATAGCCCGTGCTTTCGGAGCTGACAGCCCAGCAAGAGGCACACACACTCTGTATCCTGTAGAGCCAGGCGTTCACTGAGGAACGGCTTAGACACCAACCCCTAGTCGTAGGAGGCCTCCGGATCGCAGGCCTGGATAAAGAAAGGAGCGAGCCGCGGAGAGGAGAGAGCGAGTGAACGGCTCAGTATCAGCTGCCACTGGCTGTTTGGAGGAGAAGGGGCTTTTGGTAACCTCGTAACCTCTGCCATGTTTTCACTCCCAAATCAATTCTAATATGGTTTCTGAAGTCAAAATAAATAATTTCAGATGTGTATTTGTGCGGTATGGGTGAGTGTGCGTGTGTGTGTGTGAGTGTGTAGTGTGTGTTAGTGTGTGTCTGTGTGTGTGTGTGTGTGTGTGTGTGTGGTATATGTGAGTGTGTGTTTGTGTGTGTGTGTGGTGTGTGTGTGTGTGTGAGTGTGTGTGTGTGTGTGTGTGTGTGGAAGTTGGAGCTGGGTGTTGAGGGTCCCGCTTGGTCAGCGTGGCTCACACTGCCTCCCGGTTGTCAAGGGAACGGAGCGGTGCTGAGGCTGATCTATGAGCTCCGGTGCACACCACAACACACTGACAGCCTGACCTGACAGCCACTCTGCTACCGGCACTGTGTGTGCACGTGTGTATGAGCGTGTGCACGTGTTTGTGTGTGTCCGGTTGTGTGTGAGTGTGTGTGTGTGTTTGTGTACGTGTGTGTGAATGTGTGTGTGTGTGTTAATGGGTGCATACAGCTCTGCATATTGCTCCTCTCAGCAGAAATGTGTAGGCGCTGTATGAGCTCAAAAATATGTACTTTTCAAAAAACACTCAATACCTATGATTTTGAGAAGTCAAAAAATATTTGAAATTTTGAAACCAATTGGAAGGATGTCAGTATACGGTATTTTGGAGCACATAGGACAATTTACACGTTTTATTTAAAGATGCACAACAAGGTAGCTTAATTTGACTTCAGCTATATCCTAATGAGAACCGGTGCCATTTTGTAGTTTTCTAAAGTACAAGTATATATGCTTTTATTTTAAAACGAGATTCTTTAACAGAACATAAACAATGCATATCAAAATAAGAAGTGAAAATTGCTTCTAACTACAGTATATAAATATGTTATTGTAAAACAGTCTGCAGGATTTCTAAAGAGATCGTGGGCGGTTATGAAGTCTTAAACATGCTAGTGGGTGTGTTATAGTGTGTATGTGTGTGCCTGTATGTGTGTGTACAGTGTGTGTGCCACAAGTTTTGAGTCGGATCAGAAGAGTACCTCTCTAATAGGTAGCCTTGTCACACACACACACACACACACACACACACACACACACACACACATAGACATGCACACACACGCGCACGCACGCACACACACACACACACACACACACACACACACACACAGACATGCACGCACACACACACACACACACACACACACACACACACACACACACACACACACACACACACACACAGGAGAACACACAAATACCAACAAACATACACACACAGAAGCAAACACACAAGCCCGCACACACAAACGTGACATTGAGATGTGAGAAGAGACTGTGATCAGTAGCATATGTCTGCTTTCGCCAGTGTAGCTCACTGCAGGTGATTTACTCACCACAAGAGTGCCTGGCATCTGGCCACACACACACACACACACACACGCTATCACCAGGAATCAGATTAAACAGTCAAATATGTCCCTATGAATGGACGCATACATTCGTTCTACTGTGTGTACATTGCTGAATGTGTGTGTGTGTGTGTGTTTACGAGTCGTCAGATTGCTTTGATGCATCGTGACTAACCTGGAGTTCCTCATGCAGGGACAGTAACATCAAAGTAGGATCATTCTTTCATTTTCTCTCTGAAAACCTCTTTTTATCACTGTTTCTATCAACCCCAATTTCTACATAACCCACCCTCCCTCCCTCCCTCCATCCCTCCCTCCCTCCCTTTCGTTCTCCTTCAGCTCAATGCATTCCACTGTGGACAGAGTGCCAGCCCATTTCTGTGGAGAGACTGCCTCAGACAGAGTGCCAGCCCATTTCTGTGGAGAGAGAAGAAGAAGAAGAAGAAGAAGAAGAAGAAAGAACGCTAGAAACACAGAAGGAGAAACGGTGCAGGGGAGTGCACTAATTTGACACAATTTGGTTTCAGCACATTTCCCAGTCAGTCGCCAGAACAAATGGTAACCAAGGGAGATGGACAGAGGGAGAGACGGCTGTGAAGAGGAAGAGGAGAAGAGGAGAAAGAGGAGAGGAGGAAGAGCCAGGGACAAAGCTGGCGGACGGGCAGGTATTCCACAGGCTGTTAAGATCATTACCATGATAAACACCAGGGGATCATGGGAGAATTTAGAGCTCTCGCTGCGAGCCCTCGTGCACGCTCACAGTGAGCGTGCACGTGTTCCTCTCATTCTGTTCTGACCCTTCCGCGTCAGCTTGGGATGAGCACTGCAGCGTCAGGATTCACTCCATTAAACACAGACACACACGCACGTACTCACACATACACACACACACACTCACACACGCACGCACACACACACACACACACACACACAAAATAACACACACACGCATGCACGCACTCACACGTCCATACCCACATATGCCCGCATTAGCACATTCACTATCAGTAGGAGAGCGTTACAATAGGCACATGTGAGGGATTGAGTGTCAGGTGCAGTTTCGCGCTTGACCAGTAGAGCGCAGTAGAGGTCCTTGATGCAGCGGGCTAGTGGCTTGCTCTATGGTGCTGCTGCTGATGAAATCAAATGATAACCAGGGAAGAAAAGGCCTCATTTGAAAAAGAAAAAGGGATTACAGGAGTTGAGAAAAGAAATATATAATTCTATATATTTTAAAAGTGGAGAGAAGAGGAATGAGGGCTGAATGATTCAGGCGTTTGTGGTTTGTCTGAGCGAAAGCTTCACACTATGTGTGAAGTGTTGGTTATGGAGGAAAAAAACATTCGGGTTGAACAAATGAAAAGCCCCTTTTTTTCTTCATATCCCTCTCGTAGCGATTCAGACGTTAGTATGTGATATATGCACTGAGCAATTATGTAATTTAGATGAATTAACAAAGCGACTGATAAATTTACTTGTGTATGATTGTATGTTGAGACAAACGGAAGAGTGACCGAAGGATGGATGGGTGGATGAATGAATGGATGGATGGATGGATGGATGAATGGGGGATAGATGGAGGAGGTGATGGATAGAGGGAAACTGTGAGGGAGGAATAGATAGATGGAGGGAGGGATGGATGGAAGGAGAGGAGGAGGGGGGGAAAGATGCAGGGAGGGAGGGAAGGAGTGAGAGATTTGAGAGAGAGATGTAGGGAGGGAGGGATGGAGAGAGAAATGCAGAGAAGGTGAGAGGGAGTGAGAGAGGCATGGAGGGAGGGATGGAGGGATGAAGGGAGAGATGACAGCATACAGATAGTAGAAGGAACCTCTCCAAAACTCTGACAAACACACACACACACAGAAAGAGAGAGAGAGAGAGAGAGAGAGAGAGAGAGAGAGAGAGAGAGAGAGAGAGAGAGAGAGAGAGAGAGAGAGAGAGAGAGAGAGAGCTGGGGACACTAGTAAACCTAGTCCAAACACACACTGTGCTGGGAGCCTGGCAAGCTGAATGTTGCCAGTTTCATGGTTGAGCACTACAGGAATCTGAAAAGGGGGTTAGCAGTTTGAACGACTGAGCCATCCAAAACTCTCTTTTTCTATTTGAAGCTCACTCTCTCTTCTCTATCTCTCTCTCCTCTCCTCTTTCTGACCTTCTCTATCTTTTTTTCACTATCGCATCTCTCTCTCTCTCTCTCTCTCTCTCTCTCTCTCTCTAAATACCATGTCTCTCTCTCTCTCACTGAACCTCTTTAGCTCGTATTATTGAAATAGCTTTATTGGCATGAAATACTGTGGAGTAATTATTTACCAAAGGCGTCAGTCAAAGATAAATTAACATCAAACAACAACTGTTGAAACCTTATTAATAACCACATATGCGCGTTATGGTTTCATTAAAACATCTAATTGTCCTAATTTATTTATCCGCCTCTATCTGTTTTTGGATCATTACATTGCTATCACTCACTGTCTATTACGTAATGTGAAGGTGGCCAGTGGCTGTCTAGCTGGTCCTGCTGTGGCCTGTCAATCACCCATCTCCAGAGTAGTGGAGTCCAACTCTCTGTGGCCATCGACCGCCTCTTTCAACTCTTGGTCTACCAAAACGCTATGCCCCTCAAAGCCGTAATGGGAACACGCTTCGGAGCTGTGTGAGTATGTGTGTGTGTGTGTGTGTGTGTGTGTGTGTGTGAGTGTAAAGACAGAGAGTAAGAGAGAGAGAATAAGATCAAGGCCTTACACAGTCACCACAGTGCACTTTGACCCTGCAACATGTCCAGATAAAACCCTTACCCAGAGGGTGCTGTACTCATTTTCAGTGTGTGTGTTTGCGTGCGTGGGTGTGCTTGTTTAAGGTGTGTGTGTGTGTAGCCTCGTCTGTGTGTATATGCATGTGTGTGTGTGTGTGCGGGTCCAGTTTCAGCATAGCAGTGTTTTGGGATTTTTCCTAAACGAGCGCTTTAGGCACATAACTAAAACAACATTCTGTTTCTCCAGAGGCCAGCTCTGTCTTCTGCTCGGCTGTGTGCGTGTGTGTGTGAGTGCGCGCGTTCCAGTGTGTGTGTCTGTATACGAGTGTGTGAGTGTGTGTGAGTGCGTGTGTTCGGGTGTGTGTGTGTGTGTGTGTGTGTGTGTGTGTGTGTGTGTGTGTGTGTGTGTGTGTGTGTGTGTGTTCGAGTGTGTGTGCGTGTGTATATGCGAGTTTAGAGTCTGCATGTAGCGTTTTGGCCTTGTGACCTTGGTGAAGGCATAATTGGCGCTTACCGTTTAACGGGCTATTCTGAGGGGAGTTGATGTGAAGTGAGGGGGGGGGGGTAATAATAGGACCAATAAACCTTCTAGGAAGGAGAGAGATAAAAAGAGAGGGAGAGATACAAATACAGAGAGATAGAGAGAAAATGGAGAGAGAGAGGGAGGAGAGAGATAGATAGAGAGACAGAGAGGGAGGGAGGGAGAAAGAGCGGATGAGAAAGGTGGATCCACAGAGAAGGAGGAGAGACAAACGGGTGGAGACTGAGGGAACAGAGGTGCTAAAGGGAAGACACTTAGAATGAGAAATAACAAGCTCAGGAGAGAGTGAGAAAAAGAACAGAAAGGAAAGAAAAGGAGACAGAGATACAAAGTGAGAGATACACAGTGTAAAGAAAGACACGACGATGGAGAGATGAGAGAGAGAATGAGAAAGGGATATATAGAGACTGATATAGAAAGAGAGAGAAATCAAGAGAGAAATAGAGATAAGGAGAGAGAGAGAGAATAGAGAGAGAGAGAGAGAGAAAGAGAGAGAGGGAGAGCCAGAGAGAGAGAATAGAGAGAGAGAGCCAGAGAGAGAGACAGATAATGGAGAGAGAGAGAGAGAAAGAGAGAGAGAGAGCCAGAGTATAGAGAGAGAGAGAGAGAGAGAGAGAGAGAGAGAGAGAGAGAGAGAGAGAGAGAGAGAGAGAGAGAGAGAGAGAGAGAATATATGAGTGCTAGGGAGCACTCTAAACAGCCGGAGCCGTCAGGAGGTCGTTTAGGACGTCGTTACCACGCCGACGCCCCTAGTCGCTCTGCTCCAGCCACGCTTCTTTCACAAAGACTCTTATCAAAGCTATTTTATCTGACGATGTTGGTGCGCCATGATTACAGTGATCAAGTTGTTATCTGTCCTTGTTTTTTTTGCACTCCTGCCCGTTTCATGTTTTTGAAAATGTAAAAATATGTTCATAATCTTTGTTAAATCTTTATTTTGCGTGGGTTTTTGACTGGCCTTGCTACTGATCTGTCTGGCTCTATTCGTTGCTGAGGTTTTCGACAGTTATCCGACATTACGTAAAATGTAAAATTTAAAAAAAAATTTAGCTTCTGTCATATTTCAAATTTTTTTATTCTTTGTATTGCTCTCATGTCCTCATGTGATGTGGACAATATTTTGTCACATTTAAAAAAATATATATATATATGTATATAATTTTAAGATGTATCCCCTTCCCAGTAGAGAGGCCCCTTTCCTCTTGGCATCAGAATACGCTCATGTCTGACCTGCCTGATTAAATAAAGGTCAACTCTATCATTCCCACCATCACAGCTGCTCTTCATTTCCAAAACTGTGATCCCTGCAGCCCTTCCCAAGGATACAGTAATCATATTCATTATATTAATCATCTAATAGGATATTAATCTGCTCATAAAACTGGAGATGAATGTTCATGTTGAACATGGATATCACAGTCATACATCAGTCTATTTTATCACCCCCCCCCCCCCCCCCCCCCCCCACACACACACACTACACCAACCCTTCTGTTGTGGATGCTTTAAGGGGATGTTTTGAGTTCATTACGTAATGCATCTATGGAGACAACGGCAAATCAGAAACGCAGCTTTAGGTTATAAACATAAAACCAAATAGGAGGCTAAAAGTGGACGTCGAACCCTTTTTTGAACCGGACCCCGCGGCCTTTGTTCTTCCCGGTCGACGGGGTGGCGCAGCGGCGTTCAGATCCCACTCCCTGCCCTTTCCCTTCCAGACTGCGAGAGTGCATGTTTACCCAACGCCTTGGGAACGTCGTCGTCAAAGTGCTTCGAGAGGTGACGCCTCCAGCGGCGCTTTCAACGCCAGGCCTCTCTCCACCATTGCATGCTGGACTGAAAGGAGACGAGGGGTCGGGAGCCGTTGTTCTGTGGAGGGAAAGAGGAGAGAGGGGAAAAAAGAGATGAAAAGAGGAGAGAGGGGAAAAAAGAGATGAAAAGACGAGACAATCAGAGAGATATTGAAAGGAGAAGAGGAATGCAGAGATGATGTTGAAAGAGAGTGAGATGAAAAGAGAGGAAAAGAGATAGGAGGTGCGAGCCAGAGAGAGAGAGAGAGAGAGAGAGCGAGGGGGAGAGAGATGAAAAGAGAGAAGGGTGGGGGAGACGGGACGTCATAGTGCTCGTGTGTTGCTGGAGTGATGGCTGGCTAGATTGAAGGAAATCAGGGGAACATGAAATCACACAGCCGTTGCTACGCTCTCTGTCTTAACGTCGTTCACATAACAACCCGTCCTCTCTGTCCTTCACTCTGTGGTCTTTCAGTCCCTGTCTTCAGTCTCTTCCCTCCTCACGTCCCTCTACGTCACACAACGTCCTCTGATGGTGGCCAATGACATGAGGCTTCAAAACAAAGGGAGGGAGGATAGATAGAGAGAGCGAGAAAGAGAGAGGGGGGGGGAATGGAGGTTTAAATTAATAGTAGTATAGACAGTTGTATAGATGAAAGAATCAAGGGATGGAGGGACAGATAAAGGGTTAGGGTGATTGGAGGGATCGGGTGGATGGAGAGAAGAAGGAGTATTGAAAGGAGGGCAGGAAGGAATGGATGTAACATTTTACAGTGGGAAAGAAAGAAAGAAGGAAAAAAAGAAAGAAAGAAAGAAAGAAAGAGGGATGAACACTGTAGTAGTATTATTAATAGAGGAATAGGTGATTAAAGGGAGGGCAGGAATTGATGGATGTAACATTTTACAGAGGGAAAGAATGAATGAACAGGGGGAAATAAAAGAAGAAAGAGGGATGAATGCAGTAGTTGTATGGACAAGAGTAGTCATGATCAGTGGACTTAAAATATAAAGGATAACCATAGAGAAAGCTGGTCTTTCCTGGTTCTCAGTCCCTTTCATCCCATTGACACAGGGCATACAGCTGGTAATAGCATCCCTCTCAATCTCTCCGTTAGTATGAAAAATGAAGAGTGTGATTGTGGGACGTCAATGCTACCACCCTCTTGAAGAACTGGACAAAGACACTCCAAAGTGATGCTTCCTTCCTAGTCAAAATCTCTCAGCTCAGGAAAATACGTTGGCTAGGCTACCACAGTGATTGTTACAGGGAAAAACATGCAGCCAAACGTAGAAGTTTTTTTTTAAGGAAACAGCTGGTGTGTATAGATATGACGCTAGGCAACCACAGCCATTATACTTATTTGATAAATTATACCAACTGGTTCAAAACTCTGCTGTTCGTCTTCTCACCTCTACCGAATCTTCTGAGCACATAACCCCCATAACCTCTTTTACCTCTTCTTTCGGTCAGCCAGCATATCACCTACAAAATCCTTCTCCTCACCTACACAGCTTTACACAACGTGGCCCCTCCCTACCTCACTGAACTCCTCCAACTCTACCATCCTACCCGGACATTTTGTTCCTCTCCAACTGGCCATTCCCACAGCACAACATAAGCATTTTGGGGAGCGTGCATTTTCTAGGGCAGCACCTAAACTATGGCACTCTCTCCCTCCTCTAATTCGTAATTCCAACTCGCATTCAATCTTTTAAAACCCACCTTAAAACCACCTTTCACCCTAGCATACCCTAGTTAACTCTGTTTAGAATCCGGTCCTTTTCTTTTACTGATACGCTATCATTTTGTTTACTTATAGTTAGAACTATTGTTGCTGTCTGTCTGTTCTACCTGTTTCTGTTTAATTGTTTATTTTTGTAATGTTATCTATGTAGATATTGTGAAGCATCTTTGGGTGTTAGAAAAGCGCTATATAAATAAAATGAATTAATATTATTATTATTATTATTATTATTGTTATTATTATTGTTATTATTATACGTTATTAACTAGAACTAGGCATACTGTATGTGTTGCATGCCATAATTCAACATTTTGATTTGAAAAAATAGCGAGATTGAGTGATTGCTAAAAGTGAATCTACAGTAGGCTGTCATGAACAACAAACAGCCACACATTAAAGTAAACATGTTTTTTAGGATAATAAAGATATTTTGTTTAAATGAGAACAACAAAAATGCTACAGGCAGTATATTGCTTATGGAATTTAATTTATAAACTTTCTTTTCTTCTCTTGAAGGATTACATTATACATAAATATGTCAACTGCGGAGACAGCTATCTAACATACCACTGCTCAAAAAATTTAAAGGAACACTTCTTAATCAGAGCATCATTGCATCAAGTCAATTAAACTTCTGGGATATTGATCTGGTCAGTTAAGTAGCAGAGGGGGTTGTTAATCAGTTTCAGCGGCTTTGTTGTTAATGAAATTAATGAAATTAACAACAGGTGCACTAGAGGGGTGACAATGAGACAACCCCCAAAACAGGAATGGTTTTCCAGGTGGAGGCCACTGACATTTTTTCCCTCCTCATCTTTTCTGACTGTTTTTTACTAGTTTTGCATTTGGCTAGGGTTAGTGTCACTACTGGTAGCATGAGGCGATAGCTGGAACCTACAGAGGTTGCACAGGCAGTCCAACTCCTCCAGGATGGCACATCAATACGTGCCATTGCCAGAAGGTTTGCTGTGTCTCCCAGCACAGTCTCAAGAGCATGGAGGAGATTCCAGAAGACATGTCAGCAGTTACTCTAGGAGAGCTGGACAGGGCCGTTGAAGGTCCTTAACCCATCAGCAGGACCGGTATCTGCTCCTTTGTGCAAGGAGGAACAGGATGAGCACTGCAAGAGCCCTACAAAATGACCTCCAGCAGGCCATTGGTGTGAATGTCTCTGACCAAACAATCAGAAACAGACTTCATGAGGGTGGCCTGAGGGCCGACGTCCTCTAGTGGGCCCTGTGCCCACTGCCCGGCACCATGGAACTCGATTGGCATTTGCCAAAGAACACCAGAATTGGCAGGTCCGCCACTGGCGCCCTGTGCTTTTCACAGATGAGAGCAGGTTCACCCTGAGCACATGTGACAGACGTGAAAGGGTCTGGAGAAGCCGTGGAGAACGTTATGCTGCCTGTAACATCGTTCAGCATGACCGGTTTGGTGGTGGGTCAGTGATGGTCTGGGGAGGCATATCCATGGAGGGATGCACAGACCTCTAGAGGCTAGACAACGGCACCCTGACTGCCATTAGGTATCGGGATGAAATCATTGGACCCATTGTCAGACCCTACGCTGGTGCAGTGGGTCCTGGGTTCCTCCTGGTGCACGACAATGCCCGGCCTCATGTGGCGAGAGTATGCAGGCAGTTCCTGAAGGATGAAGGAATTGATACCATTGACTGGCCCCCACGCTCGACTGACCTAAACCCAATAGAACACCTCTGGGACATTATGTTTCGGTCCATCCGACGCCGCCAGGTTGCACCTCAGACTGTCCAGGAGCTCAGTGATGCCCTGGTCCAGATCTGGGAGGAGATACCCCAGGACACTATCCGTCGTCTCATTAGGAGCATGCCCCGATGTTGTCAGGCATGCATACAAGCACGTGGGGGCAATACACAGTTCTGAGTACCATTTTGAGTTGCTGCAATGGAATTTCAGCAAAATGGACTAGCCTGCCGCATAATTTTTTCACTTTGATTTTCGGGGGGGCTTTGAATTCAGCCCACTGTACTTTGATCATTTTAATTTCCATCAAACGATGTGGCATCCTTTCGTTCCTATCTCATTACCAGTCCATATCAGTATAGATATCCAGCATGATTTTTTTTCCCATTGAGATCTGAAGTGTTTTCAAAGTGTTCCTTTAATTTTTTTGAGCAGTGTATATCTTTTTGCTTCTACCCACCCCTTAACTTGGTATGACCCAGTTAATGCTCACTGCAATAAAAAAGAAGTTAAAGAAAATATGGCCGCCATCAGTTATTTGGATTGCTGGCAGGATCTGTAAAAAAGGTAAACAATGCGTGTGTGTGGTGCAATCTGTATTTGATAGAACTTAAATGGCTTTCAGCTTCAAAGGATTCAACTTAAAATTAAATAAACATTTGCAGACCAGACTAAATTGCTACGTGAACTGAATTAAGCTATATTTGCTAGCTAACACAGAGTCTGGCATCAGTATCAAGTAATTGATAGTCACAGTAAGGTAGCTTGTGAGCAAACGTTCCTGTCACTCTCGTGTTTGCGCTCTTGTTTACTTTTGATGTGTCTTCGGTGGAAGCTCACTGAAAGAAAATGGCAACAGGTAAAATGTTTTGCTATATTTAGCTAAATGAAGCAAATCTCAGTAGCAAACACGTTAACTGATTTGATATTTAGTTCCATGGAGTATAAGTGAAAAGGGGAAATAATATGTTTAGTGCAATCTGTGTTTGGTAGATTTAAAATAGCTATTAGCTTGGAAGGATTAAACTATACATTTTATTAAGTATTTACAGTTACTGCCTATTATTATTACTGAGCTAAATGAAGCCAAGCTTGCTATCAAGCATGGAGTTGGTCATCAGTTTCAATTATATTCAGGTAATTGACGGTTACACAAGTCAGTAACCTAAGCCAATTACCAAGCTCTGTTCTTTTCATTTATTTTTTACTTTCATGAAGTTGCTCTCATACCAACTTAAGAAAACGACATGCAGTGCATTTCCAGCGAACTATCCCTTTAATCCGCAGTGTGAGTTAGTCTTCCTCCTCCAGGCTAGGTCAAAGGAGCCTGTCAGGCAGCGTGATGAATGGCCATTTATTTAACAGCATATATCCTTCCAATTGCTGCTGTCAAATTGTATTCTTGTTTTCTGACACGGGGAGTTAAACTCAATTACTCTGGCAGAGTCAACACAGACAACTGAGAGCCTTTTTCATGCGTCCCTCTGAGTGTGTGTGGTGTTGAGAGTGTGTGGGCGGGTTTTGGCTGTGTGCTTTCTTTGGTATGTTTGTGTGTGTGTGTGTGTGTGTTTGTGTGCGGTGATGGTCGTTAAACGTATGAAGCGTGTGCATCTGTCTGTCCTGGGATTAAGACATAGGCTAATTCCACTGGACGCCTTACGCAGAGTGTGTTAGCCACTTTCACTAATTAGCACTGTGGCGTCCAACTGCAGTCAATGTGGTCGCTATGGTAGCCTGGGGATGTGGTGGTGTTGGGGGGGGGGGGTCGTGTGACAGCTAAGCGTTACCTAATTTTGTCCAGCGGGGCCAGACTGTCCCGTGCTGTGCCGTGCCATACTACGAGCCATGGGAGGAGCCAGGGATCGTGAGTAATTGATTCCCAGTCATCTGCGCAGATTAGGAGGAGGAGGACGATGAGGAGGTGGTATGTGTGTGGGAGAGGGGAACACTGGGGGGAAATATGAGGAACTAGAAGAAGGAGGAGGAAGTAGAAGAAAAGAGGGAAACTTGAGAGTCTGGCTGTGTTTGAAATTGCCTACTATGAATACCAAACATACTACGTTTGACCAGAAATTTGTATGTAGTATGTCAACGGTATATAGGATGTGAAAGTTGGGTATGCAATAGGTTCCCGGATGACATACTCAAATTTCCGGAAATGTTGAGTACCCGAGAGAGGTTACTAGACGATGCCTCACGCCCCAAAATGCAATTCGGCAACTTCCTTCTAGCTTTGACAGAATTACAAAAATGCCGGGGTTTTGGTCACATGTTTCATTTGAGTATACTAACAATATAATTTAATCTTTGTAAAAAAAAGTAGTGTTTTAGATTTCGGTTTAAGTATTCAGTATACAGTATGTACTCATTGAGTATGTAGTAGATAGTATGTAAGTAGGCAATTCCAAACACAACCTCTGCCTCCCTGACAACTATTACTAGGAACATCACTTTG
>JAPMUY010002883.1:0-10000 GCA_026901105.3 Galaxias olidus
ACTCACCACTGACAGAGTGCTGACATAGGCCCTCCATCCCGGCTCAACCTGCTGCCATCTTGGTTCATCATAGCGGACAGCTCCATCCCCTGCAGGTGGTAGGGGTGTGAGCCCGGGGCCGCCAGCGGATGGTAGGACCCGGACTGGGCGTGGCTGAGGTGGGGGTGCAGGTTAGGGGGGGTGATGGGGGGGATGTTGTAGTCATCGTCTAAAGGGGGGTAGGACTGGGGGAGAGGCAGAGATAGAGTACGTCAGTATGGTGGTGTCAGGGTCAGCTCTCTCTCTCTCTCTCCCTCTCTCTCTCTCTCCGTCTCACTCTCCCTCTCTCTCTCTCTTTCTCTCTCTCCCGCTCTCTCTCCATCTCTCTCGCCCTCCATCTCTCTCGCCCCCTCTTTCTCTCTCTCCCTCTCTCTCTCTCCCTCTCTCGCTCTCTTTCTCTCTCTCTCTCTCTCCCTCTTTCCCTCTCTCTCTCTTTCTCTCTATACCTCTGTCTCTCTCTCTCTCTCTCTCTCTCTCTCTCTCTCTCTTTCTTGCTCTCTCTTGTGTGTGTACCCAGTGCATCCTGTGAGCGTCGGGGTGTGTCTCTCTGCTCCAGGGGGGTCCGGGGTTCTGTTTGGTAGGGGTGTGAGCCGGCAGAGGGAGGGGCGCCGTGCGGAACTACGGCAAAAACAGAGGAACACAGGGTCAGAGGTCGGAGGTCGTCAGGTCGTCAGGTTTCCCTTCCTGACTGTGAGGTCACTGATTACTACCCTAACAGTGTCCAATCCCTGGTGGATGTAGGTGTTCATGATCCAAAGGCTAACAGAACCAACAGCTATAAATTAGACTACTGACTAGTCCTGCTTGGCCCTATAGTATATACTAGACTAGTGTCTAGCACTGCTTGGCCCTGTATTATAAACTAGACTACTGACTAGTCCTGCTTGGCCCTGTAGTGGAAACCAGACTACCGACCAGCCCTGCTTGGCCCTGTGGTATAAAATCCAGACTATAGACCAGCCCCTGTTTGGCCCTGTAGTATAACCTAGACTACTGACTAGCCCTGCTTGGCCCTGTAGTATAAACTAGACTACTGTCTAGCACTGCTTGGCCCTGTAGTATAAACTAGACTACTGTCTAGCACTGCTTGGCCCTGTAGTATAAACTAGACTACTGACTAGTCCTGCTTGGCCCTGTGGTATAAACTAGACTACTGACTAGTCCTGCTTGGCCCTGTAGTATAAACTAGACTACTGACTAGTCCTGCTTGGCCCTGTAGTATAACCTAGACTACTGACTAGCCCTGCTTGGCCCTGTAGTATAACCTAGACTACTGACTAGCCCTGCTTGGCCCTGTAGTATAAACTAGACTACTGACTAGCCCTGCTTGGCCCTGTAGTATAACCTAGACTACTGACTAGCCCTGCTTGGCCCTGTAGTATAACCTAGACTACTGACTAGCCCTGCTTGGCCCTGTAGTATAAACTAGACTACTGACTAGCCCTGCTTGGCCCTGTGGTATAAACTAGACTACTGACTAGCCCTGTTTGACCCTGTAGTATAAACTAGACTACTGACTAGCCCTGCTTGGCCCTGTAGTATAAACTAGACTACTGACTAGTCCTGCTTGGCCCTGTAGTATAAACTAGACTCCTGACTCACAGTTCCTGCTTGGCCCTAGTATAAACTAGACTACTGACAGCCCTGCTTGGCCCTGCAGTATGCATCAGACTACTGACTAGCCCTGCTTGGCCCTGTAGTATAAACTAGACTACTGACTAGCCCTGCTTGGCCCTGTAGTATAACCTAGACTACTGATTAGCCCTGCTTGGCCCTGTAGTATAACCTAGACTACTGAATAGCCCTGTTTGGCCCTGTAGTATAAACTAGACTCCTGACTAGCCCTGCTTGACCCTGTAGTATAAACTAGACTCCCCGCTGTGCGTTGTGTTCCTCTAGAGTCAACACAGCCTGTCCTGTCAGTCAAACATATTCCATAGGGTTAGGGTAAACATATTCCATAGGGTTAGGGTAAACATATTCCATGGGGTTAGGGTAAACATATTCCATAGGGTTAGGGTAAACATATTCCATAGGGTTAGGGTAAACATATTCCATAGGGTTATGGTAAACAAATTCCATAGGGTTAGGGTAAACATATTCCATAGGGTTATGGTAAACAAATTCCATGGGGTTATGGTAAACATATTCCATAGGGGTAAACATATTCCATAGGGTTATGTTAAACATATTCTAAAGGGTTATGGTAAACATGTTCTATAGGGTTAGGGTTAGGGGTAAACATATTCCATTGGGTTATGGTAAACATATTCTATAGGGTTATTGTAAACATGTTCTATAGGGTTAGGGGTAAACATATTCTATAGGGTTATGATAAACATGTTCTATAGGGTTATGATAAACATGTTCTATAGGGTTAAGGTTGTCCTGTCAACCATGATGGGATGTAAACATTCCACAGGCTGATTATAATTCTGCAGCCTTATGAATAATACATTACTATTGTGTATCATTTATTAATACTGCTGCTTTGGCAATGCTACTAAAAAAACACACAGACACTCCCCTGATTAAGACACACACAAAAATAGTCACACACACACAAACACACGCTGATTAAGACACACACACACACACACACACACACACACAGAGAAACACACACACAGGTAGACACACAAAAACACACAAATAAACAAGCCGAGATAACAAGCCGACACACACACACACACACACACACACACACACACACACTGTGTCTGGGGTTCTAACTAGGCATGTGTCTTCATCCGCACAATATCAGCAGGGATTATGGAAATAGTCGTGAACCATATCTGCTATTGTGGGTCTCCAGCTAGTTACAGTTCTATTGGTATAGTTTGTTCAGGGTTAGTGTGTACTATCACAGTTCTATTGGCATACAGTCTGTTCAGGGTTAGTACTATCACAGTTCTATTGGTATACAGTCTGTTCAGGGTTAGTACTATCACAGTTCTATTGGTATACAGTCTGTTCAGGGTTAGTATTATCACAGTTCTATTGGTATGCAGTCTGTTCAGGGTTAGTGTTAGTGTGTGCTATCAGGGTTAGTGTGTACTATCAGGGTTAGTGTGTACTATCAGGGTTAGTGTGTACTGTCAGGGTTAGTGTGTACTATCAGGGTAGTGTATACTATCAGGGTTAGTGTGTGCTGTCAGGGTTAGTGTGTACTATCAGGATTAGTGTGTACTATCCGGGTTAGTGTTGACTTGCAGGTTAGTGTTGACTTGCAGGTTAGTGTGTACTGTCAGGGTTAGTGTGTACTGTCAGGGTTAGTGTGTACTGTCAGGGTTAGTGTGTACTGTCAGGGTTAGTGTGTACTATCAGGGTTAGTGTGTACTATCAGGGTTAGTGTTAGTGTGTACTATCAGGGTTAGGGTTAGTGTGTGCTATCAGGGTTAGTGTGTACTATCAGGGTTAGTGTGTACTGTCAGGGTTAGTGTGTACTATCAGGGTAGTGTATACTATCAGGGTAGTGTATACTATCAGGGTTAGTGTGTGCTGTCAGGGTTAGTGTGTACTATCAGGATTAGTGTGTACTATCCGGGTTAGTGTTGACTTGCAGGTTAGTGTGTACTGTCAGGGTTAGTGTGTACTGTCAGGGTTAGTGTGTACTGTCAGGGTTAGTGTGTACTGTCAGGGTTAGTGTGTACTATCAGGGTTAGTGTGTACTATCAGGGTTAGTGTAGAAACACTGTGAGGGATTAGATATAAAATAAAAACACTTTAACTGAACGCTCCTATTCCTCTAGTGAGGCAGTGAGTTAGTGCTGGTACTCGTTTGTGGCTGTGCTTACAGTGCTGGCACTGGTTTGTGGCTGTGTTTACTGTGGTGGTACTGGTTGGTGGCTGTGTTTACAGTGCTGGTACTGGTTTGTGGCTGTGTTTACGGTGGTGGTACTGGTTGGTGTTGGTGGAAAGGGTTATGTGGGGACTTCACCTCCTCATGCTAAATTTGTCTGTTCTACAGAGCAGAGCTCGGAAACTGAACGTGTAACCTCTAGTTTGTTTCCTTTGAAAATGAATCTCACAGGCAGCTTTGGTGATTGTAAGGACCCTAACAGCAGAAAGGTCTCATGGTGCTGGGTCACTAGGTGATCTAAACAGCTGTAACCGGTCTCATGGGGCTGGGTCACTAGGTGATCTAAACAGCTGTAACCGGTCTCATGGGGCTGGGTCACTAGGTGATCTAAACAGCTGTAACCGGTCTCATGGGGCTGGTTCACTAGGTATTCTAAACAGCTGTAACCGGTCTCATGGTGGTGGGTCACTAGGTGATCTAAACAGCTGTAACCGGTCTCACGGTGCTGGTTCACTAGGTGATCTAAACAGCTGTAACCGGTCTCATGGGGCTGGTTCACTAGGTGATCTAAACAGCTGTAACCGGTCTCACGGTGCTGGTTCACTAGGTGATCTAAACAGCTGTAACCGGTCTCACGGTGCTGGTTCACTAGGTGATCTAAACAGCTGTAACCGGTCTCACGGTGCTGGTTCACTAGGTGATCTAAACAGCTGTAACCGGTCTCATGGGGCTGGTTCACTAGGTGATCTAAACAGCTGTAACCGGTCTCATGGGGCTGGTTCACTAGGTGATCTAAACAGCTGTAACCGGTCTCATGGGGCTGGGTCACTAGGTGATCTAAACAGCTGTAACCGGTCTCACGGTGCTGGGTCACTAGGTGATCTAAACAGCTGTAACCGGTCTCCAACCAGACATGTGGTCCTAAACAAAATACCAGCCGCCATTTTGGATCAATGAAGTCTTTGTAAGTTTGAGACATTAGGTGATGTACATAAGAGACCTAGTGGGTAGAACTGCTACCTGGTGACCAAAAGGTTAAGAGTTCAAGCCCACCTAGTAACACCACCACTAGTGTGCCCTTGAGCAAGGCACTTAACCCTAAATTGCTCCAAAGGGACTGCCCCTGAAATTTCATTGTAAATTGCTTTGGATTAAAGCGTCTGGCAAATGACTAATGTGAAGTTAATGAAGTCCTCAAACACTGACACATCGACCAAAAACCCATCTCTATCGCGCACACACGCACGCACGCACGCACGCACGCACACACACACACACACACACACACACACAAGCTCCCTAGACACCTGCTGCTGGGCAGATATGTAAAGGGTTCATTAACAAATAGTCTTAGTTAATTAACCATCTCTATTAATGAGCATTTCTGCAGACGTGGTCCTAAACATTAGTAGGGTCTACATGGTGAACAGTGTCTGGGTGTTAATAGTGGGATTGGTAGGGTCTATATGGTGAACAGTGTCTGGGTGTTAATAGTGGGATTGGTAGGGTCTACATGGTGAACAGTGTCTGGGTGTTAATAGTGGGATTGGTAGGGTCTATATGGTGAACAGTGTCTGGGTGTTAATAGTGGGATTGGTAGGGTCTACATGGTGAACAGTGTCTGGGTGTTAATAGTGGGATTGGTAGGGTCTACATGGTGAACAGTGTCTGGGTGTTAATAGTGGGATTGGTAGGGTCTACATGGTGAACAGTGTCTGGGTGTTAATAGTGGGATTGGTAGGGTCTACATGGTGAACAGTGTCTGGGTGTTAATAGGTGAGCGATACTAAACCAACACAATCTGCTCAGGGCCGGCCCCATTTTGGACTCATGAACACGTATTTATTAGTTAAAATAAAAAATTTAATAAAACAGGAGGTAAATATAATAATAACAATAATGTAGTAATTATAACAATAACAACAAAAAAAAACTTTTCAAACTACAGTACAGACTTTGTATTTTTTGGTCCGGTATTACGGGAACAGGTGTTATTTTCAATCAATTTGGGCATAAATGCGAGAGTGTGCATAGCCGGGGCGCTTGGGTAATAATGTGAATGAAGGATGAACTCGATATTTTTTGTTGGATTGTGGGAAATTGCAAAATGGTCAAGATATTATAAATAGTATTTTATTTGTAGAATATATAAGCATAAATTATAAAGAGTACTGTTGTGAAACGTAATGCTGAAATCACAGCTGATCAGGTTGTTGTATTGTATTTATATATATTTAAAGCTGAACTGTATCACTTGCGTTGGGGCCCCCAAAGGCTCCTGGCCACCTGGGCATCCACCCAGCTTCCTCATAGCTGTGGCTGGCCCTGCTTATAATGATCCCGACATTCAACTTAAAATGGTCATCAAAAGTCTCACACACACACACACACACACACAGACACACAAACTAAGAACATGAACACACTTACACACATAAACACAAACTAGAAGCAGGCAGGCAGAAAGACACACACACACACACACACACACATACATACACATACACACACATTCATCCACTAGCAATAACATAAGCAGAAAGACACACATGCACACACACACATTCATCCACTAGCAATAACATTAGCAGAAAGACACACACACACACACACACACACACACACACACACATTCATACACTAGCAATAACATTAGCCAAAAGCGTCAGCAGTGAACTTACCTGACTGGATGACCCAAAGTCAAGCCCCGCCTCCTGAATGCCAAGGAACATGGTGTCGCTGTCCAACTGTAAACAACAACAACAACCATCAATAAACAAAAGACAGACAGACAGACAGTATCCACCTGACCTAACCCTAACCCCAGCAACATCAACTCAGACAGACAGTATCCACCTGACCTAACCCTAACCCAACAACATCAACTCAGACAGACAGTATCCACCTGACCTAACCCTAACCCCAGCAACATCAACTCAGACAGACAGTATCCACCTGACCTAACCTAACCCTAACCCCAGCAACATCAACTCAGACAGACAGTATCCACCTGACCTAACCCTAACCCCAGCAACATCAACTCAGACAGACAGTATCCACCTGACCTAATCCTAACCCCAGCAACATCAACTCAGACAGACAGTATCCACCTGTCCTAACCCTAACCCCAGCAACATCAACTCAGACAGACAGTATCCACCTGACCTAACCCTAACCCCAGCAACATCAACTCAGACAGACAGTATCCACCTGACCTAACCCTAACCCCAGCAACATCAACTCAGACAGACAGTATCCACCTGACCTAACCCTAACCCCAGCAACATCAACTCAGACAGACAGTATCCACCTGACCTAACCCTAACCCCAGCAACATCAACTCAGACAGACAGTATCCACCTGACCTAACCCTAACCCCAGCAACATCAACTCAGACAGACAGTATCCACCTGACCTAACCCTAACCCCAGCAACATCAACTAAGACAGACGGACGGACAGACAGACAGTATCCACCTGTCAGGATGTGTCCCTCTGACACTGCAGGGTAAATAACACCATGCCCTATTCAAATACAGCTGTTCTAACTTGACTAAGTCAACTCTAGCCAGGGGAGAGATTTGCATTGTGTTCACCCAGTTCTCCTGTTTGCAATGTTAAAACCCTCTCTGGAGAACAGACAGGCAGAACACCATGGACTGCAATGTTAAAACCCTCTCTGGAGAACAGACAGGCAGAACACCATGGACTGCAATGTTAAAACCCTCTCTGGAGAACAGACAGGCAGAACACCATGGACTGCAATGTTAAAACCCTCTCTGGAGAACAGACAGGCAGAACACCATGGACTGCAATGTTAAAACCCTCTCTGGAGAACAGACAGGCAGAACACCATGGACTGCAAAGTTAAAACCCTCTCTGGAGAACAGACAGGCAGAACACCATGGACTGCAAAGTTAAAACCCTCTCTGGAGAACAGACAGGCAGAACACCATGGACTGCAATGTTAAAACCCTCTCTGGAGAACAGACAGGCAGAACACCATGGACTGCAAAGTTAAAACCCTCTCTGGAGAACAGACAGGCAGAACACCATGGACTGCAATGTTAAAACCCTCTCTGGAGAACAGACAGGCAGAACACCATGGACTGCAAAGTTAAAACCCTCTCTGGAGAACAGACAGGCAGAACACCATGGACTGCAAAGTTAAAACCCTCTCTGGAGAACAGACAGGCAGAACACCATGGACTGCAAAGTTAAAACCCTCTCTGGAGAACAGACAGGCAGAACACCATGGACTGCAATGTTAAGACAGACAGACAGACAGGTAGGCAGGCAGTAAGACAGGTAAACAGTAAGACAGACAGACAGACAGACAGACAGACAGACAGACAGACAGACAGGTAAACCAGTGTGTCTCTTCCATTTACCAGCTGGTTCCCATTATGCAAATCAGGTGTCAGGTGGCAACACCAACAAGAAGGCCAAACAGCAAGTCACTGATGACCTGGAGTTATCTGATACTGCCACACACACACACACAAACACACACACACACAAACACACACACGTAGTTGAAGTGAGTACTGCTGCTGGAGCGGTTCCACGCTATAATAATTAGTGGAATGAATTATTGATGTGTTGAGTGGAACACTTTCTTTCTCTCATTCTTTCTCTCTTTCGTTCTCTCTGTTTCCCCCGTATGAGTCAGAAGTAGAACAGCTTCATGGATACATGTGTACCACACACAGTACTACCATATACACAGTACTACCATACACACAGTACTACATACACAGTACTACCATACACAGTACTACCACACACAGTACTACCACACACACAGTACTACCACACACACCGTACTACCATACACACAGTACTACCATACACACAGTACTACCATACAAACAGTATTACATACACAGTACTACCATACACAGTGCTACCATACACACAGTATTACATACACAGTACTACCATACACAGTGCTACCATACACACAGTATTACATACACAGTACTACCATACACAGTACTACATCCACAGTACTACCATACACAGTGCTACCATACACACAGTATTACATACACAGTACTACCATACACAGTACTACCATACACAGTACTACCATACACAGTGCTACCATACACACAGTACTACCATACACACAGTACTACCATACACAGTACTACCATACACAGTACTACCATACACACAGTACTACATACACACAGTACTACAATACACAGTGCTACCATACACACAGTATTACATACACAGTACTACTATACACACAGTACTACCATACACAGTACTACCATACACAGTACTACATACACAGTACTACCATACACAGTACTACAATACACAGTACTACATACACAGTACTACCATACACACAGTACTACCATAGACAGTACTACATACACAGTACTACCATACACAGTACTACATACACAGTACTACCATACACAGTACTACAATACACACAGTACTACCATACACAGTACTACAATACACAGTACTACATACACAGTACTACCATACACACAGTACTACCATACACAGTACTACATACACACAGTACTACCATAGACAGTACTATCATACACACAGTACTACCATACACAGTACTACATACACAGTACTACCACACACAGTACTACCATACACACAGTACTACCATACACACAGTACTACAATACACAGTACTACCATACACAGTACTACCATACACAGTACTACTATACACACAGTACTACCATACACACAGTACTACATACACACAGTACTACCGGCAGCAGTACTAACATATACAGTACTACATATACAGTACTACCATACACAGTACTACAATACACAGTGCTACCATACACAGTACTACTATACACACAGTACTACCATACACACAGTACTACCATACACACAGTACTACATACACAGTACTACATATACAGTACTACATACACAGTACTACCAGCAGCAGTACTACCATACACAGTACTACATACACAGTACTACATACACAGTACTACCATACACAGTACTACCATACACACAGTACTACCATAGACAGTACTACCATACACAGTACTACATACACAGTACTACATACACAGTACTACATATACAGTACTACATACACAGTACTACATATACAGTACTACATACACAGTACTACCATACACAGTTCTAC
>JAPMUY010002883.1:15000-17500 GCA_026901105.3 Galaxias olidus
CTTCATATTATGTGTATCTTTATAACATGTGTCTTTATAACATGTGTCTTTATAACGTGTGTCTTTATAACATGTGTGCTTCTTTATCTTTATAACATGTGTGTGTCTTTATACTATGTGTATCTTTATAACATGTGTCTTTATAACGTGTGCCTTTATAACATGCGTATGTCTTCATAATATGTGTGTGTCTCTAACACGTGTGTTTCTTTATAACATGTGTGTCTCCTTGTACGGTCTGTGCGTCTGCTCTTTAAAACACATCACACTCTCCTTTCACAATAGTTTAAATTAAGCTTTCTCGCTCTCTCTCTTCTCGCTCTCTCTCTTCTCGCTCTCTCTCTCTATCTATCTTTGTCTCTCACTCTCTTCTCTTGTATCCTCACAGCAGAGAGGAAGCAGCTCTTATTCAATTCAAACTCACGCAGAGACAAATACACAACAACAAATATATACCACAGCCAGCCAGCCACGCAAACCCAACCCAACCAAACCAAACCCAACCCCCACTCCTCTACTCTCCCGTCTCTCTTTCCTCGTTCTCTCCTACATCCCCACCCCCCTTTACAGATCCCTCTCTCTCTCTCTCTCTCTCACACACACACACACAGAAAAACACACATGCACACTAACACACATGCACACGTGGACACATGCACACACACTCACACACAGAAGCAATATCATTATCCAGAGCAGACTGAGTGCAGTCAATCTGACGGTGAGAGTTTGAGGGAGCAATGATGGAGCCTGTGAATGATTAGAATGGCATTAGTGTACAAGTAGAAACTTAGAATACAGCCTGGAGAGGCCATGTTCAATGCTTTAAAACCAAACATAAGGCTTTTCCCATGAAAGGATACACATCCATTTTTGAAAATCAAAAGGGTAACAATTGAATTAGGCTTTAATAGTTTTAAATTAAAGATTGCATTGTATTACCCAAATGACTAAATAATAAACCGATTGTAAATCAGTCCTCTAATATTTTTAAAATGTAGCTTTTTAATGTAACCATCATATGATGACAATCGGTGACACTTTTTATATACCCCGGTTGTTGTCGGCTGTCTTGATGAAGACGTTTCTCAGAACTGTTCGGAAGTTAACTGCACTGTAATCTTGGTCCGTTAGTAGCCGCGCCTGCGCTCATGCGACTGTAACAAGCTCCTAATTAAAAACTTCATTAGCTCGTGCCCTTTACGGCTGAAGTTTGAACCAGTCATCCTTCCTCCACCGTTGCTAACTCACTAAATACTGCACTTACTCTGGCTCCTTGGTCTGGGCATTTGTTCTTGAATGAATGTACGAAAATCGAAAGTTCAAATATAGGAGTATTTTTATAGATATAGGTAAATGCAGCTTTGTAGAACAAAGTTCGTCTTATGATTAACGTTGCTTTTGAATAAAGCTAATCGCTCGGGCTTTTCATCAACATCACATTCTACTGACCCACCTTGTTTCCGTAGGTGGAGTCGGGGTAGTGCATCTGGCCGAGCCGGGACGGGTCCTGTCCGGGCAGGGGTTGAGGAGGAGGTGGGTAAAATCTCACATCCATCTATCTCCCTCCGAGCATCAACACAACCACACTGACCCTCTCGAACTATCCTGAGTAGAAAGGACTTGAATAAATATAAATAATTTGTAGTAGGCAACCTAGTTAGCAAAAAGTGTCCAACTTAGGAAACCCTCACACACGCGAGTTCGCGGTTTTTTCGGAAGAGAATATAACTTTTTTTTCTTTCTTTAAAGCAGGGTAACACACAGATCCGTTCTTTTGATTTTAACGCCGAGTATTAGCCAAGTGAAAAGATCTAACTCTGTAAGCTGATTCTCGATCTTACGACAGAAGTTCCGTTATCCCATCTAAAGCACAGTCTGTTTTGACAGCTACGGAGGGCTCGGTGACTGTGACGGCTTCTACCCCGCTGCTCCGGTGAGAATGGGGCATTCTGTAGGTAGGCTACTGTTTCCCTATAACCTGCCTCCTCCTCCGTTCACTATTCATACAAAGGACTTTGCAGAAACGGGGGCAGGAGCGGGAGCACGCGAGTAGCTACGACTCCGGTCTCCATATAGGGGGCGCCAGAGTGAAATACATCGAGGAAACAAACTTATGAGCCTTGAATAAGTTGGTTAGCATCTTGTTCCATCAAAGGGGCAAGGAAGATTTACCATGACGACAGAGGACAGACGTACAGATGTTTAGATTCAAACTCACAGACATAGAGAGCCTGACACTATCGCATAATAATAATATTAAAAACTCCATTTAAAATGCCCGTTTGTAGAAAACACGTCTAAAACAACTGTGAACTGGCACATGATAGTGTAGAAAGGATGCTCTGAGATCTCGGTTGAAATCATTAACATTTGTAGCCAGTCTGGCATTTAGTTACTGAACAATACAGCTCAGTCACATGGAAAACATTCACTGACACACACAAAAACACACACACGCACATAAACATGCACACAGCCAGACACACAGACAGACACA
>JAPMUY010002884.1:0-10000 GCA_026901105.3 Galaxias olidus
AATGTTTCCACAGTACTGTATGAAGTAATGTATGTAGGTATGTAAGAATGTACAAATGAACGTATATATGTATGTGTAGTAATGTATGTATGTACGTATATATGTATGTCTGTGGCCTCCTACTAATGTCAATGTTTCTCTTCACTGTAGGGTATTTATAATAATATAAATAATAATAATATAATATGTATATATGTATGTCTGTGGCCTCCTACTAATGTCAATGTTTCTCTTCACTGTAGGGTATTTATAATAATATAAATAATAATAATATAACATGTATGTAGTACTGTTTGTAGTAATTCTTTAAGTCTGTCTGTCTGTCTGTCTGTGATTTTTGTGTGTGTGTGTGTGTGTGTGTGTGTGTGTGTGTGTGTGTGTGTGTGTGTGTGTGTAATCGCCCTTACAAACCATCAGTCTTCAATGCAGAAGCGTCTTATCCACTAGATGTCTTAGTTGTGTAGAAGCCCAGCCAGGCATGGACAGGCTGCACGGCTCCCTGCTCCCTGCTAACAGCTCACCTCACTGCTCAACAGCTCACTGCTAACAGCTCACTGCTCACTGCTAACAGCTCCCTGCTAACAGCTCACTGCTCACTGCTAACAGCTCACTGCTCCCTGCTAACAGCTCACTGCTCACTGCTAACAGCTCACTGCTCCCTGCTAACAGCTCCTGCTAACAGCTCACTGCTCACTGCTAACAGCTCACTGCTCCCTGCTAACAGCTCACTGCTCCCTGCTAACAGCTCACTGCTCACTGCTAACAGCTCACTGCTCCCTGCTAACAGCTCACCTCGCTGCTTCAGTCTGAGATAATTACACTTCTACCTTAACCATCAATCTATAGTAATTAACACGGCTGGATCAATAATAAACAGACCACTCAATATTTCATGGAAGATAATTGAAATTCACAGAAATGTCTGTATACCTTTGATATATTTAATTAGAAGTTTAACTAATGACTGAACAATGCAAAAAATATTTAATTAGAACTTTAAGTAATCAATTAACAATCCAGGTAAACCACTCTGCCTTTACACATTAGATTAAGATCTTTCTCACTGCCTTATTCTCTCTCTCCTTGGCTTTTCTCATTTCAATTTGAAATCTTTCCTACAGTATGTTTATTAATTTAGATCATGACCTTCTTTCTGACCCCTCCATTCTTCCATCCCCTTCTCCCTCCACACCCCCCCTATCCTTTTCTCCCTCCCTCTCTCCCTCCCTCCCTCCCTCCCCCCTCTGTATATGACAATAAAGTAATGAATAATAGAGGGACTAACAGAGCTGACCTTACTGCCTGTCTCACCTGCTGTGAGACACAGGCAGCAACGGATCAGCACCACAGAGAGAGAGAGACTAAGAGACACAGACGGAGAGAGAGAGAGAGAGAGAGAGACTAAGAGAGAGAGAGAGAGACTAAGAGAGAGAGAGACTAAGAGAGAGCGACGAGAGAGAGAGAGAGACCAAGAGAGACTAGAGAGAAAGAGAGAGAGAGAGAGAGAGAGAGAGAGAGAGAGAGACTAAGAGAGAGAGACAGAGAGAGAGATAGACTAAGAGAGAGAGAGAGACTAAGAGAGAGAGAGACTAAGAGAGAGAGACAGAGAGAGAGAGAGAGAGAGAGAGAGAAAATTTATGATATATGTAGAGATAGAGAAGAGAGAGAGAGAGAGAGAGAGAGAGAGAGACTAAGAGAGAGAGAGAGAGAGACACAGAGAGACAGACAAAGAGACAGAGACAGAGACAGAGAGAGAAAGAGAGAGAGTGAGAGTAAGAGAGAGAGAGAGAGAGACAGAGAGAGAGAGAGAGAGAGTGAGACACACAGACAGAGAGACAGAGACAGAGAGACAGAGAGAGAAAGAGAGAGAGTGAGACACACAGACAGAGAGACAGAGACAGAGAGACAGAGAGAGAAAGAGAGAGAGTGAGACACACAGACAGAGAGACAGAGACAGAGACAGAGAGAAAGAGAGAGAGAGAGTGAGACAGAGACAGAGAGAGAGAGACAGAGACAGAGACAGAGAGAGAAAGAGAGAGAGTGAGACACAGACAGAGAGACAGAGACAGAGAGAGAGAGAGAAAGAGAGAGAGAGAGTGAGACACAGACAGAGAGACAGAGACAGAGAGAGAGAGAGAGAAAGAGAGAGAGTGAGACACACAGACAGAGAGACAGAGAGAGAGAGAGAGAGAGAGACAAAGAGAGAGAGAGAGATAAAGTACATGAGGGGAGAGTCAGTCACATGGTTTAGCAGGAAGAGCTGATTGGCTCAGCAAGGCATGAGTTACTTCCCACTATTAAAAAAAAAAAGGTAAAATGTACGGTGAAAAACTGTCAGCTGTGGAGAACCGTAAAAGAAAACGGTTCAGACGTATTCTGTTTTACGGTAAAGATTTTCTTTACAGAACACGGACAAAAACTGGCAGCTGTGGACGCCAGAATAAATCTGTTAAAAAAATACTTCAAAACCGTGAACAACTTTACAAACAACCTGCACATTTTACTGTTAAAAACCGTTGGAATTACATTCAAAAACTGGTAAATCCAACAGCCTTATATGAATCCACTGAACACTTGTTATTGACCATACAATCTTCCAATGTATATGGGATAGTCAGGCAACAGCTCTCACGGACATTGAGACAGTGTCATAGTCAACGTCTGATGTCCTAGAGCCAATTTCCCTCGTAAAACCCAAATGACAAACCTGCATTATAAACTAAATTAATATTAATGATAATAATGATCAAGACAACCCAAAGAAGGAGCGAAAATATATGTAATGAAAAGCAGTAATACAGCAGATTCTGTGGCAAATGCAGTGCATGCTGGCAAAGACCACTTTTAGGACAGTTGTCAGTTACAATATAAATGTATGAAATTTTCTATAAAGTCTATAATATCAATCTCAAATATAAACTGTAAAATTGTCAGGTATTTCTCATCACAGATTGAACACTTCTACAGAGAACATACATAGGAAAGAGTGTAGGTTTTAAGGAACATTTGAATATGACACTCAAATGTTTACAAATCCATTGGCTATTAGCCACACTCACCCAATAAGTGATCTTATCAGGGACGCTAAAAAATACTTCATATGTAAAGCAACACCAGCTTTTTAAAAGATCCTTTATATTAAAATACTTTCATTGTATTTATACACATTCCTATCTGAAGGAATAGCATTTACATTTGTAAAATGTAATACGGTTTCTTCTCATGTTTAAAATCTTACTGGCATTAAACATTATTTCAACGAATGGCATTTTTGTAATTTTAACAGTATTGTATTGCTTTGTTGTAGTGACAGTGTTCCTGTGGTTAAAATCTGCAGTCATACAACGGAATCAACGATACTTTTGACATATTTTTACTTTCCATTAAACAGTTGTGTTTGGTTCAGTGCTGTACATGTTACTGTAAATTGAACACTGCTTCATTACTGTATCTACTGTTTTACTGTCGTGATTTCACAGTGTTTCACTAGTCACTCCGCTGAAATTCTTGCAACTGTGCACTCTCACAGACATACACACACATATGCATCCATGCATACACACACACGCACAAACACACACACATATTCACACGCACACACACACGCACACACACAGTCGCACAGAATCATCTGTTGCTGGTCTGAAAATCGAATCCTGCAATGAGAGGGCGAACGAACACAAATGTACAGACACACACATGCACGTCAATCACAACCTCACAGACCCTCACCCCTTGAATCTAACCCTCACTCCTAGATCTCACACCCTCACTCATCCCAATCACACAGAGACACTCACTCACTCCATTAATATACATCATTCACACACATTCACACGCACACACACACATCACACATCATCATTCACACACACACACACACACACACACACACACGTGAGGATATATGGAGGATGTCTGATCAAATGGTGGTGTCGTCTTCATGCTGAATTATTCTGAGCCTCATGGCATCACGTGGCACTCACGAGATGAAGAATGGAAACACAGCATCATCACAGCTCTCTCACACACAAGTACACGTACACACACACACACACACACGTACGCACACACGTACACGCACACGCACACACACACACACACACTCCCTCTCTCTCTCTCTCTCACACACTCCTTCGGTCCCACCCCCCCCGGGGGGGGTGTGTGTGTGTGTGTGAGAGAGAGCGCGAGAGGGAGTGTGTGTGTGTGTGTGTGTGTGTGTGCGTGTGTGTGTGCGTGTGTGTGTGTGTGTGTGTACGCGTACTTGTGTGTGAGAGAGCTGTGATGATGCTGTGTTTCCATTCTTCATCTGCAGAGTGCCACGTGATGCCATGAGGCTCAGAATAATTCAGCATGATGAGACACCTAACCATTTGATCAGACATCCTCCATATATCCTCACGTGTGTGTGTGTGTGTGTGTGTGTGTGTGTGAATGATGATGTGTGATGTGTGTGTGTGCGTGTGAATGTGTGTGAATGATGTATATTAATGGAGTGAGTGAGTGTCTCTGTGTGATTGGGATGAGTGAGGGTGTGAGATCTAGGAGTGAGGGTTAGATTCAAGGGGTGAGGGTGTGTGAGGTTGTGATTGACGTGCATGTGTGTGTCTGTACATTGTGTATTCGTTCGCCCTCTCTTTGCAGGATTCGATTTTCAGACCAGCAACTGATGATTGTGTGCGACTGTGTGTGTGCGTGTGTGTGTGCGTGTGAATATGTGTGTGTGTTTGTGCGTGTGTGTGTATGCATGGATGCATATGTGTGTGTATGTCTGTGAGAGTGCACAGTTGCAAGAATTTCAGCGGAGTGACTAGTGAAACACTGTGAAATCACGACAGTAAAACAGTAGATACAGTAATGAAGCAGTGTTCAATTTACAGTAACATGTACAGCACTGAACCAAACACAACTGTTTAATGGAAAGTAAAAATATGTCAAAAGTATCGTTGATTCCGTTGTATGACTGCAGATTTTAACCACAGGAACACTGTCACTACAACAAAGCAATACAATACTGTTAAAATTACAAAAATGCCATTCGTTGAAATAATGTTTAAAATGCCAGGGAGATTTTAAAATTTAGAGTAAGAAACCGTATTTCTATTTTACCAATGTAAAATGCTAACTTCCGCGAGATAGGAATGTGTATAAGTGCAATGAAAGTATTTTAATATAAAGGATCTTTTAAAAAGCTGGTGTGCTTTATATATGAAGTATTTTTTTAACGGTCCTGATAAGATCACTTATGTGTGAGTGTGGCTAATAGCCAATGGATTTGTAAACATTTGAGTGTCATATTCAAATGTTCCTTAAAACCTACACTCTTTCCTATGTATGTTCTCTGTAGAAGTGTTCAATCTGTGATGAGAAATACCTGACAATTTTACAGTTTATATTTGAGATTGATATTGATAGGACTTATAGAAAATTTCATACATTTATATTGTAATCAATAACTGTCCTGGGGGCGGGGTCTTGCCACGCCCGCAGTGCATTTGCCACAGAATTTGCTGTATTACTGCTTTCATTACATATATTTTTGCCCCTTCTTTGGGTTGTCTTGATCATTATTATCGCTGCTTAATTTAGTTTATAATGCAGGTTGGCTGTTTGGGTTTTACGAGGAAATTGGCTCTAGGATGATCAGAGCTACGACTATGATGACTGTCTCAATGTCCGTGAGAGCTGTTGCCTGACTATCCCATATACATTGGAAGATTGTATGGTCAATAACAAGTGTTCAGTGGATTCATATAAGGCTGTTGGATTTACCAGTTTGAATGTAATTCCAACGGTTTTTAACAGTAAAATGTGCAGGTTGTTTTGTAAAGTGTTCACTGTTTTAATGTATTTTTTGCAAATTTATTCTGGCGTCCACAGCTGCCAGTTTTTGTCCGTGTTCTGTAAAGAAAATCTTTACCGTAAAACAGAATACGTCTGAACCGTTTTCTTTTACGGTTCTCCACAGCTGACAGTTTTTCACCGTACATTTTACCTTTTTTTTTTTAATAGTGGAAGTAACTCATGCCTTGCTGAGCCAATCAGCTCTTCCTGCTAAACCATGTGACTGACTCTCCCCTCATGTACTTCTTTATCTCTCTCTCTCTCTCTCTTTGTCTTCCTCACTCCCTCTCTCTCTTTCTCTGACCCTTCTCTCTCTTTCACTCTCTCTCTTTCTCTCTCTCTCTCTCTCTGTCTCTCTCTCTCTGTCTGTGTCTCACTCTCTCTCTCTCTTTCTCTCTCTCTCTCTGTCTCTGTCTCTCTGTCTGTGTCTCACTCTCTCTCTCTCTTTCTCTCTCTGTCTCTGTCTCTGTCTCTCTGTCTGTGTGTCTCACTCTCTCTCTCTCTTTCTCTCTCTGTCTCTGTCTCTGTCTCTCTGTCTGTGTGTCTCACTCTCTCTCTTTCTCTCTCTCTCTCTGTCTCTCTCTCTCTCCCTCTCTTTCTCTCTCTCTCTCTCTCTCTCTCTCTCTCTGTCTCTCTGTCTCTCTCTCTCTTGTCTGTGTTCTCTCTCTCTCTTTCTCTCTCTGTCTCTCTCTCTCTCTCTCTCTCTCTCTCTCTCTCTCTCTCTCTCACTGTCTCTCTTTCTCTCTGTCTCTGTCTCTGTCTCTCTGTCTGTGTGTCTCACTCTCTCTCTCTCTCTCTCTGTCTCTCTGTCTGTGTGTCTCACTCTCTCTCTCTCTTAGTCTCTCTCTCTCTCTTAGTCTCTCTCTCTCTCTCTCTCTCTCTCTCTCTCTCTTAGTTTCTCTCTCTCTCTCTCTCTCTCTCTGTCTCTCTCTCTTAGTCTCTCTCTCTCTTAGTCTCTCTCTCTCTCTCTTAGTCTATCTCTCTCTCTGTCTCTCTCTCTTAGTCTCTCTCTCTCTCTCTCTCTCTCTCAGTTTCTCTCTTTCTCTTAGTCTCTCTTGGTCTCTCTCTCTCTCTGTCGCTCTCTCTTAGTCTCTCTCTCTCTTAGTCTCTCTCTCTCTTAGTCTCTCTCTCTCTCTCTCTCTCTCTGTCTGTGTCTCTTAGTCTCTCTCTCTTCTGTGGTGCTGATCCGTTGCTGCCTGTGTCTCACAGCAGGTGAGACAGGCAGTAAGGTCAGCTCTGTTAGTCCCTCTATTATTCATTACTTTATTGTCATATACAGAGGGGGGAGGGAGGGAGGGAGGGAGAGAGAGGAGGGAGAAAAGGATAGGGGGTGTGGAGGGAGAAGGGGATGGAAGAATGGAGGGGTCAGAAAGAAGGTCATGATCTAAATTAATAAACATACTGTAGGAAAGATTTCAAATTGAAATGAGAAAAGCCAACGAGAGAGAGAATAAGGCAGTGAGAAAGATCTTAATCTAATGTGCAAAGGCAGAGTGGTTTACCTGGATTGTTAATTGATTACTTAAAGTTCTACTTAAATATTTTTTGCATTGTTCAGTCATTAGTTAAACTTCTAATTAAATATATCAAAGGATACAGACATTTCTGTGAATTTCAATTATCTTCCATGAAATATTGAGTGGTCTGTTTATTATTGATCCAGCCGTGTTAATTACTATAGATTGATGGTTAAGTAGAAATGTAATTATCCAGACTGAAGCAGCGAGGTGAGCTGTTAGCAGGGAGCAGTGAGCTGTTAGCAGTGAGCAGTGAGCTGTTAGCAGGGAGCAGTGAGCTGTTAGCAGGGAGCAGTGAGCTGTTAGCAGTGAGCAGTGAGCTGTTAGCAGGGAGCTGTTAGCAGGGAGCAGTGAGCTGTTAGCAGTGAGCAGTGAGCTGTTAGCAGGGAGCAGTGAGCTGTTAGCAGTGAGCAGTGAGCTGTTAGCAGGGAGCTGTTAGCAGTGAGCAGTGAGCTGTTAGCAGTGAGCTGTTAGCAGTGAGGTGAGCTGTTAGCAGGGAGCAGGGAGCCGTGCAGCCTGTCCATGCCTGGCTGGCTTCTACACAACTAAGACATCTAGTGGATAAGACGCTTCTGCATTGAAGACTGATGGTTTGTAAGGGTTAATTCACACACACACACACATACACACACACACAAAAATCACAGACAGACAGACAGACAGACAGACAGACAGACAGACAGACTTAAAGAATTACTACAAACAGTACTACATACATATTATATTATTATTATTTATATTATTATCAATACCCTACAGTGAAGAGAAACATTGACATTAGTAGGAGGCCACAGACATACATATATACATATTATATTATTATTATTTATATTATTATAAATACCCTACAGTGAAGAGAAACATTGACATTAGTAGGAGGCCACAGACATACATACACACATACGTACATACATACATTACTACATACATATATACGTTCATTTGTACATTCTTACATACCTACATACATTACTTCATACAGTACTGTGGAAACATTCTAGGCAGTTGTGAAAACAATGTTTTAAAGTAAGAACGCTTTTCAAAAAATATAAATGTTAATTTTATCAATTACTTAAACACAAAGTGAGTGAACAGAAAATCCATATCAAATCAATATTTGGTGTGACCACCCTTTGCCTTTAAAACAGCATCTCCCACCTAAAACATATGCACAGTACTGTACATACAGTGCATCCGGAAAGTATTCACAGCGCTTCACTTTTTCCACATTTTGTTATGTTACGGCCTTATTCCAAAATTGATTAAATTCATTTTTTTCCTCAAAATTCTACACACAATACACCATAATGACAATGTGAAAAAAGGTTTTTTGAGATTTTTGCACATTTATTAAAAATAAATAACTAAGAATTCACATGTACATAAGTATTCACAGCCTTTGCCATGAAGCTCAAAATTGAGCTCAGGTGCATCCTGTTTCCACTGTTGATCCTTGAGATGTTTCTACAGCTTAATTGGAGTCCACCTGTGGTAAATTTAGTTGATTGGACATGATTTGGAAAGGCACACACCTGTCTATATAAGGTCCCACAGTTGACAGTGCATGTCAGAGCACAAACCAAGCATGAAGTCAAAGGAATTGTCTGTAGACCTCCGAGACAGGATTGTCTCGAGGCACAAATCTGGGGAAGGGTACAAAAAACTTTCTGCTGCTTTCTGTGCTCCCAATGACCACAGTGGCCTCCGTCATCCGCAAATGGAAGAAGTTTGGAACCACCAGGACTCTTCCTAGAGCTGGCCGGCCGTCTAAACTGAGCGATCGGGGGAGAAGGGCCTTGGTCAGGGAGGTGACCAAGAACCCGATGGTCACTCTGTCAGTGCTCCAGCGTTCCTTTGTGGAGAGAGGAGAACCTTCCAGAAGGATAACCATCTCTGCAGCACTCCACCAATCAGGCCTTTATGGTAGAGTGGCCAGACGGAAGCCACTCCTCAGTAAAAGGCACATGACAGCCCACATGGAGTTTGCCAAAATGCACCTGAAGGACTCTCAGACCATGAGAAACAAAATTCTCTGGTCTGATGAAACCAAGATTGAACTCTTTAGCCTGAATGCCAAGCGTCATGTCTGGAGGAAACCAGGCACCGCTCATCACCAGGCTAATACCATACCTACAGTGAAGCATGGTGGTGGCAGCATCATGCTGTGGGGATGTTTTTCAGAGGCAGGAACTGGGAGACTAGTCAGGATAGAGGGAAAGATGAAAGATGAAGAGACATCCTGGAAGAAAACCTGCTCCAGAGCGCTCTTGACCACAGACTGGGGCGACGGTTCATCTTTCAGCAGGACAACGACCCTAAGCACACAGCCAAGATATCAAAGGAGTGGACTTCAGGACAACTCTGTGAATGTCCTTGAGTGGCCCAGCCAGAGCCCAGACTTGAATCCGATTGAACATCTCTGGAGAGATCTGAAAATGGCTGTGCACCGACGCTGCCCATCCAACCTGATGGAGCTTGAGAGGTGCTGCAAAGAGGAATGGGTGAAACTGCCCAAAGATAGGTGTGCCAAGCTTGTGGCATCATATTCAAAAAGACTTGGGGCTGTAATTGCTGCCAAAGGTGCATCAACAAAGTATTGAGCAAAGGCTGTGAATACTTATGTACATGTGATTTCTTAG
>JAPMUY010002884.1:12500-24106 GCA_026901105.3 Galaxias olidus
CTATGGTGCTAATAGCCATAGTCTGCTATGGTGCTAATAGGCATTGTCTGCTATGGTGCTAATAGGCATTGTCTGCTATAGGGCTAATAGCTATTACCACAATAGGGTTAATAGCAATTACCACTATAGGGCTAATAGCAATAGTCTGATATAGTGCTAATAGCCGTTACCGCTATAGGGCTAATAGCTATAGTCTGCTATAGGGCTCATAGCCATTACCACTATAGTGCAAATAGCCATAGTCTGCTATAGTGCTAATAGCTATTACCGCTATAGGGCTAATAGCCATAGTCTGCTATAGTGCTAATAGCCATAGTCTGCTATAGTGCTAATAGCCATAGTCTGCTATAGTGCTAATAGCCATAGTCTGCTATAGTGCTAATAGCCATAGTCTGCTATAGTGCTAATAGGCATTGTCTGCTATAGGGCTAATAGCTATTACCACAATAGGGTTAATAGCAATTACCACTATAGGGCTAATAGCAATAGTCTGATATAGTGCTAATAGCCGTTACCGCTATAGGGCTAATAGCTATAGTCTGCTATAGGGCTCATAGCCATTACCACTATAGTGCAAATAGCCATAGTCTGCTATAGTGCTAATAGCTATTACCGCTATAGGGCTAATAGCAATAGTCTGCTATAGTGCTAATAGCGATAGTCTGATGTAGTGCTAATGGCCATAGTCTGCTATAGGACTAATAGCCATTACCACTATAGGGCTAATAGCCATAGTCTGCTATAGGGGCTAATAGCCAGTACCACTATAGGGCTAATAGCAATAGTTTGCTGTAGGGCTAATAGCCATTACCACTATAGTGCTAATAGCCGTTACCGTTATAGGGCTAATAGCCATTACCACTATAGGGCTAATAACAATAGGTTGTCCACTACTGGGCTATGAACGCCCCTCTTCTGAAGTAAACTGTCAATTGTTTTGATTTTTCTTCTCTCTTTTTTCCATCTTTTCATTTTCTTTCATCCTCCTTCCTGTGCCCATTTCCCTTTCTTAGACCTCCTTTACTTCCTCCTTTTTAATCTGTCCATCCGTGTTAGACTGTGTGACTCAGAGCACCATCATGTTCACTCCACTAGAGCAGGTAGAGTCATAGCATCACCTGGCCCTCTCGATCTACAGCTACAGGTACTTAACACAGATACAGAGCAGGCAGAGTCCAGTGTCAGAGGAACATAGCGTCACCCGGCCCTCTTGACCTATAGCTACAGGTGTTTAACACAGATATAGGTGTTTAACAGAGCTACAGGTATTTAACACAGATACAGAGCAGGCAGAGTCCAGTGTTTGCTGCTGGGATGTGATGGAGTCAGAGGAACATAATGTGTTCTGAGAAATAGCAGGATGACCTTGCCATCTAGTGGACATGTGAGGTAATGTTTGAAGTTACACAGCTACAGGTGTTTAACACAGAGACTTGAGTGCAGTCTGTTTATCAGACTTTAAACACAACTAAAAGTGTTTAACATAGCTACATGGTTTTTACACAGATGCAGGTGTTTAACATAGATACAGGTGTTTAATACAGAGATAAGTGTTTAACACTAATACAGGTGTTTCACACAGATGTTTAACACAGATGTTTAACACAGAGACAGGTGTTTACCACAGATACAGGTGTTTAACACTAATACAGGTGTTTCACACAGATACAGGTGTCGTCTGTTTATCAGGTTACAGGTATGTGTTACACTTTTGATTCTTTTGAGTCCTTCAAGCGTGTACCTCCTTTATGTAATTTATTTATTTTGTTAGATAGATAAGGTAACTAACCCACAACACTAACTTCTCCTTAGTCCCTCTGCAACAACAGTGTGTTATTCCCGGTTATGAATGTAGTAATGTTATGAATGTGTCATGAATGTAGTGATGTTATGAATGTGTTATGAATGTGGTAATGTTATGAATGTGTTATGAATGTGGTAATGTTATGAATGTGTTATGAATGTAGTAATGTTATGAATGTGTTATGAATGTGGTAATGTTATTAATGTGTTATGAGTGTAGTAATGTTATGAATGTGTTATGTATGTGGTAATGTTATGAATGTGGTAATGTTATGAATGTGTTATGAAAGTATTAATGTCGTAGTTTCAGCGCGGCTGTCATCGTGATCAGAGGACCAGTGGGCCTCACACTGTAGTTTGGGCGGGCATCATGATTTCCATTTTCCCAGCCTCCAAATGTAATATTAGCACTCTCCTCAATCATTTTATTATTCCGCCCCTCAAATATATGAACAGACGATCGGTGTAATTTATGAGAGTGAACGAGGCGCGACTGGACTGTCGGCACGACAATCATAGACTGGAGAAATCGCTGAGTCATGCTGTTGCTTGTGATGACTCTGCGGGTTTAGTTTTTACGGGGTGTGTTTTTTAGTTGTATGAGGCCTTTCTGAAGGTTTATTGCTTTTTTTAATGTTTTTTTTTATTTTGACAGGTTTCATTCCTTTTGTATGTTTGTCAGTTGGAGAATAGGTGTATTGTATGATTCCAATTTGAACACACAACCATTGCTACAATTTGATTGGAAATCTCTCGAGATGATTCCCATTCACCTTTTGTGACAATTATTATTATTGTGGGAATTACGTAGCAGCCTGAAATTGCGTGGAGGAAACCATGAATCAAATCTATTTAATGGCTTGTGTCTGTGGTTTGGCCCGTGGAGTCGAGAGAGCTTGTAGAGGAGAGCGGAGGACTAACACACTGTCTGGGATGTACGCATTTGACCCTCCCATAATTAACTCACCACTTTCTCATTCAAGCAGTCTCAGATGTGCATTACATTTCTTTAAATTACTAAGATTGTTTCTGATGTGTAAAACATAATATAACACGGATGCATGATTTCATTCCAGTGCATCAAGAGTAATGCTTTGGAATATTGAGGAAACGAGGCATGTTGAAAATGTTGATATGTTCCAGTGTTTGTCCACTAGATGGCGCCAAAACCACAATCCTGACCCGCTTTCGTCACATAGTCTGACATGACAGACTAAGCCTCTACTGCACTCCATCTGGCAGGCAGGCAGCCAGGCAGGCAGCCAGGCAGGCAGGCAGGCAGGCAGGTAGGCAGGCAGGCAGGTAGGCAGGCAGGCAGGCTGACTGACTGGTTATCGGATACAGTGTGGTCACTGGGAGGGACATGAGGGGTATGAGTCCCTGAAAAGGATAAAAAGGTTTATTTAACGTCGTTTATTGATGCATCTTTGCTTTGAGGTGGAATGTGGTAAAGTCACCTAAACTAAAGTATAGTTTCTAAAATCCCACCTTCTTTTATAAGAGTTACTGTAAAAATGATTGAGTAATGATTTCACTTTGTGCAGGATTAGGTATTATTGCTGGCTTTAGTTTACTGATGTTTGGTGTTTTATGTTCAGTCTATTTTCTGACATATTCTACGTATACATTAATCTGTCAATAATTGGACATATGCTATGTATGTATTAATCTGTCAATAATTAGACATATGCTATGTATATATTAATCTGTCAATAATTAGACATATGCTATGCACATATTAATCTGTCAATAATTAGACATATGCTATGTATTTATTAATCTGTGAATAATTAGACATATGCTATGTATATATTAATCTGTCAATAATTAGACATATGCTATGTATATATTAATCTGTCAATAATTATACAAATGCTATGCATATATTAATCTGTCAATAATTAGACATATGCTAAGTATATATTAATCTGTCAATAATTAGACATATGCTATGTATTTATTAATCTGTCAATAATTAGACATATGCTATGCACATATTAATCTGTCAATAATCAGACATACAGAATGTACTGTATATAATGATCTGTCTACAATAATGCCCTCTGTTTTAAGACTAATGGTTTACACTGTTTTAATGTATCTTATATCTTGCATATGTTATATGAAATGTTTACAAATATCCAAAACCCAATAGTTTTATGACACACACACACACATATATATATATAGATACATGTAGTATGTCTTTGTGGTGTGTGTTCTGGTTGATAAAGGTTGTTTGTTGTTGGTGGTTTGTGACCTGAGGTTTTGGTGACGGGTGATAGTGATGGTGATGAAGACGGTTTATCGTCTTGGAAACGGGCAGGGCGTATTAGCTTGTTGCTAGGAAACCCTTGTGTAGAAAACGGTGAAATGCTGGAATTTGGGGAGGAGTGGGTGAATGCAACCCACTCAACAAGGAATGGCTTTAACAGTGCAGATTAAAGTAGATTACATCAGATTACAGTAGATTACAGCAGATTACAGTAGATAACAGTAGATAACAGTATATTACATCAGATTACATCAGATTACAGTAGATTACATCATGTTACAGTAGATTACATCATATTACAGTAGATTACAGTAGATTAAATCAGATTATAGTAGATTACAGTAGATAACAGCAGATTACAGTATATTACAGCAGAATAAATCAGATTACAGGAGATTACAGTAGATTACAGCAGAATAAATCAGATAACAGTAGATAACAGTAGATAACAGTATATTACAGTATATTACATCAGATTACAGCAGATTACAGTAGATTACATCATATTACAGTAGATTACATCAGATTACAGTAGATTACAGTAGATTAAATCAGATTATAGTAGATTACAGTAGATAACAGCAGATTACAGTATATTACAGCAGAATAAATCAGGTTACAGTATATTACAGCAGAATAAATCAGATTACAGGAGATTACAGTAGATTACAGCAGAATAAATCAGATTACAGCAGATTACAGTAGACAATAACATAAAACAGGTAGTTTCTTTTTGATTATTTGAGTGTTTCCATTATGGCAATGGAGGAGGACTTACTCAAACCAACCCATCATATTACTGTACTCTACTCAAACTAACCCATCAAACTACTGTACTCTACTCAAACTAACCTATCAAACTAGTGTACTCTACTTAAACTAACCTATCAAACTATTGTACTCTACTCAAACTAACCCATCAAACTACTGGACTCTACTCAAACTAACCCATCAAACTATTGTACTCTACTCAAACTAACCCATCAAACTATTGCACTTTACTCAAACTAACCCATCAAACTACTGTACTCTACTCAAACTAACCCATCAAACTACTGGACTCTACTCAAACTAACCCATCAAACTATTGTACTTTACTCAAACTAACCCATCAAACTACTGGACTCTACTCAAACTAACCCATCAAACTACTGGACTCTACTCAAACTAACCCATCAAACTACTGGACTCTACTCAAACTAACCCATCAAACTACTGGACTCTACTCAAACTAACCCATAATGCTGTTGGAGGTTATCTCGCCATGTTATAGGGGCACTTCTTAACGAGTTCAACTAAGGAGGTTGTTAATGTTAACACTGACATTTCTTGGAGGATTTGGAACAGAGTACACTTCTAGAGAGGGCTTAGATAGAGTGAATGGAAAAAGGGATGTCTTTTATTCTTTTATTGATGTATTTTTTGGATCTGTTTTTACACCAAGGCGATAATTAATGAGATGGCTGGGGAGAGCTGGTCACTGTTCCTAGATGCCGTGTGTGTGTGTGTGTGTGTGTGTGTGTGAGAGAGAGAGAGCGTGTGAGCATGTGAGCTGCCCCTCTGATGCTAAGTGATTTCCATGTGAATGCTGCTAAACATAGCCCCTGTCCGTTCAGCATCCTGCATCAAAACCTCATCTAAACACCAGCCTGTCTGCACACACCTGTACCTCCCTCCTCCGCCTCTCTCTCTCTCTCTCTCTCTCTCTCTCTCTCTCTCTCTCTCTCTCTCTCTCTCTCTCTCTCTCTCTCTCTCTCTCTCTCTCTCTCTCCCTCCACCGCCCTCTCTCTCTCTCTCTCTCTTTCTCTCTCTGTGTGTGTGTACAGATGTAGTGTGTGTACAGACTTAAGCATTAAAAAGGAGATAAACAATCAATGTCTAGTGGGAAGTTGGAAAGTTTAGGTTTGTCGGTGTGTGTGTGTGCGTGTGTGTGTGCGTGTGTGTGTGAGCGTGCGTGCGTGCGTGCGTGTGTGTGTCTGTGTGCGTGTGCGTGCGTGTGTGTGTGTCGAGCATAGTCTCGTTCTCTAAATAGGACAACATCAGCACTCAAGGATGTCCTGTCGCTATGGAAACTAGTGTTAGAATGAGCTAGCATCAGGATGCTGTGCTATAGGTGCACAGGGTTAGTGTTAGCATCAGGATGCTGCACTTAAGGTGCACAGGGTTAGTGTTAGCATCAGGATGCTGTACTTAAGGTGCACAGGGTTAGTGTTGGCATCCGGATGCTGTACTTAAGGTGCACAGGGTTAGTGTTAGCATCAGGATGCTGTGCTATAGGTGCGCAGGGTTAGCGTTAGCATCAGGATGCTGTGCTATAGGTGCGCAGGGTTAGCGTTAGCACCAGGATGCTGTGCTTAAGGTGCACAGGGTTAGTGTTAGCATCAGGATGCTGTGCTATTGGTGCGCAGGGTTAGCGTTAGCACCAGGATGCTGTGCTTAAGGTGCACAGGGTTAGCGTTAGCATCAGGATGCTGTGCTATAGGTGCATAGGGTTAGCGTTAGCATCAGGATGCTGTGCTATAGGTGCACAGGGTTAGCGTTAGCACCAGGATGCTGTGCTATAGGTGCATAGGGTTAGCGTTAGCATCAGGATGCTGAGCTATAGGTGCACAGGGTTAGCGTTGGTGTTAGGGTATAGTATGTTATGTGTGAAATCGTTGAGTCCAACTTGGTAGCTGAAGTGCAGGACATCAGGTTTCACATCAACTCTTTGTGACTGGGTCAAAGGTTAAGCTGGTCAACGTTATAACAGTTATACACACCTATACACACTTAGACCCACATACACACATACACATACATACACATACACACATACACATACATACACACATAGACATATGTAGACACACATCGACACACGTAGACTGTCTGGTCCTTTTAGCAGAGAAGGAATGGTGAAGATACACGTCTTTCATAAACATAGAGAACAGATTATGTGAAGAACCCAGGAAGTGGTTATGCCCAATCAGAACTCTGATTCACCTGGGGAGGCAGACATCAGTCACACTACACAACCCAGGATCCTTTGGGACCAGCCTGCCTCTATTTGGCTGGTCAGGTCTATTTTTGCATCATCACACATCCCAAAACGTATTTTAACATCACAACACCTTTTATGAAGAAGAGTTGGAACAACCAAATTTTTTAGAAAAACAACATAATTGATTTTCATTTCAAAACCTTTTGAATATATTAGACGTGTTACAGAATGTGTGCGTGATGTTTGTGTTTTTACATGTGTGTGCGTGTGGTTCTATAACTGTGTCATCACCAAAGCCTCTCCACATCTACTCTGTCACTCGCTTATGAACATGTGATGACATGCCATACAAAATGAGACACACACACACACACACATACACACACACACAACCAAACAAACACATACACACACATACAAACACACACATACAACCAAAAAAACACACACACACACACACAACCAAACAAACACACACACACACACACACACACACACACACACATACAACCAAAAAAACACACACATACACACACACACACACACACACACACAGTCTGCTGTTCAGTTGCTCTCTCTTACTCAAGGGTTCGCTTGCTGTTTGCTGCTGGACAACGCAGGGCTAGTATCAGCAAGGGGCCACTAAAATCAACATGCCTGTAGTACACACGGGATAGTGTACACACTAAACTCAACATGCCTGTAGTACACACGGGATAGTGTACACACTAAACTCAACATGCCTGTAGTACACACGGGATAGTGTACACGCTAAACTCAACATGCCTGTAGTACACACGGGATAGTGTACACACTAAACTCAACATGCCTGTAGTACACACGGGATAGTGAACACACTAAACTCAACATGCCTGTAGTACACACGGGATAGTGTACACGCTAAACTCAACATGCCTGTAGTACACACGGGATAGTGTACACACTAAACTCAACATGCCTGTAGTACACACGGGATAGTATACACACTAAACTCAACATGCATGTAGTACACACGGGATAGTGTACACACTAAACTCAACATGCCTGTAGTACACACGGTAAAGTAGTACACGTGGGATAGCAGTACACGTGGTATAGCAGTACACACGGGATAGCAGTACACACAGTATAGCAGTACACACTGTATAAAAGTACACACTGTATAGCAGTACACACGGGATAGCAGTACACGTGGTATAGCAGTACACACAGTATAAAAGTACACACTGTATAGCAGTACACACGGGATAGCAGTACACACTGTATAGCAGTACACACTGTATAGCAGTACACACGGGATAGCAGTACACACTGTATAGCAGTACACACTGTATAGCAGTACACACGGGATAGCAGTACACACTGTATAGCAGTACACACTGTATAGCAGTACACACTGTATAGCAGTACACACGGGATAGCAGTACACACTGTATAGCAGTACACACGGGATAGCAGTACACACTGTATAGCAGTACACACGGGATAGCAGTACACACGGGATAGCAGTACACACTGTATAGCAGTACACACTGTATAGCAGTACACACTGTATAGCAGTACACACGGGATAGCAGTACACACGGGATAGCAGTACACACTGTATAGCAGTACACACGGGATAGCAGTGCACACGGGATAGCAGTACACACGGGATAGCAGTGCACACGGGATAGCAGTACACACTGTATAGCAGTACACACGGGATAGCAGTGCACACGGGATAGCAGTACACACGGTATAGCTGGAGCAGAGAAGCGGTAACCGAGGGCAACCTGGCCTGACCTCACACTTACTTCTGCTATAGCCTCCTTCCTGGATACTGATGCTCGCTCTCTCTCTCTCTCTCTCTCTCTCTCTCTCATCTTTGTGCTGTCTAACCATGCAGGGTTTATCTCTGTGCTGTTTAACCATGCAGGGTTTGTCTCTGTGCTGTCTAACCATGCAGGGTTAATCTCTGTGTTGTCTAACCACCATATGCAGGGTTAATCTCTGTGTTGTCTAACCACCATATGCAGGGTTAATCTCTGTGCTGTCTAACCATGCAGGGTTAATCTCTGTGTTGTCTAACCACCATATGCAGGGTTAATCTCTGTGCTGTCTAACCATGCAGGGTTAATCTCTGTGTTGTCTAACCACCATATGCAGGGTTTCACACCTCTTTTCCGTCCCAGCCATCCGTTTTTCTTCTGGAGCCTGCTCTGCCAAAGTGCCAGTCTGTCTCCTCAGTTGGCTCATAGCCTCCTGTTTCCAAACAGTGTGTTTAAATTTACAGTGATACATGTTTCACTAAGTCAGTGTCTGCAGTGGCAGAGAGGATATGGAGTCAGAGAATGAGCTCTGGCTGACTGAGGCATTATGAAATGCACTAGAGCAGCTCCCTCAAGCTCCATTAGCTTCATGAACGGATTTCCATGATGAAGTCGAACTATAGTTTTTTTTATAGTTATAATTTTGCGTACACTACTTCTAGTATAATTGGTCTATCCATTTTACATTTAAAATACTGAGAACAAACTCACGGTTGTTAGTGGATAAACGTTTTTTTGTGTGTGTGGTGAGGGGCGTTATTGTAGTGCTGTAATATTTCTATAGTATTAAGACGCTTATCTGTAAAAAAGGCCATCTTCTATAAAGCGCCGGTTTTCACTTGTCTTAAGCGCGCTTGTCTCTTTATTCGGGTTTTCTCTGCGACCAGCTTCTTCTTCACACCGTTTCATTATCAAGTCACAGAACAAAAGGCTTTAAACACGGCCTCAGTCTCTCAACCTGTAATTTAAACCAGGCTATTAGTCTCAATTCTCTTTCTCCCTCCCCCTCCGTATCTTCCCGCTCTCTCTGTTGTTTTAAATCTGAATTGTTTTCTTGCCTTCCTTATGGCTCACCGTCTGAGAGAAAATCGGTTTACAGCGAGAAACTGACTGGCACGTGTTGTGTGTCTCGTGCCTCGACTTCAAAATATGTTATGATTTTCAACAGGTGTTTTTTCACGGCATCACAGTTAGATCAAATCGTGACTACCAGTTTTAGTCTATAGCTTAAGCAGCCTGACTGAGGGCCATGTCGCTGGCTCGTTTCATTTTCGATGTCCACTTATTTGAAGCGCACCTCACCTGAATAATCGTGATAGCCTATTATAGTACCCTGTTTCAACCGGTGGTCAACGTCGTTCTATTAATAGCTAAGAGGGCGTTGCTAATTTTAGGGGCTGTGGAGATTATTATAGGTTATTAGGCTAGGATTTATGACCTTTTCAATTACATCACCATGGTTACCAAATGACTTCTCTCCCTTTCTGTGCGCTTTCCAGATTAGACTGTTTTCAAAGAGGGAGATGGTAGAATTAGCATTCTACCCCAACTCACCAGACATCCGACTTCAGAAGAAAATAGTCAATGATAGGACGAGTATGTTGAGTGTTTTTAAGGACATATTCAAATTGGGAAAGCGTGCGCGTTTTTTCCCTGAATGAAACGAAAGGCATCGCGTGTAGCCCGCTTGTCTAGTTAGTGCTGAAAGAAAAAGCCACCCCAAGCGCAACACGCGGACACGAGGGCGCGGACCTGACTGGTTGTTTTTCCTCAACATTTGCTTTTTTGAGATGGGACTTTGTTTCATGCTCGTATAATGTGGTTTATATAACACAAAACGGAGCCATATTTCTACGATATGTGAAAAGTTTTCTGTGCTTTTTGTGTCATATACGCTTAGTCAGATTGGTCGGTAAATACTGAAGAGCGGAGACGGATGCGCAAATCAAACCGTGAGGGAACAGCCAATAGTTTAACGGATGCACTTTTTCAGTCGAATAATCAACATGGAATCATACAAAACATATTTTTAGTTCCTCTTTTTAAAGATGAGCTTTTTGGAGACACGATCTGTGGACGTGTTTGTTGTTTGAAAAGTAACGTTTGGATTTGTATCGATTTAAAAACAAAATACAATGGATATTACAAAACGATATCTGAAGGGATTTAATTTCAATTTACTAATTTGAGCCTTGAAGTGTTTGAGAAGTTATCTCTGCTTGGATCTGGTTTGTTTTTTTAACCTGGAAAGAACAGGGACGCGGGGCGTTGCAAATTGCTCTCTGGAACTCGAGGAAGTACTGCGACCTGTTAGAAAAGGTATTTAAAACAACTTAGAGTGAAGTTGCATGACTCAATATTATGAGCAAATGTTAACCATCTTATACTAATTTGCATATACAGAATGTTCATTATGTGTTAATTTTGTGCTGTCTTGCAAATCAAGTGGCTTAGTAGGCGGGTTTACCTACACGGGCTACCTTTCCTGTCTATATTTAAAAGCAGTGTTTTCAGCGCTGTTGATCTCAGTGGGGACTGAGAAACTCCCTCAATAGCACACAAACCTATTTCCAGAATAAAACTAATTCTCGCTCACTAGTGCCAAAATATGAACTAGTGGTCAACCCATAACGCATCTTGAACTCAAGGAAAAACAGGTCTTAATGGACCCATTATGATGTCACACATTGCTACACTTTGGTGATCAAACTGTGATCCCCTCCTCCAGTGCAAA
>JAPMUY010002885.1:0-2500 GCA_026901105.3 Galaxias olidus
TTTTGGCGCCGTCAATTACAGGAAGCTGGCCCACTCAAAGCAGGTCTTCTTGCTGCCCACCCAGAAGACAGAGGGGATCCCCACCACCAGCATCATCAGGTACTTCAGGAGGAAGAGAGCCAGGTGGGGGCGGCTGGTCTGCCCCACCTGAGTGGGGGAGGGGAGAAAATTGGCCAAGAAAACCAAGAAAACCAAGAAAACATTTTTTTTTTTTTTTTTTTTTTTTTTTTTTTTTTTTTTTTTTTTTTTTTTTCCTTGCCGCCGCCGCCGCCGCCCAAGAAGCCCAAGAAGCCCAACTCTTCAACACTTCTTCTTCAAGATTGATTCATCGATTTTCCACTTCTTCATCACTTCTTCTTCTTCAACTCAAACCATTTTCCACCATTTTTTTTTTTTTTTTTTTTTTTTCAAACATTTCATCAAACTCAACTCATCATTTATCAAGAAAAGAGAGAGAGAGAGAGAAAACTGTATGAGAACATATACTGATGTTGCCCTTAGTAAATTAATTTAGTGCTTGATTGTATAAACTAGCACTGCCCCTCTCTCATAACCGCTACAAAGACGTTATAGTCGACCTTCAGCAAAGCGTGACAGAACTAGCCCTGAGAGCCACACCGGAGAGGGGGAGGAGAGAAGAAAAGAGAGCTAGTGAAAGAGAAAGCTAGAAATGGAGAGAAACTGTGGAGAGGTAGAAAGGAGAGATAGCAGAATAGTAAGAGAGAGAGAGAACAGCGAAATAGTAGACCTTCAGCAAAGTGTGACCAAACATGAAGAGAGAGAGAGAAAAAAGAAAGTAAATGAGAGAATGAGAGGATGGAGAGCTAACCAAGTAGAAAGAGAGAGAGAGACAGAGAGAGAGGGGGGGGGGGGGGAGACTTCCAGAGAAAGCGGGACAAAGCCAGCTAATGTGTAGGAGGTCTTCATCCACAGGTCTGAGAGGAACCCTCCATTGCTGTGCCTCCCATTACCTCCAGTTACTCACATAATCTCAGCCTCTTATCTACCCACACACTCTCACACACACTAAACACACACGCACACACACACACAGCACACACACACACAGCCTCTTATCTACCCACACACTCTCACACACACTAAACACACACGCACACACACACACAGACAGACAGACAGACAGACAGACAGACAAGTTAGTCACTCACATAATCACAGCCTCTTATCTACCCACACACTCACACACACACTAAACACACACGCACACAGACAGACAGACAGACAGACAGGTTAGTCACTCACATAATCACAGCCTCTTATCTACCCACACACTCACACACACACACTAAACACACGCACGCACACACACACACACACACACACACACACACACACAGGTGGTGCTTAATAATTAAGGGGAGAGTACTCTAAAGCTTGTAGTGGGTGGGTGGATGTTGGTGTTGCTATGACATCGTTTCCACAGTGCGACAGAGAAGTGGATGTTGGGCTGCTATCGCTCTCTCACACACACACACCCACACACACACACACACACACACATCTAGTATCTAGTGCCACAGAGAGGGTGAACTACAGTGGAACTCACACACATTGCAAACACACGCATACACACACACTGAACACACACACAGCAAACACACACACACACACGCCCCTCGCCGTGCGGTACCTGGAAGGGGCAGGGGATGTGGTAGTGCCGGCACCTCTCCTGGACCCAGGTGATCTCCCACACGGAGCGGTAGGTGTGCTCGTACAGGTGGCAGCCAATCACAGTGAGCAGGGGCACCAGGTAGAGCACGGAGAACACTCCGATCCGAATCATGAACTTCACCAGCTTGTCCTGGTTCTCCTTCTCCAGCGGGATCTCCATGCGGACCCGGTTCAGAGCCACGATCCCGGCCAGCAGGAGAGACACGCCCACCTGAAGGGACGGACAGGAAAGAAAAAAACACACTGAGACATCCACACCAGCGCAGCGCCGTGAGGTCATAGGTTAGGGTTAGGGTCAGGGTTAGGGTCAGGTCAGGGTCAGGGTTAGGGACTCAAAGCTATGTTGAAGAAGAGGGTTAGGGTCAGGGTCAGGGTCAGGGTCAGGGTTAGGGTCAGAGTTAGGGTCAGAGAGGGTAAGGGTCAGGGTTAGGGTTAGGGTCAGAGAGGGTAAGGGTTAGGGTTAGGGTCTGGGTTAGGGTTAGGGTCAGAGAGGGTAAGGGTCAGGGACTCACGGCCACGTTGAAGCAGAGCGGAGCCAGCACAAACCAGCGTAAGGCTGTGAGGTCGTAGACCCCCACAAAGCAGACCCCACTGACAGCGTCACCCTCGATCCTGTTGAGGGCCAGCAGAGAGACGGTGAGGGCCCCCGGGAGCCCCCAGGCCACAGCGTGGAACAGCAGGGCCTTCTTCTCGATGGCCTCGCTGCCCCACTTAGGCACCGCCGCCAGGAACCAGGTGACCGTCAGGATCACCCACCACACGCTGCCCGCCGTAGTGAAGAAGTACAGCACCATGAAGAGGAGGGTGC
>JAPMUY010002885.1:10000-12500 GCA_026901105.3 Galaxias olidus
ACTGTTAACGTGGCATGGTTGTTGGTGCCAGACGGGCTGGTCTGAGTATTTCAGAAACTGCTGATCTACTGGGATTTTCACGCACAACCATCTCTAGAGTTTACAGAGAATGGTCCGCAAAAGAGAAAATATCAAGTGAGCGGCAAATCTCTGGGCAAAATGCCTTGTTGATGCCAGAGGTCAGAGGAGAATGGCCAGACTGGTTCAAGATGATAGAAAGGCAACAGTAACTGAAATAACCACTCGTTACAACCAAGGTATGCACAAGACCATCTCTGAACGCACAACACGTCGAACCTTGAAGCAGATGGGCTACAGCAGCAGAAGACCACACCGGGTGCCACTCCTGTCAGCCAAGAACAGGAAACAGGCTACAATTTGCACGGGCTCACCAAAATTGGACAATAGAAGATTAAAAAATGTTGCCTGGTCTGATAGGTCTTGATTTCTGCTGCGACATTCGGACGGTAGGGTCAGAATTTGGCGTAAACAACATGAATGCATGGATCCATCCTGCCTTGTATGAACGGTTCAGGCTGGTGGTGGTGGTGTAATGGGGTGGGGCATATTTTCTTGGCATTCTCTGGGCTCCTTAGTACCAATTGAGCATTGTTGAAACGCCACAGCCCACCTGAGTATTGTTGCTGACCATGCCCATCCCTTTATGACCACAGTATACCCATCTTCTGATGGCTACTTCCAGCAGGATAATGCACCATGTCACAAAGCTCGAATCATTTCAAATTGGTTTCTTGAACATGACAATGAGTTCACTGTACTAAAATGGCCTCCATAGTCACCAGATCTCAATCCAATAGAGCACCTTGGGATGTGGTGGAACGAGAGATTCGCATCATGGATGTGCAGCCGACAAATCTGCAGCAACTGAGTGATGCTTTCATGTCAAATCTCTGAGGAATGTTTCCAGCACCTTGTTGAGTCTATGCCACGAAGAATTAAGGCAGTTTTGAAGGCAAAAGGGGTTCCAACCCGGTACTAATAAAGTGGCCAGTGAGTGTATACATTACCATGTATAAGTATATACCTGTATATCAGTGTGTGTATATGTGTATATGTACTATTCTTGTGTGTGTGTGTGTGTGTGTGTGTGTGTGTGTGAGAGTGTGTGTGTGTGTGTGTGTGTGTGTGTGTGTGTGGACAGCTCCTTCCCCTCAACTAACCTCAGCCTGCTCAGCTACCCCCCCCCCCCCAGCTCCATAAAGTACTGCTCTACAGAATAGAGTGGGCCTACACACACACACACACACACACACACACACACACACACACACACACACACACAGGAGAGAGTAGTGCAGCCCAGGGGCACACTTTAGTCCCCACATCAGTCTGGTGATCTCATCATGAGTGTGTTCCACAGTGAGACCGGCTAGACACACTCACTCACCCTCTCTTTCTCTCTCTCGCTCTCTATTTTTCTCTCTTATCCTCTCTCTTTCTCACACACCCTCTCTCTTTCTTTCTTTCTCTCTCTCTCTCTCTCTCATTGTGTCCTAATTCTCTCCCCCTCCATATATGTATGTGTGTGTGTGAGGGAGTGTATGTGTGTGTATGTGTGTGAGTGGGAGTGTGTGTGTGTGTGTGTGAGTGGGGTGTGTGTGTGTGTGTGTGTGTGTGTGTGTGTGTGTGTGTGTGTGTGTGTGTGTGTGTGTGTGTGTGTGTGGGAGTGTGTGTGTGTGTGTGTGTGTGTGTGTGTGTGTGCACCCATGCAGTGTATGACGAGCATTAGAACTGACAGGCTGACTGACAGATGGGAGAGGCCTTCCATCTCTCCATAGTGAGAATATTGATATTAAAAGGATGAACTGGGACACAAAGGAGGAGGAGGAGAGAGAGAGAGGGGGGGGGGGGGGCAGTGTTATATACTGTTATATGCCGATACCGAAACATTCCACCCCAACTTGTCTCAACGACTACCGCCCAGTAGCACTCACCCCCATCATCACAAAGTGCTTGGAGCAACTGGTTCTGGCACATCTCAAATGCTGTCTTCCACCTACCCTGGACCCACATCAATTTGCCTACCGCAAGAACAGGAGCACAGAGGATGCAGTCTCCATTGCGCTGCACTCTGTCCTCTCACACTTGGACTATAAGAACACATACGCCAGAATGCTATTCATAGACTTTAGTTCAGCATTTAATACTGTCATCCCCTCTAAGTTGATCACCAAGCTCAAAGACCTGGGCATTGGAGCTTCCATCGGGAACTGGTTATTGGACTTCCTGACCAACAGGCCCCAGCATGTTAAATTAGACCATCACTGCTCCTCCACTCTCATGCTAAACACGGGTGTACCACAAGGCTGTGTGATGAGTCCGTTCCTCTACTCCCTATTCACTCACGACTGCAGACCTGGACATAATTCCAACACCATTGTCAAGTTTGCAGATGACACCACAGTAATTGGCCTCATCAAGAACAACGATGAGTCGGCCTATAGGGAGGAGGTGGATCGCCTGGCTGCGTGGTGCGGCG
>JAPMUY010002885.1:17500-30000 GCA_026901105.3 Galaxias olidus
AACTTTAGAGACGTTTCCATGAGATAAGCTAACGTGAAAACTTTAGAGACGTTTCCATGAGATAAGCTAACGTGAAAACTTTAGAGACGTTTCCATGAGATAAGCTAACGTGAAAACTTTAGAGACGTTTCCATGAGATAAGCTAACGTGAAATGTATGAAGCAGAGAACCAGGGGAGGTTTCAAATCTCTGGCTATCTGGTAACACCCACAATTTATTCATTCACATTTTTATAAACACTTCAAAGTCCTTTCAAATGCATTAATCATAGTTTTATTCCCTTTTCAGTGACTATAAAAACATCAGCTGGGACTCAAACACAATGCCCAGTCACTGCTGTGGACACCGCTATCAGACAAGTGCACGCACGATGCCACTGCAAGATACAACCAAATACTAAATAAGTTAGTCTGATTTCTCTCCAGAAGTGATGAGCGAGTAATAGCACTCAAACAGAAGATTATCAGGGCTATTTTTGCCCCTGGCCCTGTATTTCCAGGGCATTTTTGTCCTTTGCCCCCATGACATTCCATTCCTGGGCAGAACCTCTCTGGTCCTACAGGTCAGTATGAACTCTGACCCCTGATGTAACCTTCACAGCACTGAGAGGATGAGGAGCAGCTTCCTCCCTCAAGCCACCCAGAACCTCAATGAGAACAACACCTGCCAGTTCACGTTGTCATGGTTGAGTCTGCTAAATATTCCCGAGCTCCCTGCCGTAACATATCCGGGACAACTCTCAGAGGCAGGGCGTGCACGTACATCCATCCCCCTTTGGGAACAGATTAGTAGACCCCAGGTGGCAGGAGCAATTTCCCCGTCACCTCCCCCGACAAGCACAGAACCTAACCTTGGCTGAGTCCAGAATCTCTCTGGTTCTCTCATTCCATATTCCCTGCATGGTGAACGCCTATGGAGTGGGCAGGAATGAGTCCTAAAACCATTTGGAATTTGAAATGAGTCAGCAAAAAGGCGGTTGCTAACAAGTTTACAATCCACTGCATGGTGAACGTCTACACAGGGGGTTAAAGGTCAACCAGGCCAGTACTGAGAGGCCCAGGAGGAGATTCTACCCTCAGGCTACCCAGAACACCACATCTTCTTTATTTGATTATTGACTCTTATTATTGTTGCACATTACACAGCTACTGGGTTTACATTTCATTGCCACTGTACTGTCATGTTTTCCTAAGCCTGGCATATGGTGTACGTTGTATTCTTGTAGCGCTCAGATTCCTAAATGTATTATCTTATGTCAATAAGGGCAATTCTAATTCTAATATGACAAATCAAAATATAATTTGAGCTGTGGGCCGGGGAACAGCTCAGTGTGAACTCTGACCCCTGATGTAACCTCACATTAGACTGAGTAACATTATGACTACCAATACACTATAATATACTATCTCTCTATCGCTCTCTTTATAATATACTATCTCTATATAATATACTTTCCCTCCATCTCTCTCCTTCTCTTTATAATATAATACCTCTACCTCTTTATAATATACTATCTCTATCTATCGATCTCTTTATAATATACTATCTCTACCTCTTTATAATATTCTATCTCTATCTCTACCTCTTTATAATATACTATCTCTATATAATATACTATCTCTCCATCTCTTGCCTCCTCTTTATAATATAATATACTATCTCTCCATCTCTCCCCTCCTCTTTATAATATAATATATCTACCTCTACCTCTTTATAAAATACTATCTCTACCTCTTCATAAAATACTATCTCTACCTCTTTATAAAATACTATCTCTACCTCTTTATAAAATACTATCTCTACCTCTTTATAATATTCTCTCTCTCTATCTCTACCTCTTTATAATATTCTCTCTCTCTATCTCTACCTCTTTATAATATTCTCTCTCTCTACCTCTACCTCTTTATAATATTCTATCTCTCCATCTCTACCTCTTTATAATATTCTATCTCTCCATCTCCACCTCTTTATAATATTCTCTCTCTCTATCTCTACCTCTTTATAATATTCTCTCTCTCTATCTCTACCTCTTTATAATATTCTATCTCTCCATCTCTACCTCTTTATAATATTCTCTCTATCTCTCCTTTATAATATCTCTCTCTCTATCCTCTTTATAATATCTCTCTCTCTCTATCTCTCTCTATCTCTACCTCTTTATAATATTCTCTCTCTCTATCTCTACCTCTTTATAATATTCTATCTCTCCATCTCCACCTCTCTTTTCTTTCCCTGCCCATGTCTTTCTCTCGTTCGTGGTGTTTCTTTGTGTGGGTGGTCCAGGGGTGCGACTCGTCTCCATGGACACTCCAGACAGACCATAATGAGTGCAGAGGGACCTATGAATAATGTCTGTGTGTGTGTGTGTGTGTGTGTGTGTATGGTGTGTGACTGTGTGAGTGTGTGTGTGTGTGTGTGTGTTGAGCACCAGTCTATCTTCTACAGACTATACTAACGGAACCTTTCAGCGGCTGCCAATCACTGGCTTCCCTGCTGCTCCTCAGACAGCTCATTGGTCAGGTCTCTTTGTTCAAACATCTGAAGTGCTTCCTCCTCCTCTACCTCACCCCTCTGCCTCTCGGCTTTAATTGAGTGGGGTGGCCGGAGGGGGGGTTTGGGAATCAGGGCCTCCATTGTGGAGTGGTGGGACAGATTAGCTGCTAGTTAGCGCCCCTGAAGGAGGACAGCTGGCGCCATCAGTGCATCTGTCAATCAAACAACAAACACCCACACAGCAGGCTTGTGCTAACTGACAGTTTAATGAAGAAAAAAAAACAACTGAATGAAAAAGTATTTATGTATAAAAATATTTAAATGTTTTGTATCAAAAAGGTTGTACTAGAGTCTTGTGTATTAAATAAAACTCTATTAGAGTTCTGAGTATCATAAAGGTTCTATTAGAGTTCCGAGTGTCATAAAGGTTCTATTAGAGTTCTGAGTATCATAAAGGTTCTATTAGAGTTCCGAGTGTCATAAAGGTTCTATTAGAGTTCCGAGTGTCATAAAGGTTCTATTAGAGTTCTGAGTATCATAAAGGTTCTATTAGAGTTCCGAGTGTCATAAAGGTTCTATTAGAGTTCTGAGTATCATAAAGGTTCTATTAGAGTTCCGAGTGTCATAAAGGTTCTATTAGAGTTCCGAGTGTCATAAAGGTTCTATTAGAGTTCTGTGTATCATAAAGGTTCTATTAGAGTTCTGAGTATCATAAAGGTTCTATTAGAGTTCTGAGTATCATAAAGGTTCTATTAGAGTTCTGTGTATCATAAAGGTTCTATTAGAGTTCCGAGTGTCATAAAGGTTCTATTAGAGTTCTGAGTATCATAAAGGTTTGCTGTGTTTTGGGAATTGAATCCAATGCGAAGTAGTCACACACACACACACACACACACACACACACACACACACACACACACACACACACACACACACACACACACCATGCCTAATGTATAGAACACACACACACACACACACACGCACACACATACGCAGACACATACACGCACACACACACCATGCCTAATGTATAGAACACACACACACACACACACACACACACACACACACAAACACACAGTGCTGGTAGAGCCAGTATCCCATGAGGGAGGATGATTGAATTTCCTCTCTCAAAATTCCCACTAAGAGACAGCGCCAGATCCCTGGCAGAGTGGGAACGTCGGGAGCGCCGGGATGGCTGGTGTCCGGTTTCCTCTCCGCTCTATCACTGCCCGGCCTGTCTCTGGGAAGGCGTGGTGTGGACGGGAGGGGAACAGCAGGGCTCGAACTACAGACGCTGTTTAAATCTACAGACAGCAGGGCTCAAACTACAGACGCTGTTTAAATATGGATATAGAGACAGCAGGAAGGGCTCAAACCACAGACACTGTTTAAATCTGGACATGCAGACAGCAGGAAGGGCTAGCCTGCTTGTCATTTAGACATGTCAGTGATGTCACACTCAGGTGGTTCTGACAGAGAGTAATCAAACACGCCATCAACAAGCAGCTGGGTGATGATTCCCTCCATAGCCACATCATCCTCAAAACATAAGAGTTACGCCACCTTACCAAAGCGAGGAGGAGTGCATGTACAAACTCCATGGCCGACGCGTAAACTAACTCCCGATGTGGTCTCTAGCAGAGAAGAGAGCAGGGATTTGTAGAGCTAATGGGCCCACACTGAAGTCATGCGGCTAACGCCACAGGGAACAGTGTTCTAACACCATGGCAATTAGGCCACGGGCGGTTGCCTAGCAGCGCCTGGAGAAAACGCCGTCTCTGCCGCTGTTCTCTCACTCAGCCGTGACAATGGAGCGGGAGGCAGGAAGTTGTCATGGGTTGGGTTACCTGTCACGGCTGTTCTAAGGCTCTCTCTCTGTGTGTGTGTGTGTGTGTGTGTGTGTGTGTGTGTGTGTGTGTGTGTGGAGCTCTTTGTCCCTCTGTGTTGGTAGTAAAAAAAAAAACATCGTTTCAAATGTCAAGGACAGCATTCCCACTTGAATCCCCTGGCTTTTACAATGACTGGTAAAAAGAAAAGAAAAGCGTTTGCATTGACAGACAGAAAGACAGTGTTGTATCTGTGTACATACCTCCATGGAGACAGACAGACAGACAGTGTTGTATCTGGGTACATACCTCCATGGAGACAGACAGACAGACAGACAGACAGAGTGTTGTATCTGGGTACATACCTCCATGGAGACAGACAGACAGACAGAGTTGTATCTCAGTACATACCTCCATGGAGACAGACAGACAGAGTTGTATCTGGGTACATACCTCCATGGAGACAGACAGACAGACAGTGTTGTATCTCAGTACATACCTCCATGGAGACAGATAGACAGACAGTGTTGTATCTGGGTATATACCTCCATGGAGACAGACAGACAGACAGTGTTGTATCTGGGTATATACCTCCATGGAGACAGACAGACAGACAGTGTTGTATCTCAGTACATACCTCCATGGAGACAGACAGACAGACAGTGTTGTATCTGGGTATATACCTCCATGGAGACAGACAGACAGACAGTGTTGTATCTGGGTATATACCTCCATGGAGACAGACAGACAGACAGTGTTGTATCTCAGTACATACCTCCATGGAGACAGACAGACAGACAGTGTTGTATCTGGGTTCATACCTCCATGGAGACAGACAGACAGACAGTGTTGTATCTGGGTTCATACCTCCATGGAGACAGACAGACAGACAGTGTTGTATCTGGGTTCATACCTCCATGGAGACAGACAGACAGACAGTGTTGTATCTGGGTTCATACCTCCATGGCCAGGGCGGCGGTCTGCTGGTCGTAGTGGTTGAGCAGGTTGGGCATGAAGGTGGTGTTGTAGGTGAGATCCTGACACATCCTCAGTCCAATGGGCTCACAGGTAAAGGTGCTGTGACTCTCCACTGGCTCCGAGCCGCACGGAGCGGGGAGCAGAGAGGAGAGGAAGAGGAGGAGAAGAGCAGGAAGGAAGGAGAAGAGCAGGCTGGACGACATCCTCCTGGGTTCTCTACAGGAGACCTCCATGGCAAAGGGGGGGTGTAGACGGACGAGGAGGAGGCCCAGCAACGGCTCCTTTTCTGAGGTGGGGGCTTATCCCCTAGGCTACGTGGAAATATATGGAGCTTCCAAAGGGAGGCCTGCAAGTGCCATACCCTGAAAAGGGGAGCCTTTTACTGGGGAAGTGAATCCACACCCCCCCTGGCCTCTCTTCCCTTCAGACCACCTCTCCAGCTTCAACCATGTGCCGTGATCCTCCTCCTCCTCCTCCTCCAGAAATAGAGCGGGGTAGTTTTTCTTCTTCTGGGGTCGGTGTTCTGATAATCCTGTAGCCTGCTCCTTCAGTCCTCCATGTTCACCTGGACATCGCCATGGAAACGCCAAACGGGCTCCTGTCAATCAAACCACAAGTTTAAATAAAATGTGCTACGTTGTTGCATTTCTGATTGGGTGTAATCTTTATGACTGAGAATAATACGATTTCACATCCCACGCATCCATCTTCTCCACCCTGGCAGACGCGCGCGCTCTCTCTCTCTCTCTCTCTCTCTCTCTCTCTCTCTCTCTCTCTCTCTCTCTCTCTCTCTCTCTCTCTCTCTCTCTCTCTCTCTCTCTCTCTCTCTCTCTCTCTCTCTCTCTCTCTCTCTCTCTCTCTCTCTCTCTCTCTCTCTCTCTCTCTCTCTCTCTCTCTCTCTCTCTCTCTCTCTCTCTCTCTCTCTCTCTCTCTCTCTCTCTCTCTCTCTCTCTCTCTCTCTCTCTCTCTCTCTCTCTCTCTCTCTCTCTCTCTCTCTCTCTCTCTCTCTCTCTCTCTCTCTCTCTCTCTCACAGACACACAAAGCATATTTAAAGTTTTTAACCCTAGAGGAGGAAAGATTTACCCTAACAAATAAAAAAATAGTAGGATTAAATATGATTTAAGCAAGACAATAGTTGCTAAATTAATCAGAAAAGTACAAGCGAGCCTATTTCCTTCATATGTTCATTCTAAACCTTGTAGTTAATTCCGACTGGGCGTTCTACTGTCAGCGCTAGCTCACACGCCCAGTTCTCTCAATCAAAATAGCATTGCCATCTAAAAAGCAGAGATCCGATTTCAACTAAACCCTTCTCATCATTACCTTGTTACCTGTATCGATTCCGTGTCGCATCGCATGTTTGTGTCATGTTGTCAAGGGAAAATGACGTGCACTTGCAATATCTCACACACTCGTACGACCGCCAGCTTTCTGATCGACCCGGAGACGAGTCAACGCCAGTGTCATGCATCAGACCCTCACCAACAGCAGCACATGTCGACAGCAGTGTTTTAATCAATCAAGGTTTGTTATCCGTAGCTTAGATATTAGATAACATTGCGTCTAAACAGATTAACGTAAAACTCCATAGATTTCTATCTATAGATTAAGGGAAAACTCCATAGATTTCTATCTGTGAGGACTGCAATGTAATCTTATCGCAAATGTGTGTCTCGTTATTCCCTAATTTCCTCTTTCTATAGCTTTCAATTAAACAGCAAGTTTGTGGACTGGAGTGATAGGCTACATCGATTAGCGCTTTTTTACATTTAAATACGCAACTCTGTAAAAAAGCTTTATAAAACATTTACCAACGAAATGTGACACTATTTAATACCGACCACTGCGACCACCGTGGTGTTGAAGAAGCGCTACCATGTTCGCTAAATCGATTAACGATGGCCGTTAGCCAATGATAGCTCTTGTTTTGAATAAATATTATTTATGCAATAGAGACTAAAGAGTATAAGGAAAATTCACCTGATAGAAGTATCTGTCGTAGCTTGACCACGTCCCGCTGCAGTTTGCAGCGCTTGCTCCACGCTGTGGACTGTATACTGCGGCAGCGGCAGCTGCTACTGTTGAGATGACTGACTGGCTGGCTGGCCGGCTGCACCCGCAGACTAGGCAGGGCCGAGCATTCGGCGTGAACGCGCGTGCGACTGAACTGGTTGAGCTCAATAAATCACTTTTACTATTAGATTACAGAAATTTAGCATATGCACGACACAGAAAAGGAAATAAATTACTTGCACATTATTTTGGCTATCCAAATGTCTTTATTATTATTTGTATAAAATGCATCACTAAGTAAAAACATCGGCCAGACATAGAAAAGGCATTAATAAATGTGTGCATTCATGAAACAACTTAATTGAGCCAGTGCCGTTAACCACAATACAGCCTAAGGCAAGGGAATCGAACACATGCTGGACAGGCTACATTTGATTCATACATAAAATACATCAAATTCTTGTCATAATCTAAATAAATTAATACAGTTGTCAGATTTCACTGTTTTAAAATTGCTTAGGTTTCAATGAAGGTTCTAACTGGATTGAATGGCTCCATCTCCAAATGAATTATAATCCAGCAGTGACAAAAGCCTGTGAATATCTCCCCCAGAGCCACGCAACAAGATCAGAAACCCCTGCAGGGAGAATCCCCAGCTTAAAATGTTCTGGTTGAAACGTGGTGTTATGACTCTGCCAGTCATCTCGCTCTATAAATATTTACACCTCTCTAACCAGTGTGGAGTAACATCGCGTGCAGGGATTACCTTCCACGCCATTAAACATGACCTCAGAATCAGATTAACCGTTTCATAGTTGATCTTCTGACAGGCGATAATCCCATGACAGTTGGGGCACGAGGCTGGTATTAGAGGCTAACACACACACACACACACACACACACACACACACACACACACACACACACACAGAGTCAATCCTGACGCAAAGCAAACCGTTAAAGTTTCACAAATATGAAAAGATAACTGAAATTAACAGACTAGAAATGCTGATAGGACTTTCTGTGTTTGTCCTTTGGAAGGTCTGATTGGACATTCAGACTGTGAGAGTCGTCAAGCAGTCCAATAGAGAACAGCCTAGAACAAGAGGACTTCAGGACCATGCAGAGAAACAGGTCCAATAGCAGGAGAACAGCGTAGAACTTTAAAACCTAAGGACCATGCAGAGAAACATGTCAAATAGCAGACAGGAGAACAGCGTAGAACAAGAGGACTTCAGGACCATGCAGAGAAACAGGTCCAATAGCAGGAGAACAGCGTAGAACTTTAAAACCTAAGGACCATGTGGAGAAACAGGTCAAATAGCAGACAGGAGAACAGCGTAGAACTTTAAAACCTAAGGACCATGTGGAGAAACAGGTCCAATAGCAGGAGAACAGCGTAGAACTTTAAAACCTAAGGACCATGTGGAGAAACAGGTCAAATAGCAGACAGGAGAACAGCGTAGAACTTTAGAACCTCAGGACCATGTGTAGAAACAGGTCCAACAGCAGACAGGAGAACAGTGTAGAACTTTAGAACTTCAGGACCATGTGGAGAAACAGGTCCAATAGCAGACAGGAAAACAGCGTAGAACTTTAGAACCTCAGGACCATGCACAGAAACAGATCCAGCTAGAACCACATAGCTGTTTAAGGGATCCTCTACATGGTTTGTGGCTCTGGTCCTTTGCTTCCTTTGTGATATGAGACTATTGGTGGGAGTGGTGGTTGGAGGGGGGGGGTGGGGTGGTTCAGCAGTGTTCCTCTTCATCTTCATCTTCATCTTCCCTAACCCGCAGAGCGATGGCGCCGTCAGCGTCTAGGCCTCGGCGGAGCATTTTCCGATCAGGCTGCGGCCTTGCCGGGAGAAGCCAGGGTCTGCTGCTGCTGCCGTCGCCGCTCTGCCTCCCTGAGCCTCCTCCTCCAGCTGTACCCCAACACAACACAGGGGGCGCCACAGAGATGTGTGTGAGAGAGAGATACAGACACAGAAATTGGTCAAATACAAATTTTTGTTCAACTAAGCGTAGTGACCGACATTGGTTTCAGATTATGTGTGTTTAAATTATCAGGGGAGCTACTGTTCTTTGATGTAGTGTGTGTGTTTGTGTGTATGTGTGTGTACAGGATAAAGATACCTGTTCTTTGATGTAGTTGTATAAAGATACCTGTTCTTTGATGTTGTTGTATAAGGTACCAGTTCTTTGATGTTGTTGTATAAGGTACCTGTTCTTTGATGTAGTTGTATCCACAAGGGCCCAGGCCTCTCAGTGTGAGCCCCACTATGAAACACCAGATGGACAGAGCCACCTCCACTGCAGCCAGCAGGGCACAGCAGAACCACAGAGTCAGGGTGGTGTCCTGGAGAGAGAGAGAGAGAGAGAGAGAGAGAGAGAGAATATGAGTGTGGAAGTGACTGTGTACCATTTACACGATTGTGCTCCATGATAATCTTCTAATCTAAAAGTGTAAATATTATTGTAACTGTACAGTGTGCTGGAGATGGTTAGGGTTAATCTATATTAACTGTGATTTTGTAACTGTCCAGTGTAGAGGAGTGGGTTGGACGTACGTAGATCCTGGTGGTGTCAAAGGGGCAGTCCACGCTGACCTGGGACCGGGCGCTGAGGGGTGCCACGTCTGTGGAGTTACATCCCTCCATCAGGCCCAGTCCATCACTCCGGATAGTCAGACTGATAGCCAGCAGCAGCCCTACACAGCAGGCCGCGGACAACAGGGCGTTCAGGAACGAACCCACCAGAAGGCCTATGTGCTGGGGAGGGAGGGAGCGAGAGGGAGGGAGAGAGAGAGAGAGAGAGGGACAGAGAGACACACACACACACACACAGAGAGAGAGAGAGAGAGAGACAGAGAAAGAGAGAGAAAGAAAGAGGGAGAGAGGGGGAAGAGATGGTGAAAAGGGAAAGTAAAAACAGTGAGAGAAAGAGAGGGAACGAAGTAAAAAGAGTAATCTTAGGTATAGGTTCAGGAATAAACACTTACTGTTCAGGATAAAGTAATTTCTGTTGAGTTACTTTTTAGATTAACAGTTACTTTTGAGATTTAGAGTTACTTTTTAGATTAACAGTTACTTTTGAGATTTAGAGTTAATTTTTAGATTAATAGTTACTTTTGAGATTTAGAGTTACTTTTTAGATTAACAGTTACTTTTGAGATTTAGAGTTACTTTTGAGATTAACAGTTACTTTTGAGATTTAGAGTTACTTTTTAGATTTAGAGTTACTTTTTAGATTTAGAGTTACTTTTTAGATTTAGAGTTTCTTACCAGTTTCCATACTGGCAGGTTCCGAGACACCAGAATGGCAATGATACCCGTAGCAATGCTCTGGGAAAACACATTTCAGACCAAGACAAGAGTCAGTCGTGTTCCCATCCTTTTATTAAACTGTGTTTCTGATTAGTTTCTCTCCACATTTAAACATGTAAAATACACAGGACTATACATAGTTTATGTAGCCAATTGTACTTTGTGATGTAACTCTCTTTGCTAGCTGTGACTAGGCTGTGAGTAACTACCTGACCAGTAGTTCTGAGGTGTAAGACATGGCTGGTGAGTGTGTGTGCGTATGTGTGTGTGTAACTCCCTGACCAGTAGTCCTGAGGTGTGTGTGTGTGTGTGTGTATAACTCCCTGACCAGTAGTCCAGAGGTGACAGAGATGATGTTGGCGGCGGTGTACTCGGTGGTGATTCGGTTGTTGGGTTTGGAGATGTGTCGTAGCACGCTGCCGTGAACAATGGCGCCCATGATGAAGTTAATGTGGCCCACCAGAATGAGGGTCAAGCCCTTCTTCATCAGCCGACCGGGCCCTTTCTCACGGTCTGGACCACAAACACATTGTAATGAAAGCTTAAATTAATCAAGCACAATAGAATGAATTTCCAAATATGTAAAACTATGATTGTGGGTGTCCTGTCTCTTTAAGAGATCCCTTTTTCCGTTGCTGCGGCTACTAATCTATCCATCCAACTAACCTGCCGCTACTCATAGTGGGTAATACCTAATTGTAGCTATACGCCGCACGAAAGCAAACATTCGTCGCAGACCTAGACATTGCTTGAACTTTGATGTGTTACTTCAGTATGTTTCAAAGCATTTCAGTTGCTTATTAAGGATAGGCTACATTTAATATAAACTCAAGATATTTTCTCGAACTTTGATATCCTAACAAAACGTCTCGAATCAAATTCTCCGGTGTGTTAATTATGAATTTACTACGCTTATTCTTGTTTTATGCACGGACAATATCACTGGAACTCAGCCCAAGTTATAATCACAAACAATAAAACAAATAAAAACATCAAGCTTTTGTAAAAAGTATTCACCAAAGGGAGAAGTAAAAAACGTCAATACTTTTAGAACATACATGGCTAAAATAAAAACGTTCAGTAGGCATATTGTTAAATCAATTTGGATGGCATTGTCGCACACAGAAAACCTTATAGGAGTGTTGCTTTTATCAAATTCATTGTGGGGCGATGGGATTGCTGTCGAATAGTGTCGGACAGAAGCGCATGTGTTTACATGGTAAGGCCTAGCTGCAATTGCAAACATCAAACTATAAACGCGTTCTCTTTCGTAGGCTACATAAATGCGAAAAGTTAACCAGTCAAGTTCGCAACATGCTCGGCGAGTTAGACAGGGGATTAATGTAAATTTTGGACAGTATACATTTATATAGGCCTTTGAACCCGAGAAGTAGGCTATATACAGCGAAAATTTTTAAGTTTGGTTCTCTATCGACGTACATTTGTAAAAAGAACGTGAGAAAGACTAACTTACCAAAGTTACACATCTCACTAGCGATTCCCCTGTAGAAAGATTGCTTTTTTTTTTTTTTTAAGTTCAGAGAGAAACTTTTGCTCCTTCTCTTCCTGTCCCGTGACGTCACTGAATTCACCTGTGCGCTGATGGCGACTGTTCTTGCAGGACAAAGGTCACTTTCATGCCAGATTAATTAATGACTCCATCAACATTACAACTGCAAACATTAAAGATATAGTGCAATATAGTTTCAATGTTGAAGAGTTGAATTAACGACATATATTTAAGATTTACAACAATACAAGGAAGACCAAATCACTTGTGACGTTTATTTTTTTTAAATAACCAACCAAAAGGTCCATACATTTCAAACATTGTCATGTTACAGCACATGCGCAC
>JAPMUY010002885.1:35000-85000 GCA_026901105.3 Galaxias olidus
GGGGGTGGGAGATTTGACGGAGGGGGTGACTACAGGGGACTTGACCGTCTCTTGCTGAGGTGGCTGGGGAACAGGGATGCCATACCCCGTCAGAGGGTAGATACCATTCCTGACCAGAGAGAAGGAGAGAGAGAGAGGTGTATATATATATAGAGAGAGATTGAGTGAGAAAGAGAGAGGGAGACAGTGTTAAAATGAAAACACCACTCACTAGCCTTGTAAAAAAAGATAGAAAAGTAGTCAGCTGCTGCCCTCCAGTGGTTGTGATGTGAACTGCAGAGGGATACTGAAGTAATAAACGCCTGTCCAATAAGCCTATGCTCAACTACACTGAAGAGGTCTAAACCCCAGGTTACTAGAGGGGCGTTTGGTTCTGGACACAGCAGCCCCCCTCAGAGCAGACCAAAGCACTGTGTCTCACTAGAGGGGCGTTTGGTTCTGGACACAGCGGCCCCCCTCAGAGCAGACCAAAGCACTGTGTCTCACTAGAGGGGCGTTTGGTTCTGGACACAGCGGCCCCCCTCAGAGCAGACCAAAGCACTGTGTCTCACTAGAGGGGCGTTTGGTTCTGGACAAAGCGGCCCCCCTCAGAGCAGACCAAAGCACTGTGTCTCATGTGAGGGAGCGCTCAACTCACCGAACATCCTCCAAGAACTTGTCCAGCTCCAGAGCAGGGAACTGAGAAAGTCTGTGAAAACATTAAACATATTAGACCGGTTCTGAGTTTAATAATTATTTTCTTCTACATTTATCATAGAAGGATCAAACACACAATGTTTATATTATGACATTTCTCTGTATTTTGTTCTGTCCATTCAATCAAATAATCCAGCGTTAAGACATTTCGTCATCTTGTGTATTGGACCACAGTTTCATAATGTGCTAGCTACAGTAATCTGCCTAGGTGCAGAGTTCCTTTCAGAATGTGTTTTGTTTCTGGAAATAGGACACTGATTGTTCAGGGCTTTCCTGTGACTTGGCACTCAAATCATGTGTTTATCCAACTCAGTCAGGGACGTCTTAACTTAAAGGAATAGTTAACTATTTTTCCATGTTTCCTGGAGTTGTCCCGACTTGTCCAGAGAGAGTCAGGACAGATCTGTGAGACATGGAAAAGGTCAGAGCATCCAAAGCGTCCGCTGTTCCTTTGAGCAGGGCAGGAGAGGGAGCATTGTCTCCTGGTGCGTCTCTTACTTGAGCTGGACGCCCTCCTTGGTCTCTGCTATGACAAGGTTAGGGTCCATGCTCTTGGTGATCTCTTCTAAGGCATTCTCGGCAATCATGTCTGGGACACACACACACACACACACACACACACACACACACACAGGTAAGGATGAGGAAGCGTTCAATTAACCCACTAATCTACTGTACGTTTGTGTTAGATAGAGAGAGGTAGCGAGGGAGAGAAATTTTCTGTTTGAACGTGTGACAGGTAGTGAGCAAGTTTGTTATTGTATATGTGTGTGTGTGTGTGTGTGTGTGACAGGTTGTGTGTGTATGTGTGTGTGTGTGTGTGTGTGTGTGTGTGTGTCTGACAGGTCGGGTGTGTGTGTGTGTGTGTCTATCTGACAGGTAGTGTGTGTGTATGTGTGTGTGACAGTTAGTGTGAGTGTGAGACAGGTAGTGTGTGTGCGGGTCTGATAGGTTGTGTGTGTGTGTGTGTGTGTGTGTGGTCCTCACGCTGGTGGCTGACGATGCAGTGCGCGGCTAGCAGTTTGAGCAAAGGCACCTCAAACAGAGCCTGGTTAAAGAGCAGCTCCCGGGCTGTGGGCCTGGTGTCCGGGTCCGCCTCCAGACACTTCTGGATGAACTCCTGTTTCCGTGGAAAACACCACAACACACACAGTCTTACTCTCTGTAGCGGATCTTCTTACACTTACACACACGCACGCACACACGCACACAGGGTCGATTCCAATCCATATTAAAGAAGGGTTCTTCATGAAGGTTCCTCGCGCGAGTGGCCACTTTTGTGACGTTTTATTCGTCATCATCGAGTGGACACTTGATGGAGAGGCAGGGAGGCGAGGTGGGACTTAACTTTTCAAATTGGAACCGACTCGTCCTTCACCAGCAAGAAGAAACCAATAACAATGTAAAGTTTTATAGCAGTAGCATGTGGCTTTTACTATCTTCAATTACTCTGAATAACCCATGGGAAGATTATGAGAAGAAGAAGACATTGTAGTTATATTTGGTTAACCTTTGAACATAAACTATTTGCTACGCTATATTTTAGCATAAAGCAACCTAAGTTAAATAGTTATAAAATAAATCAGTTCTAGCTAATTTGGAGTAATGGAGAGAACGAAAACGGTTCATTTGAAATGGTGAAGAACCTTTCAACCTGTGTTCGTCATTCATCGTAAAGAATTCTGGGGCAGATTCAGTTAAAAGTCAGCTTTGATGCGCCCTTTGCTGGAGGAGGCATAGAAGGTTACATGTAGCCACTCGCTCTTCGCTTATAAGCAATTGGAATGACACTCAATATGGCGGCGCGCGTTCACGTCGAGGAGAAGTGGTGAGTGTCGAAGAAAAGTCGGCAACTTTAAGGGATTGGAATAGGCCCACAGTCTTACTCTCTGTAGCGGGTCTTCTTACACACAGACACACACACACAGTCTTACTCTCTGTAGGGGGTCTTCTAAGGACTGGATGGCGTTGTTGATGGCCTCCTGAGAAACGTAGGACGACTCTCCGTTCCCCTGGATCTCCAGCACCGCCATCTAGAACCATGGAGAACATGCTTTACATACACACAACAGATCTAGAACCATGGAGAACATGCTTTACATACACACAACAGATCTAGAACCATGGGGAACATGCTTTATACACACACACCCACACAACACACACACACACACACACACACACACACACACACACACACACACACAGATCTAGGACCAGCCAGAGTTACTGCTCAGAGTGCTTTATATATGAAACAGATCTACGACCTGCCACAGGGATACTGTTTAGACATGCATTATATATGAAACATATCTAGGACCACCCTGTTCAGACATGTGTCATATATGAAACAGATCTAGGACCAGCTTGTTCAGACACCATGCTGTATGTACAGATCTGTAATAGCCAGCACCTCTAGATGTATGAGCAGAGCATCTCACCTCCAGGGCACACATCCCAAAGGAGTAGATGTCCGCTGCCGTGGTGACGTCTGCTACCGCTGGAGACCGAGAGACCGAGACACAGAGACAGAGACAGACAGAGACACAGAGACAGAGAGACAGAGACCGAGACACAGAGACAGAGAGACAGACAGAGACACAGAGACAGAGAGAGACAGAGACAGAGACACAGAGACAGAGAGACAGACAGAGACACAGAGACAGAGACAGAGAGAGACACAGAGACAGAGAGAGAGACAGAGACAGAGACAGAGACACAGAGACAGAGACAGAGACAGACAGAGACAGAGACAGAGAGAGACAGACAGAGACACAGAGACAGAGACACAGAGACAGAGAGACAGAGACACAGAGACACACAGAGAGAGAGAGACAGAGACAGAGACAGAGTCAGAGACACAAAGACAGAGAGACAGAGAGAGAGAGAGAGTGAGAGAGAGGGAGAGAGTGGGAAAGAGAGAGACAGAGAAAGAGAGAGAGAGAGAGAGAGAGGGAGAGTGAGAGAGAGAGTGGGAGAGTGAGAGAGAGAGTGGGGGAGAGAGAGAGACAGAGACAGAGAGAGAGAGAGAGAGAGTGGGAAAGAGAGAGACAGAGAGAGAGAGAGAGAGAGAGAGAGAGAGAGAGAAAGAGAGACAGAGAGAGTGGGAGAGTGAGAGAGAGAGCGAGAGAGAAAGAGAAACAGAGAGTGATAGATTGAGAGATAGAGGAGAAGAGGAGAGAAGAGAGAGAGGATGATGTCAGAGGATGGAGAGACCAGAGAGAAAATAAACACACAAAATTTAAATAAATAAATAAATAAATAAATAAATGGATAAATGGATAAAATAAAATAAAGTGTGTGTGTGTGTGGACACGGTTGCGGCCTGTACCATATCTCTACCAAACGCCTACCTCCGTATTCAGGAGCGAAGAAGTGCAGGTTTTTCTGCTCCTCGCGACAGGTCTTCACGTGGTTATTGATGGTGTCTGGGGCCACTGCAGGACACAACAACAGACAGCTAAGAAGAACAGCCAGGACAGAATAACAGACAGCTAAGAAGAACAGCCAGGACAGAATAACAGACAGCTAAGAAGAACAGCCAGGACACAACAACAGACAGCTAAGAACAGCCAGGACAGAATAACAGACAGCTAAGAAGAACAGCCAGGACGCAACAACAGACAGCTAAGAAGAACAGCCAGGACAGAATAACAGACAGCTAAGAAGAACAGCCAGGACAGAATAACAGACAGCTAAGAAGAACAGCCAGGACAGAATAACAGACAGCTAAGAAGAACAGCCAGGACAGAATAACAGACAGCTAAGAACAGCCAGGACACAACAACAGACAGCTAAGAAGAACAGCCAGGACAGAATAACAGACAGCTAAGAACAGCCAGGCCAGAATAACAGACAGCTAAGAACAGCCAGGACAGAATAGCAGACAGCTAAGAACAGCCAGGACACAATAACAGACAGCTAAGAACAGCCAGGACAGAATAACAGACAGCTAAGAAGAACAGCCAGAACAGAATAACAGACAGCTAAGAACAGCCAGAACAGAATAACAGACAGCTAAGAAGAACCAGGACAGAATAACAGACAGCTAAGAAGAACAGCCAGGACAGAATAACAGACAGCTAAGAACAGCCAGAACAGAATAACAGACAGCTAAGAAGAACCAGGACAGAATAACAGACAGCTAAGAAGAACCAGAGAGCTAACTAACTGTCCAAACTGTCCAACTGTCTTACATGGAAAAGGACCAGCCAAGACAGAATAGAGCACTAAGTAGCTCAACGACCTGTCCAGCAAAAAATATTAGGTTCGTTTCCCCCCCCAATGCCTCTGTCATAATTTAACACACCCCCCCCCCCCCCCCCCCCCACTGTCTGACAATATGTTAAATATCGTGTAATAATGAGAGTGTGGGAGAGACTAAAAGCTGAAGCTGCACCTGATCCGATCTTGATGAGGCCGTTGTGTTGAATGAAGATAGTGTCGCATGTCAGGTTCCCATGGATGATGGGAGGGTCACAGGAATGGAGGTAGCTACGAGGGGGGGGGGGGGTGAATAGGGATTAGCGTCTGAGCATACACAACAGGGGAATTCCTCCCCAATGACAAATACACGATTCGGGTTCACAGAACTGTGTTGAGTGCCAGTGTGCACAGATCATTACTATGGATCCCACTGCTTTTTCCTAATCAACCCTGGTGCATGAGGTCGTGTCTTTCCAAGAAAAGCAGTGGGATCCATAGTAAGGCGTGCGTGGTACTCGCTGATAGAGTTTCTCTCACCAAAGAGCAGAGAGGATCTGGGTGCACCATCTCTTCCAGGCCTGAGGGGGAAGAAGAAAGAGTTGACTGTAAATAGTGATCCTGTAAGCTATGAGGAAGCCTGTGGCCATGGCCCTGCGTGTTTTTAAAAAGCGCACCAAGAAACATGATTAATGATTGTCTCATTAATGAAATATTATTTTCACCTTCTCGTTCATGGTCTTGTGGTTTTTCTTGGTTTTCTTCAGGAACTGTTTCAAGCTTCCTGATGACATGTATTCTGTCATGAAGATGACCTGAGGAAAGCAGGAAGAGAGAGAACATTGTTAAAAGAAAAAACAGAAATGATACTTTGAGTGTCAGAAGCTTCCTTCCTGTGATTTTCTGTTCTGCCTTTACCACATTCAACAGCATTCAACAGAGTATCTGTGCTGTGAAATAGCCACGTAGTCTGTCTGTATGTGCTTCACTCCACTGTAGCTTAAAGATACTAGCTAGGGTGCTTCACTTCGCTGTATTTACAGACTCTAGTCAGGGTGCTTCACTCCACTGTAGTCTCCAGACTCTAGTCAGGGTGCTTCACTGTAGTCTACAGACTCTAGTCAGGGTGCTTCACTCCACTGTAGTCTACAGACTCTAGTCAGGGTGCTTCACTCCACTGTAGTCTACAGACTCTAGTCAGGGTGCTTCACTGTAGTCTACAGACTCTAGTCAGGGTGCTTCACTGTAGTCTACAGACTCTTGCCTTTACGCCAGACGTTACCCTGGAGACCATGCCAGGGATCCTACAGTCCATTCAGAGCCAGCGTGGCAGTGTGAGGTCCAGTCTTTGGTACCATTGGAACTCACCCTTGCTCGGTTCTCCTTGATGTCAGCCCAGTACTTGTGGAACTTGACGATATTTAGGTGTTCCAACTGGATCAGGTTGTCAAACACCGCCGCCACTTTCTCCTGCTCACCGAGGACACACAAACACACACGCACACACACACACACACACACACACACACACACACACACACACACACACACTGTATATATATATCTAACTCAGACTAACATGGTGACAGAAAATGTATTTCTAAAATGGAATTTCACTTACAATAAATTATTGACAGATTATAAGTATATAGAAAGATAAGTTTGACCACTCTTAGCATAGCTTTGTATAGCAATCTAAGGAATGGGTCAATAAAACAACTTTTTGTTTGTTTTAGGCTTTGAGCTGTCTGCTGGTGAACAGAGGGAACCTCACACGATGCCAAGACAGAGCAGAAAACATCCAACAACACAATAAGGTACAACACATCCATAACAAGGTACTGACTACAAGGTGGCGGAGAACCACAAAAATAACTAAATAAATGACCTAAAGGGCATGACATTACCACTTTGGAAACTATACAGCCGGGGTTGGGACTAGGTCACATCCCAAGCCCCAGGCACTGCAGGCAGCAACTGCACACAGGCCATGCAGGCTCTGTCAGAGGGATCTTAAACCCACCTCTTGGAGCTTGAAGTTTTTCCTCTCCGAGAACATGACCTCGTTCCAGACCACTTCTACTCCCTCCTCAGTGTCCATCGCCAAGTAAGCGTTGTCAATTCCGGGGACATTCCTCTGGTTGACCTAGAAAACGAGATTAAACACAAATGTCAACATAATTGCAATTTACTATCCCCTGGATGGAGACAAGCAGTAGAAAAAAATAATACATCCAGGATGAGTTGATATATCCGTGTAATTTCATCTCACCTCCTCTCTTCGTTTCTGCCAGCGGCCACAGGGGCTCTCCTCTAGTATCTCACACTCGTCCTCGCTCTCATCCTCATCCTCCGTAGCGGTGGTAGCCGGGGGCATACTGGAAACAGGCGGGGACACAGGCAATGCTGCCGGACCGCTGGAAGCCGCTATGTCGGTAATAACCTCCGGGACTGGAGCAGGTTTCACGTCGCCTTCCGACATCACGGAAAGACTTCCTGGTTCCAATATTCTCGTTCTTCTCTCCGGGTTACAGTAATGCCGATCTCGGACACACCGCTCACTCCTAACGACCTTATTATGAAAGCCTGAAACGGCTATGGAACAGTGTAGCTGAATAGGAGAGGTTAAAAAAATTAGTAATCAAGTTTATCTCTCTGCTTTAAAAAAAAAAAATTGGCAGAGGTTGACGTTACGTTGCCAGATAGGATTAGACGAAACCAAATCACCAGCTAACTGACAAGGAACTGGTTGCTACATGTAACGTTTCATTAATCACTTACAACAGCATTTGCAACATTTCAAATATAACGCTGACGTTCTCTGAGGAGGGTTCGCCAAATCAAATGAACAGCTAGCGAAATCGCTAACGTTAGCCATCAGGTGTCAAACTTTTTAGAAACGTTAATGTGGTGTAACGTTAGATGGAGATTCATTTATCCGACTTGACCTCATATCGTAAACTAAGCAGCCTAGCTTAATAATAGCTAGTAACTATTAAACTAAAGTAACTTAAGACAAGTAATGTTAACGAAAAGCTAATCATGTATCATAGCTACGCCCGCGTTAGCTAGTTAGCAAACTTTGTTACCGTTAATAAGATCACGAGGCTAGTTAGCTTATAATTGCAAGATGATTACATAGCAACAACTTGTAAAACTACCAACTTACACATAACAAAGTCACAACATCACGTTGGATAGGGTCTTTGCAAATGTTAGCTGTGTAACAGTGTAAAACATAACGACTTGGCTGAATGTTCTGACTCTTTCCAAGCTAACATTCGGACGCGTGAGCAAACTTGTTTGGCAGAGGCACAAGTTCTACTTCAACAGCATCCTGATAGCGCACGCATAGTGCATCTCAGTGGCTGCGTTCAGTTTGTGCCATATAAGATAAAACATATAGTAATAGTAATAATGATAATAACAATAATAATAATAATAATACATTTCATTTGAGGACGCCTTTCAATACACTCAAGGTCACCTTACAGTAAATATTACAATTACAATATACAATATAAATGAAAATGAAATATAAAATAAAAGTAAGTCAGCAACAGAGTAACAATACAAAAAGGGGTGTAGGGTAAGAAACAACAATGGAAACCATAATGGGACATGAGTGAAAACACTGACAAACAAGGGGAGACAGTCGGGCACAGTACAAGGGAGCAATTACAGTGAGTAGGCCAATTTGAATAAATTCGATTTTAGTTGAGACTTGAAGGATGATAAAGTGTCAGACTGTCAGATAAGTGGGGGAAGGCAGTTCCCTGGTTGCAGAACAGCTGAAAGCCCTAGCACCCATGGTGCTGAGGCATGAGGGGGGAATGGTCAGAAGGCCAGACAACGAGGAGCGCAGGGAACGAGAGGGGGTATAGTCCTAAAGAAGGTCAGATATATATGTGGGGGTCAGATTATGGAGGGTTTTGAAAGTGAGCAGGAGAGTTTTGAATTGAATGCGGTATTGAACAAGGAGCCAGTGTAGTTGGATGAGAGTTGGGGTGATGTGGTCACTGGACTTGGTGAGGGTGAGGATACGAGCAGCCGAATTCTGGACTATTTGTAGCCGGTTTAGTAGTTTGGTGGGGAGGCCTGCAAGAACAGCATTGCAATAATCAATCCGTGAGGATACAAATGCGTGGACCAGGACTTCAGCACTTGATTGAGACAGGTACAGGCGAAGTCTGGCTATGTTGCGGAGGTGAAAGAATGCGGTCTGAATTATGGAGTTGGTATGAGGGGCAAAGGAGAGAGTTTTGTCGAGGAAAACCCCGAGGCTCTTGACTTGGGAGGAGATGGGTACAGAGAAGCCATCGATCATGATGTTAGGGGTAGTGGCTTCGGCCTCCCGTTTTACTGCCGTTGAGCTTCAGGAAGTTCAGACTCATCCAGCTCTTGATGTCCTGAAGGCAGTCAGTATGGGAGGAGGGAGGGAGGGAGGGCAGTGGTGGGTTGGGTAGGCATAGAGCTGAGTATCATCAGCATAGCAATAGAAGTGGACAGCGTGAAGACCGAGGATCGACCCCAGGGGAAGGAGATAGACAATGAAGAAGAATGGACCCAATACTGACCCCTGGAGGACACCCTGTGCAACTGCAGCACTTTGGACCTGTGGTTCTCCAGCTGCACAAACTGTTGTCTATTAGCGAGATAGGAAGAGAACCAGGAGAGTGCAACCCCAGTGATCCCAAAGCTAGTCAGGCGCTCCAGGAGTACTGAGTGGGAGATGGTGTCAAAGGCAGCACTAAGGTCAAGGAGGATGAGGATGGATATGTTATGCTTTTATTGTGTTAATACGGACGTGTATTGCTGCCACGCCAGAAAAATAAAATAAGATTAGTATCACGTTATAACGTGAAAGGTTTATTGTTATAACCAGATGTTTTTCACGTTATAACATTATATTTTCACTTTATAACGTGATAACTTAATGTTATAATATAAAACGTTTCACGTTATAACTTGATAACGTATATTGTTATAACGTGAAACATTTCACGTTAAAACGTGTTAACCTATCAGACTGAGACATGGTGGAATTCTGCAGCTTTTGCGCATACAATCCTGTACAAATAGTAATTTATGAAAAATAAATTATTTAGTAATATTGTGATAAGTATGCGTACACTAAGAAGGATAAATACATGGGGCTGAACAGAAGGAAGAATGAGTTTGCCCTTCTGATATAGTGTCATATTTCTCATTGATCAGCTGGAGGGACACAGAAGGCTGAGGCTGACCACAAGCTACACCATCAATGAGCCATATTCATCAATCCATTCTCGCACACATTATATTTACATAACAGTCAATTAGCAGACGCTTTTATCCAATCCGACTTACAATGAAATTACAGGGACGGGAGTATATTTTATGGGTCAAGTGCCTTGCTCAAGGCCCCACTATGGTGGTGTTCCCACCGCTTCCTCATTCAAACATGAGTTTGACGTTAGACCTAGTAAACTATAGTTAGCCTCCCAGTTATCACGAAATAACGTGAAAGGTTTCACTTTATATCAATATTATTGATCATTTCAGTATACAGTACACAGGATAGGATGTTATAATATCCATTATGCCATTCTCCAAGCACTTCAAAAGCCAATATTTTAGAATGGACTTGGGTTGAGAGCAGATATGTCATTGGGGTTTTCAAGTGGGCACCCTCCATCCCGGATGTTTCGTTAATTTGAACCCACGACACATAAAGAAGGCTCAACGGTGAGCAATGACATCTCCGAGCCACCCCCCTCTATATCCGCCCTCGGCACGGTCAGATATTAAAATAAAGTTGTTTATTAAGCTGAGCGATATCCCTATACCTATCCCTATGACCTATTCCTGCAGGCACTTTCTGCCAACTCTGCAGGGATATTTACCACCTGAAAAGAAGATTATCTTACCCTACTCTGCTCCTGCAGGCTTGGTAAATGACACTCTGCAGGAAAGACTTACCTTTTATACCTGTGTCCTGTGATTAAACCACTTTTCATGGTTTTTCAACATGATGTTATTTCCTTTTGTGCCCATATAGGATCCTTCCTTTTCAACCACAGCAACTGGCTACTTCTTTCTGCTATATCTGATATAGCTTTTATGGTCTTGCACAATTCTTTGCCGCAGATCTATAACTCCTTAAGTAGCTTGGTTGTTGACATTGCCACAAATCCATGGGATCCATCTTCCACAGGACACACCTTTGTTCTCCAGCCTCGCTGCTCTGCCTCAGCTGCTAATTCACTATATCGTAGTTTCTTTCTTTTGTATGCCCAGTCTATTGCTTCTTCCCACCGGACTGTTAGCTCTATAAAATAAACAATTTGCTGTGTGTTGGACCAGAGTAGTAAATCTGGTCTTAAGTTGGTGGTTGCAATCATTTATGGGACTGCAGCAGTGGCGGAACCAGACAATTTTCTATGGGTTGGCCAGGGTGGGACCAGTGGTAATTTTGAGGTGGCACATATATATTATATATATATATATATATATATATATATATATATATATATATATATATATATATATATATATATATATATATATAAAATTATTATAATATATATATATATATATACTGCATATATACACACACACACACACACACACACACACACACCAGCACATATACAGTGGGGTCCAAAAGTCTGAGACCACTAGTCCAGATACTTCTATTTTGTATTTGTTTTGAATGTAATAAAAAAAAAAAATTCATTACAAATGTTATCAGCTTAACAATTTCTGTGAAAAGTTGAATCTTTGAAAAATTTACATGAATTTCAGAATATCTTAGTATTTGGTATGTCTCCCTTTTGCTTTAATGACAGGATGCACTCAAGCTGGCATGGAGTCCACAAGTTTGTGCAAAACCTGATGACCCATGTTATCCCGGCATGATTTGACAATATTCCAAGATTTTCTTGTGGTGTCACAGAATGCTTTGCTTTCTCAGTCTTCAAGTGCCCCCATACATGTTCAGTGGGGTTGAGGTCAGGTGATTGTGGAGGAAAGTCCCTGACAGCCAGGACTCCTTGGTCTTCTTTGGTCTTCAAGTAGATCTTGAAAAGCTTTGAGGCGTGTTTGGAGTCATTATCCTACTGCAGTATGAATCCTTCTCCACAAAGATGCAAACCAGAGGGTATAGCATGTCGTTGAAGAATGGAGGGGTACTTCTCCTTGGTCAGGGTGTAGTCAATTCAGTGCAGGTGTCCAACTCCAGAGTAGGCAAAACACCCCCTTCCGGATCCATGCACCACCCCCTTGGAAACCTTTAGTCTAGCCATGATTTGACTGTGAGAAAGGCCCTCAGAGAGAGATATTGTCTACTGCCCTCTTAGCTTTGAATAACAATTTGACTTCTGACACTTTCACTGATGCCATTTTCCAGCTATCACAATGCTACTTAGTTAATGATCTGCTGGAATCTTGTGGCACAGCCAAATTTATAACAGGTGAACACTGGCTGCAAGTTGAGTTACTTTAACAAGCCTCTGATGAGTAGATCAAATCTACCTAGTGCCCTCTGAGCGCATGCTTCAATGGAAGGGATACAACTCAAGGAACTCTGACATTTTGTACAAAGGAGTTAAGTTGGTCAATGCTCCAAATTTGCTTAAATTGTATTACTGACCTAGAAATAGTGCAGAATCTTAAATATTTCTTCATTTTACATGACATAACTTCTTGTGTTTTTAAATGTTTCTGAATACTCAACTTTCTGATTATTTCCAGGTTTACGTGAAAATATTAGAGATTTTCAATGTGGTCTCAGACTTTTGGACCCCACTGTACATATTCTTGCAGGGTAAAATAACGACATCAGCATACAGCTTAGACTTTTTTATAGCCCACTCCATAATTGTCAGTTTCTCTGGTTTTATTATTTATTGTGTATGAGTAAACAAACATTGTTTTTGTACTCTACAAAATTAGACATCTTTTACCAAATTCCAAATAAGAATGTTGCCATTGAGAGCAGAAAGTGCAAACAAAACCAATAATCACGAAACGGGGGCTGTTCAACTTTAAAGTGAGAAATTTCAGCGGTTGTCATTAATGATAACAGTGTTCAGAGTGGGTTTTTTTTTCACATGCCTTATATAATTTACCTATGTATGTTTAACAGGGATTGTATCACTTTGAGATTACTCTTGCAAAGTAAAGCACAATACAAATAAATTTGTCTAATATAATATAATATAATATAATAATCTAATAACTTGCTGGGATATATGCAAATGTATTACCTCAATGGCCTATCAGGATAGCAGTAACGATGACTATTACTTCACGAGGTCAAGTGTCAGGTGACGTCTTCAGTATGTTAATTCAATTGTTCTTGAGTAAACTTGAATGTCTAAGTTCCATTGACTAATATGTTTTGCTTGATCAGTTGGTCAGGTTCCAACTTGAAATAACAAGTTGACTCAATATTTTCTTAATTTTACAACTAACTTATTAAAACAAGTTTAACTAACTAAAAGGCCAAATAAGTTTTTACAGAGTATACATTTTAGTAGGAAGATTTTTCATAAATTTTATTAAATTCTTAAACAAGTAACAATCTTAAAACGATTTTTGGCTGATCTTAACATTTATTTTTGTCACACTCAGTCAATGCAAAGGTATTTTGGCTTTGAACATTTGTCTGTCTATATGGTAAATCTAATTATGTGTATTTTTTTATTATTTCCTTATATTTATTTATTTGTTTGTTTGTTGGTTGTCGTTTTTTGAGCTATAATCTTATATTCTGCCTTTAAACAGAGCACTGCTGGAAAATACATGACCGCAGTCTGTTACCGTTTGAATACCATTTCCTTTCCCTAATGTCAAATGTTACAACTTTAAGATATTTATGTTTTTCTATTAAGTCTCATCTGGATTTTAGCTGTAGGCCTATGTTTTTCAGTATAATGTTATTGTGTAATATTAGGCTAGACAAACGTAACTGCTCCAATGTAACCAACGACAGCACATTCACGCAGCGGTGTAAAAAATCACGCAGCGGTGTAAAAAATCGCGCAGTGTAGCGTTTTGAAACAGTTTGAATCGACACAAATATAACGTTTTTGTTGGTCTGAGTCTTTTAAGTCATTCAAGAGTAGAACTTAGTTTCACAACATATAAGTGTTAATATCTATACAGCTCTTGCTAATTCACAGTTAGCTTCCAAATAGCGTAGGGTTTTGTTCTTCCTCGAAAAAATCCTTAACTTCAAGCAGTTCAATACAAAAATATGTTTTATTTAATATCAAACAATTGATAAATTAGTTTAAGCACATCTCCTTAATATAGCCTTAACAAATGAATTACCTTGATACTTAAAATGACCCCGCAACATTAATTTAACAACTAGCTTGGCAGATACAACGTTCCCAATGTATCACTTACATTCACAACCAATCGACAGCTAAAGTTTAAATTTAATGCGTTAGGCGATAGGCCTATGCAATCGTAGCCAAACCGACTGACATAACCGTACATAGAACATAAAATATGTCTCGCTTTATGGCTTTCAATCAACGCGACTGAATTCTAACCAAAACTAAAACAAACTAGCTTGCAAGCTAGTAGTAATGCTTGCTACAGGCACAGACGCATCATTTCAGTTTCTACTGAAATAATCAACAGTTGATATTTTCCCGGACATGCTGTTTGGTTATAACAAAATTTTGAAAAACCAATGAACACATAGACTGAGATTATGTCTCTGTATATTGTTTTCCCTTCACAAACCAAATGAAATTAGTGGAGAAAAGTATCGCTCTAACGACTGTCCGGGCACAAGTGAAGTACTTCCTTCAAAGCATCAAATGTATCACATGCTTTGAGGGGGCGGATCTCTAATTTCCACGAAGCGATTGATCTGATATTTGGCTCACTCCTCAATGAGACCTCCTTCTATGTCTTATGAAAAGCTGTCAAGCGACGGATGCATTTTGGGGTAGTAGCAACACAAGTAAAGTATTTGAAACACATTTTAGGTCATTTATATATGACCGATCGGAGCCGTCGCTCAAGGTCAGGTCCCGAGAGGGGTTGTCTTGAAAATGAATCGAAGTTTGACCGTTTAATATTATGGGAACGGACCGGAAATTTGGCTTAAACGCTAGGGGCGCACCATTTTTGACTGGCCGTTTTGATCTAAAAAGGCAGATTCTAACTAAGTTCAGCGTCTACCACCGCAGTGGTGAGTTTTAAAATTACAATTGATGTTATAGTGGTAGAAATATGGAAAGATTGAATATCAGTGGCTTAATGTACCTTGCGGATTTAAATTTTTTATTTATTTAAAATACTTCTGCTAATAAAGAACTTAATGTGCATGATAAACGATCCTATCAATTGTCATGAGAAAAGTTGGACCTTTCCTTTCATGTTCTGTTTGTTATGTCTACCGAAGCCTTGGTTTCTTTAAAGACTGCAAGTGGCATGCATGCCGTTGTGACCACAGATGTTATTTAGGCATGCATGAAAAATCAGCGCGTTAAGAAAACAAGATTTACTGGTCAATTTATTGTTTTGTTTAAGTTTGCAGAGCAGACTGCAGAAATGAGCAGATCAGCTAGCCTACTTCCAAAAGTCGTGTGGAATTACATAGCTAAAAGATCCAGATCATCATTAGTATACATTATAGAAGTTTGTTGGGCAGAGGGCTTTGACTTTTGCAAGATCGATTGGGCGAGAACTGTGGGGGGAGGCAGGGAAAACGATAGTAGCTTATTTCAACAAGAGAATATGCCGTGTATTACCGCTTTATAGGCTAAATAAGCAGATATGTACAAATAATACTGAGCAATGATCTTGCAATGGGACCTACATTTTACTGAGATGTTTTGAAATGTGTTTTCGACCCGATGATTATCTGGCACTGATTGATTATATGTGTACAAACACAATGCAAGCAGTACTTGGGTTCGTAGCCGTAGAATTGTTGACTGGGGCCACGTCATAAAAAAGCTAAGTTGTTTGACACTTTAGCGGTTTTCAGCATACACGTATTTAATATTTTAGCCTTAATTTAGGTAAACGACCATGTAACTGTAAAGGCAGTTAGTTTTTCAAAGTATCTGTAGCAACATATACATTATTTTTCCCAGACAAAGAAGTAAACTAATGTCAAAGTTGGCCATAGGAGGTTTGAGTTTTCTGAAGACACCGCTTGGCTACACCAAAGTATCAACTCGGTAAAATTAAAAACCTTTTTTCGACACTAAAACTGTCACTTTTAGATCAATTGAAAATGTATGAATTCGTTTTTATTAATAAACATTTAGTAAGTAACACAAATTTGGAGCATTCACTGTTTAATCACTTGATTTAAAAAAAAAAAAATGAAAACACGTTTGTCCCGTCTAGTAATATCTTCATTGTGACTTAATAATAATAAAAAGGCTGCGCATGATGTTATATGTGCCCAAATTTTGTGCGCGTGAAAGAATGCTTTGTGCACACAAAGATGTATACTGATAGAGAAATGCATGTCATTTTGAATCAATATATTTAGTTTATATACATACGCGTTGGACACCCGACTTTGCCTCGTTACGCTCGCTCAAAAACGCACAGCCTTAGAAATGTGGCACAATTCTCATTGGCTGCGTCTGATCTGCAATCACAACAATTCCGGAGATTGTAGGAGTTGCAAATTTTGTTCCGGACGAAGATCCTCAAAGTAAGTGCATTAATTATAATTGTAATATTGTCTATTCTTCCTGAAATTGCTATTTTTCCTGTATTTCTGTCTTAAACAGTGACGAAATGTAAAATGTTGTGAAAGAAGATCAGACCAGCCAATCAGAATTTGGCTCATTGCCTTTGAGCGAGCACAGACCAAGGATGCGAGGAAAGAGCAGTCGGGTGTTGCATGGTGTATATGGACTTTAGCAGACATGAAAATGAACTTTTTTAGACAACAAAAGTGATTTTCCTTGTCTCAAAATCACTATTGCATTTCTACATACTTGTCCACTAATACATTTCTCCTCACAATTCATTAATTAATTAAAAACGTATATGTTCCTTATTACATTTGGCTGAATTGTTTCCTCATAGAAATTTTATTTTTCTTATTACTATTGCTTTATTTATTCCTTAGTCTTTTGTTTCTTCATTGTGTGTTTCTGCACATTGAATTGTCTTTGAGTAAAGGCCTACAAACATATTTGATTTCATTAAGTTATTGCATGTGCAAAAACCGCTCTTTGTGCGCTCATACAGTCTGTTCTCGCGCACAGAATTTTGGCACAAATGTAACGCCATATAATCATAATTATTATTATAAGATATGTGAAACAGCTCCCCTTATTAGTGGAACAGTTCAATTAAGTGTCCTATAGAGTAATGCATTTATAAATAAAGAATTGTTGGTTTGAAAAAATAGAAAATGTTTTAGAACTATTTTGGAAGAGGCGATGTGTGTGGAAAAAAGATAAACTGAAAAGAAACTAAATAAAATAAACAAAAAACATGAACACTTTACCAGAAGATGAACTATATAATCCTATAGGTATATTCGGTCACCAAAAAATGGTATCGGTGAATCTCTACCATGAATTATGAAAATTACATTACGCCAACCTAAAGACCTCATTAAGCTCGTTAGCTCATTTAGCAAACGAATGTGGTTGCTAACAAATGTTCACCCCTTGCCACTTTTATTTCCTACAATTACTCCTGGGCCGCTGCATTGCACGCAATAGTTACCTGCTGTTACCGGGAAGGTAGTTTCAGTCACTTTTATGGGTCTGAGCATCTGGCCAAATAATATAAACAATATTCTAACGACTAAGGTGATCACAATTGGTGCGTCAGTCGGTCTCTTATAACAATGTTAGTTACCACGCATTTTGCCTATGTGGATTCCACTGCATTTCACGGAGAACACGCCCTGAAGCACTATTGGCCAGGCCCCCACGCTCGAGCAACTAAATCCTTAATAATTTTGTGCCTGTCCCTAATCTTGTTCAGTTCAAAGGTTTCAGGTCTAGCAATTCCTAAAAGTGCAAGTAATGTAATTCAAGTGCAATTTTTTCTAACCTGTGAATTAGCATACTTTTTAAACTATTCACACATTTTGTGAGTTCTTAATTTCAACTTGATTTTTTCACATTTCTCAGACCCATTAATACATTTCTGGCATATACTATTTACTTTTTACTTATAGGAGGTCCAAATGGTCTTGATGTAGCCTGTGTGACAGAGAACTCATTGGTCATGTCTGCTTTCTTTTGTTACTATTATTGAGGGAAGCCATAGTTCGTTCTGTGTTATTAATTGGCGACCAATGTGAGTAAAGCGCTTTGAGTATCAAAAGCGCTAAAAACGAAATAAAATGAATTATTATTATTATTATATCTTGAGCCATATATATTCATTAATAAAAAAAAACTTTGACTCCAGTTAAGACAGAACCGGGAATTGATTTCTGTTGATCTTTAGTTGAGACTTGCATTCCTTCCTTAAAGCCATTCTGCTACTGCTATAAAGAATGCTTGTTGAAATTAAAAGAGGAGTTTGAACTCATCAAAAGGTTTTCTTATTGCTGTGTTAAGGGGAATCATGTGAGTTATGGTTGTAATGAGAAAAGGGAATCATGGGAGTTATGGGTGTAATGAGGGAACTGGTGGAATAGGTTGGTCTATTAGACAAGTCACTGTTGGAGAAAATGGGAGTGTCAACAGAGATGAACGAACTGGAGCACTTGGACTAGCGCGGATCCAATTCTCATGGTATAAATAACAAAATAATTATTATTTTGATAAATATTTTAATGTATAGACTAATTTACAAGAAATTTCAAGTTTTTTGTTAGTTTATAATGTCGGGGATCTAACACAGCTTGTATAGGCCTTATCAAATACAATACTTTTAATACTCTAAATGAACTATGTGCTTGGGAAATTTAGATTAATAATTACTGAAAACGTTACACAATCATATAGTTTATAGTAGATTGTGGCCTTGTTATCTTATCTTTGTTTATTGATTCCATTACTAATGTTAGTTTTACATCAGGTGAGGAAATGGCCCAGCAACGCACATGCAGATTTCTCACATTGGCTGTGCTTAACCTCATCTTTCTGCTGTATGTCATGTTCACATTAGAGGTAAGCAACACTAAGATAGTATTGCACAAAGAGCCATAACACATAGCAACAGCTAGGAGAGTATTACACATAGAGCCAAGCAACATCTAGCAGAGTATAACACATAGAGCTAAGCAACGTCTATAGGAGAGTATTACACAGGGAGCTATATACGTAGAGCTATGCAACGTCTAGTAGGGTATTACACATAGAGCTATACACATAGAGTAACATTACACATAGAGCTAAGCAACGTCTATAGGAGAGTATTACACAGGGAGCTAAATACATAGAGCTATGTAACATCTAGTAGGGTATTACACATAGAGCTATACACATAGAGTAACATTACACATAGAGCTAGTAACGTCTAGCAGAGTATTACACATAGAGCTTTTACATAGAGAGCTAAGTAACAGATAGGAGAGTATTACACATAGAGCTTTTACATAGAGAGCTAAGTAACAGATAGGAGAGTAGTACACAAAGAGCTATACACAGAGCCAAGTAACAGCTAGGAGAGTCGTACACAAAGAGCTATACACAGAGCTAAGCAACATAGGAGTGTAGTACACAAAGAGCAAAGCAACGGCTAGAATATTAAATAGCAACAACTAGAAGAGTATATTACACATACAGTATAGTGCTAAGTAACATGATCTCTTATTAAAAGCATTGCCATGTCTAGGTGAGTATATAACCGTTCTGTAATCTTTACATTTACAAACATGTCCTTAGAGTGAATTTCACCCCGGTAATTTAAACCGTCAGAAAATTAAAGATTTAATGTTTAAAATGTTTAACCAAGTTTATGTGCCTTATACTCTCTATCGCTTTGTGGACTATACGTAAATCTGCCTTTAAATAACACATAACCCCCCACCCCCCACCCCACCTCGGCCCACCTTAGACGATGTTAAAGTTATTGTAGGAATTATACGTTCTCCTCCCGCATGTGGTTTGAACTATGAGTTCTCGCCATGTGTAAGGGAAATCTTAGCATCCCCACGGATGTTCAAGCCTAAGCTGTTGTTGCAATGTGGGGGAAGGGTCAGAGTGAAGACCAGGCCATGAAATAGACAGTATGTGCCTTTTGGAGACACTGAAGGCTAAAGTTGTGCGTCTTAGACATAACATAAATTAATGTCTACTGTCGTACGTGTCCTTGTTAATGCTGATTACGTCCACGCCCCTCCACCTTGATCCATGGGATGACTGTTTATCTTAGAACAATATATTCGTTTCAACCTTGTCAACTAATCAGAACTTGCTATGTCGTTAGAGTGAACTCACTGTAGTAATTTCTCTGTGTACAGACTCTGACTCTGACTCTGACTCTGACTCTGACTCTGACTCTGACTCTGACTCTGACTCTGACTCTGACTCATCAATTAAACTGTACTTCATCGTTTCACGGCATCGCCCTCTTATTCATTGGTTATTTTCTGTCATAGATTGAAATTACCCATTATACATGCTAAATGCATGATGATGTTCGATTAGGGCCTGAAAATTCCACCATAGAGAAGTACTTTCAAGCATTTAAAATAGTTTTGCACATTGACCCAAATGTCAGCCAATACCATAAGAACAAATCTATCTAAATTCTTCATAAATTGTCCCCATTAAATAATGAAAAATCTGTAAATCTGAAGCAAAGAACAATGATACTGTAAAGAATTTCTTGAGGTTTGTCATTCACTCAAATTGAACCCCAATGATAATTTATACATTTTTTACATCACTATATTCACCTTTATAGTGTGGTCGTTTTCTGTCTTGGGTTTTATTAATCTTTACCTTTAATAGTAGGCTATTCATTTCAAAAGTTGGTTTATTCTTCTTATAAACCAACACATTTTATTGTACTTTTTCTGATAAAAACAACAACAAAAAAACATAACAGACCCAGTTTGAATATAGTATCAGGAAGAAACATGTTGTTTGATAGGCAGTTAAAAAACATAAGACCAGAGAAGAAGGTTTGATTTTTGTGCATTATCTTCAGTTTTGGAAAAAACCTGTGGTCCAGCTCACACCCATAGAGAGGGAGACTCCCAAGACCGCAACACAGCTGCCAACACCGTACAACAAAACCCACTGCTTCAAGTATTCAGGTCAGAAGGCTTCCCCTGAGGAGGCTGAGGAAGAGCGTGTCCTGCTAGATTCAATAGCCTGGCCTGATCCTCCTCCTCAGCTCAAAGCCACATCACTAGAACAGACCAGTGACCCGACCAAAAGTACCTTCAACCTCCTCCCAGCAGGGGGCGACGGGGAGAGGCATGTGGGAGACCAGCTGGAGGCTGTGATTCACATGCATGACTTCAAGGTACGGATGTAAGAGAGATTTCCTTTATTTCATTAGCTCTTTTGGTGAGCAGTTGGCTGTCTTTGAAGGATGCATTAAATAAGTATAAACATTTGGTGTTATCTGTTTGCTAAAAGTTCCCAAAAGGCGAACCAAAGTAATGGGATACATATGGAAACAAGTAGAAAAGCCTAAGTGAAAGATAAGAAAGCACTGTATCGATTTAGGCAGCACAGCATTTACTCAAAGCAAGGTATATGTTTCCTGAATACCATAGTGTTTGGAAGCACTGTTCTCAGGAATATATATTCTTTTAAATATAAACTTTTAGGTCTCTTTAAAACTTTTAGAAATTGCAGAAGTTTACGCACTTCAATGCACTCTTTTTAAACCTTATCCAGTTCTACAAATTGTGGTGTTATTTATTATGTTGTAATGCCTTTTCTTAAAAATGTTTTGACAGTGCACCATGATAAGATGTCAAATTCTGTGCCAACGTTTCGGATATTTCAATAGGGGCGTCGCCGGCCTCATGGGGGAGACTTCCTGGTGGCTCGACTTCACTCCCCCAAGCTGCTGGCGGGCGTGGCAGGACAGGTGTTGGACCGCGGCAACGGTTCCTACTCTGCTGTTTTCCCGCTGCTCTGGGAGGGCTCTGCACAGGTGGAGGTCACGCTCATCCACCCCTATGAAGCTATTTCCGTCCTCCGGCGTGTGAGAGAGGAACATCCCGACCGCATATTTTTCCACAGTCTCTTCCGCCGTGGAAGCGTTAGTGAAGTCACAGAGTGTAACAGGTGTCTTCCTCCAAACCAGCCTCTGTGCAATTACACTGATGTCCTCACGGGGGAGCCGTGGTTCTGCTACAAGCCCAAAGTGCTGGACTGTGACGCGAGAATTAACCACTATAAGGGAGGCGACCGTTTCGCAAACCTCCTCACTGAATCAGAGAAAGACCTCTTCAGAAGGCTAGTGACAAGAAATGTTATGCAGTAGAATTGAGTATTTTCTTATATATTCTTATATATGTTTCAGTGTTTATATTTTGTGCTGATATGTACATTCTTCTACTTCTGATCTTAGCCACGTGAACCTAAAGGTACCGCTCCAGACCTTCACAGCCCTTTCAGCACGGGTCCATTTCTGGCTGTTGACAACCGTCACAACATCATGCTGACGTTCCGCTCGCACAACCACCCGCTCCGCCATGTGGAGCAGACAGCCGCCATCGAGCTCCGATACATCTCCAATGAGCTGGATCAACTCGCAGGTATGTAGCATAGCAACCCATTACAGAAAAACATTACATACACACACTAATATATACAGTACCAGTCAAAAGTTTGGACACACTTACCCATTGAAATGAATGGGAAAGTGTGTTCAAACATTTGACTGGTGCTGTATATAAATCATCACACAACAGTATGGTTTGTTATCCTCATCAATTCGGAATCAATATTTTTTTCAATTTCATTAAATTGAAACGCTCGACCCCGACCCCCTCTGTCCACTAGGTGGCCCCAACACAGCTGTCGTCATCGGTGTCTGGGCCCATTTCAGCCTCACACCCAAAGAGATCTTCATCCGGAGGCTGCGCCAGATCCGCCGGTCGTTGGTGCGGCTGTTGGACCGCGCGCCGGACACCGCTGTGGTGATACGGTCCAGTAACCTTCAGAAGCTGGACTTGAACCTTAGCCTTGTTAACAGTGACTGGTACGGCCTGCAGATTAACCAGCTCATCAAGGCCATGTTTAAAGGACTGGACGTCTTGGTGGTGGATGCCTGGGACATGGTACTAGCCAGCCACCACCCCCACGACCTACACCCCCCACCACCCATCATCAGGAACATGATGGACCAAGTGTTGTCCTATATGTGTCCTTTAAAAACAAGATGAGAGAATCTTACTGGAAGAAACTGGCGAGTCTCTCATTGTCCGATTCATTATTAAGTAGAAAGAGGTGAGAGTTGCAAGTTGCAACCACAATTGTTTGTAATTCTGTAAACAGCTGATCAAATGATTTTAAGGCTTTCAGTCATTAAATGCAGCTATACTACAGTAGATAATTCCTGAAAGTTCCAAAATACACCTGTTGGTGTAAACACGCAACATCAATATAGACTAGGCCTATGTCATGTTCTGAAAGTACTTGGTGGTGGTGGGTGTGCAGTCCTATACATTTGAAACCCTAATCCTACACCAGGGATTGGGTGTGTAGTCCTATATATCCTGACTGTTACAACCTCCCCTCCGTGACGGTAATGCTAGCAGTATGGAGGGGAGCGCAACAGCCGGCTTTTGTAATCGTGGAATGTTCAGTGAGTATTTTGAATGTCCAGAAATGGTTTATAAGTGAAAGCCCCAAGGTGGGGAAGAAATTTTTGTTCAGACAAAACGATATAACAACAACAGGTGACAATATGACAATCAAGAATGTCGTGGAAAAGAGCAGAACGAGCAGACTGTCAAAGAAACAAAACTACAAGCCTTAACTTTCCTACTCCTAAACTGCTGACAAACACTATAACTGCAAATGAACTGAAAGGGGTGACAACTGCTGGTTCCTAAACTAGTGTGTATAGACAGCAAGTTATGTACATGATGAACCAACAAATAAATGATTCAAAATGGAACGAATCCTTAAGTTTTATGATTTAATACAATTCAGGACAGCACAAATCATGTACAAGGTCAAAAACAACTTATTGCCTAGAAAAATTCAGTTTGTTCAAGGAACGCCAAAGTGATCATAATTTAAGAGGGTATTTTATGTTTGAAAATAAACATGTGCGAACTACGCAAAAAAGAATGGCTATTTCATCTCAAGGATTAAAACGGTGGAACAGCCTGGATAATAGATTAAAATGTTGCGGTAATCTGCAAAGATTTTAAAAAATGTACAAAGAACAACTTTTTGTTAGATACAGTGCAATAATTACGTACATGTTATAGGATGAAATGTACAGTGTATGTAGTATGTATATATGTAAATGGGTGTATAAATGTATGTACTGTACATATTGAGGAGTCTGAGTATATACTTGTGCTTATCGATGTGTGGTAGCATTATACGCATATATGTGTGTATGTGTAGGTATATACATGTATAGCATATGGGTCTATTAGAGGTGCTAACGATGAAGAAGTAAAATGATAACTATAATTTGTGTTTAGTTAATGATGTGTGAAGGGGTAGCAATTATAAGTGAAAACGTCACTTCAATTTTAAATATTATGATTTAATTAAAGGCATTGAACGCAATTTCTGTACCGGTAAATGACCATGATCATAATTGATAATAATTGATCAATCTCGCCTAGGGCGCCAAGACTGCTAGAGCCCCCACTGCTTGGAACAGGAGAGTTTTCATCCTTGAACGAGGTGTGTAAACGGGTGTAGTGTTTTGCAATGTATGTTTAGCAGAATTGCAAAAAAAAAGTGCAAAGCTGATAAATGTGGTTTTTATGTCGTCACATTATAAATGATCCCTGAGTTCAGAACACAAATACTGAAAGAAAAGAAGCTAGACTGACGATTGTTGCCTGAACCTGTGCTGCTCATTGTACAAGGTAAGATTATTCCATCGTATACCCCCTCAACAATTTCCAATGGACAGACAAAAATAAGATTGCGGATAAGGACTGAGTACTCTATATGGTAAATAAGGAATTAAGATTTGATTTAAAACATTTATTGACAAATTATAGCCTACAGACCTAAACAACAAATAGACTATAGGCCTACTTACATGCCGTTGAAACGGTTTTTCCACAGAGCTCCGTAATAATACGTTCAAACTCTCTAAAAGTATGTTGGCTATGTGTGAAACAGACTGGAAGCATCCTCTGCTCGAGCCTTTTGAACTAGATGAGAGATCCGTGTTACATTTAGACCCGCGCTAGGATGTGCCCCGCGCACCCCTACTAACTTATCAAAAATTGATAAAATGTTAAGGGACTATGTGTGAATAGTCACAGAATGCTGTTTTAACTTTAAGGGTTATTCATTTACATCGTTGATTGTCATGCAATAGAATTCTGATGTTTGTGTGATCTTATTCTCTGAGACCCCGCCATTTAAAAAGCCGCTGCGCGGTCTGAAAGGACCTACACTTCGTTCGTCTAACTTTTAACGATTTTAGATGACAGCTTTCGCGTCACATTGTGGAGCTTAGGTCGCAGTAAATACGGTCTGACTTGTTTTTAGAAAGTTATTAGAATATTTGTTAATAACATTATTGTTAGTTTAGCCAAGCAGTGTATTATAAAACTAAAGCTAAATCCACCATAAAACCTTCGTTTTTTAAAAATTCGTTTTTAATAATTCATAATTATTAATATTATTATTATTGTTATTAAATAATAATAATAATAATAATAATAATAAATGACATAAAATACCTTCTACAGTAGCGCTAAGTCATTAGGAGCTTTTATAGCTTCGGTTGGCCCACTTGCTTATTCCTTAGCTGTAGGATCTTCTAGAAAAGACAATGCATTCTCATGTACTTCAAACAAGGGCCAAGGCCCAGTCAGATGGCTAGTATAAGGTAAATCAACCTCTCCAAATAGCCGGTTAAAAACTAACTTTTGAACCATTTTTAAACTCGTTTTGGCCGTTGACAACTAACCATTTAAAAAAAGCATTTTCAACTGGACAATCCAGTAGAAGTAGTTGCGGCTGAGAACTATGCAGCCAAAACCACGTAGTCCTGCAAATTGCAAACAAATTCAGTTTCCACTAATAGGCCTTCTTTAAGAACAAAGAAAACCATGTGACATCAGTTTTAATAAAAACCTTTTTAATAAGCATCAATTTATGTAACATTAACACCCTTCCAAATAAAATTAGCCGTACAATTTTTTTAAGGGCAAACTAACAATTGAAAGTGGAAACACTTTGCAAACGTTCCTTCACATCTTGTTTTCTTTCAAACCCACCCTCACCGGAGCTTTTTTAAATGGTCTGCCAGTATCAATTCAATTCAAGAGACTTTAGTTATTTAGTAGCTAAATAAGTAGTAGCTCTGGAGTTGGACCTCATGATAGCCTCTGGAATAAAAGGGAATACCAAAATCGATTATATTAGACCATAAACCATAGACCATATGCTCGATTGCAGGCTCCATGCCTTTTTAATTGTATACCACTTATTTTGATCTTATTTTATTTTATTTATTTATTTATTTTTATTATTTTTATGAGAACTGTTTTTTATATTACTGTACGGCGACCTTGAGTGCCTTGAAAGGCGCCTTATAAATTCAATGTATTATTATTATTATTATTATTATTATAAACGGACGCTCTGACTGTACAACGCCATTGAATATAGGTCTGGCAGCATGTACGTCTACTAGCATGCTAACGCGAGCTATCGTGTAAGCCAAACCAGCCCGCATAGTTTAGTTAACAACATTAAATAAAACAAATGGTACCAATTCCTGTTTTGCAGTATAAGTACTTACGAAGTATGATGTTGCAATGCAGCACTCCAGGAAACCCTTACACAGCTCACACATGAGGCAAGTCCCTGTTCTGTTTTGATCCACCGTGGCCGAACTCTAAATTAATGTCCATCTCTATCAGGCAGTGCGGCACGCCCGTGTCATCAGTCAGCAATATCTAAATAAGTAGGCACCCTTATCTTGTATCGTGTTTTACATAAAAAACTGCTCCCAATCCCAATATTACGTTGTCCTAGAAGTGTCTTGTTTGCAAAACACAGCCTTTAGCTGTACATTTATTTTATGTAAAATATGACATTAAATGCGTTCCAACGATATCTTCCTGTAGACCACATTTCCTCTCCATGAATTCAAATATTGTCTTTCTTTCAAGCTACAAATTACAATAACCCAGTGAGCTTTTTTGGTTGAAAAGAGGTTGAAACTCCATATTTATGACATTTTACATGAAACATTATACGTGTTCAAATTATGTCTTTGTGCAGACCACATTTCGCTTATAGTGCAAAATGAATTCAGAGAAAAAACTTTCAAATATTCAATATCGTCTTTCTTTCAACCTTTATATAAACATACAACATTATAAACAAACTTGTGTTTTATAACACGTTCATGTTGTAACCGCATTTTAGCCGGTGGAAAAAAAGGGGCGAAAAGAGGTCTTGAACGTCCAAACGCGATATCTATCAGTCTTCAACCAGAAATCAACGTTCAAACTAGAAAATGCATTTCCCTGAGCAAATGCGATGTGATTGCGTTTCTACCATCAGCGACCAGGCAGTGCGGGTGGCCAGCCCTCTTAAATAACCGCTGCAGCACTACTACGTCCTCGTGTGTTGGTAGACAGCGCTGAACTGAACAGAAGTGTAAACGCCCACTTGGGGCCGGTTGCAACATCTGACTTCTTCCATTCATATAAGTATTGTGAACTAAATGTCATATGTAGTCATCTTTAAATTGTATGGTTAATTAGAAGACAGATATTGTTTAAAATGTTTGGCTGGTCTATGTCAATTAGTCTCAGAGTAACAGAGAATGCAAAAAGTGTTTCAACCGTCCCCAGTCTCCCCTATGTCCTTGTGTTAGCTCAACCTTCGCGTTAAGGCTTCTGGACGGCATCAGTCTATTGTCTGAAGTGTTATTGCTTGTTCAATGCTGATTATTTTACCATTGAAATACACTTTAAAAAATCTTAGTGACTGTGCTGCCTCCTGTTTAAATAGACTACATGGATCAGACAGTGTTCATTCTGACACTACTTTGTCCTGTTGGATTTCGCCGTTTCAATTGCGCTACAGTGACCAAAAAAGGGGTTCGTTTTGCAGCATGCAATTATTTATGGTGCCTTTCAGGTGATAATAGTTAGCTAAGCACACTTCAGCTATAACGTCCACAGAATTCACATGCAGTAAGCAGCAGTATTAACACGACACAATGAACTCCTTGTTGACGGTACTCCCACTAGGTCTGGCTAAGCACGGTATAGCGTGAGAAGTCCTTACCTAATGATCTTTTGCAGTATTATCAGTAAGCTATCATTTATGGAGCCTTGACTTAAGACTACCTAACGTTTGACTCCATGGAAATAACGTTAACATCCAAATTGTTAAGGTTAGCGTTCTCTAAATGAAAAAAAACAAAGGAACCGTTGAATGCCTTATGCACTACATGTTAACAGCCACCATCCAATTCAAGCCACCACAATTCTTTTTAACGTTAAACAAATACAACCTAACTCACATTCAGTGCACAGTGTCTTACAATTTGCCCAAGTGCAGGTGAATAACCTTCCTTGATGTAGAGCTTTGGAGAGCTCCATCGTACACTAACTCAGTGATGTAAAAAGCTTTATGAAGAACTTATTCTGTCTTAACTCTCTCTCCCTCTGTGCTCGTCGTTGTGGTTATTTATTATGTTAGTCTCTTGTCAAATGCCTTTGCACGAAGTTAGGAAGTCTCCGTAACCTTTGAGATACTGCAGCTAAATACACTTCGCAATCACATAACTAGCTGACTCGCTATGTAAAAACGATGCGGTGCAGTCGTACACTCACAGGCGCATTCATTCGTGCAGATGAAACACTATGCATCTGTCGGTCAATACCGCAGGAGGGGGAAGCGTCTATCCATGGCTAATGCTGACTAGAAACTAGAAAACCCACTATGGAATAATAGTGATAATAATAATGGCGATATGGTGACACCGTTATTGCATACTCACAGGTGCATTGGTACAGATGTCCTGAACGTTCTGGTATTTATGATTTAGCTTTCCCACTTCTGACACCATGTTTTGATGTCAAATAACGAGACGGAGTCACTGATGCAGTTTTCAACTGGTGCTCGATGTAATAGCCTAACCAAGACAGTTGGTACAAATGTAACAACATGCAAATACATAACATCAACGCTAGATGGCGGTATTTGACCGTGAAAACTCTCTGCCAAGTCATTTCAATGGGGCCAAAAACGGATAAAAAAATGATAATTTAAAATATAACACATGACCCGCTCACTTAGCTGTATGTTAGCGCAATGGACTGCAATACCCAAAACATGTGGGCACTGGAAAGGAATGTATTGGGTCAAAACTGCGGGCGTTGATAAGGCGCCAAAAACAGACCTAATAATAACAATAATAGTAACAATAATAATAATAAGAATAATATGACTTTCCGGTAACTGCATGACGCAATCACATAATAATGTGATTTACCTGTAACAAGATGTGCTGCATTTGACGATGCATCACATAATAACAATATGACTTTCCTGTAACAGTACGTGATTGCATGACGCAATCACATAATAATAATATGACTTTCCGGTAACAGTATGTGATTGCATGACGCAATCACATAATAATGATTACAATAATAATAATAATAATAATAATAATATGACTTTCCGGTAACAACATGTGTTGCATCTGACGATGCATCACGTTATAATATGACTTTCCGGTAACAGTATGTGATTGCATGACGCAATCACCTAATTAGGCCTACGTCTTGTGCTCACTGGGCTGTGTTTACTGTCTGCACCCTTGTATTGCAGGCAGTTTTGTGGTTAAGACCAACATGACACTTCAATGCAGATATGTTCAATAAGGGTTTCTGTGTTGTTTATCTCTTCCTAAAGGGGTTTTGTGCTGTTTCTCTCTCTCTTTGTATTGTTTCAGGTCTGGAAATGGTCTGTTCGAAGTATTATAGACACCTCTTTCTACTTGTGCTGCTTCTATCCAGCCTTATCTTTCTGTTGCATACTGTCTACACCTTGCATGTGAGAAGCATATCCCTTTGAAATCCTCATATCAACAATTTGTTGACGTACAAACAAGCAGAAAAGCTAAAAATATAATTATTTGGAAAAAATGTCTAACATCAACTTAAATGGAACTTGCTTGCTCCCTGGTTGTGGGACTATAGCTTTGATTGTACTAACTCCAAACAGATGTTTATAGCATAAACAAACATATATTAGAAAACATGAACAAGTATGTTTCTGGAAAACCTTTAAGTTAAATAATCTAATTAATAGACGAGACAAGGCTTCCTTAACCTACTTTGAGACCAACTTCCAGACTAATCATTTTAGACCCCTTCATACTTATACACACCCGATCAAAGCTCCTTAATATCCTGCTCAAAATTTGTTGGTTTATATTACATACATACACGTATTTTGATTAAGTTGCTCTTGCACATCTCGGATTTCTGAGTGAGAAATTCATAGTGAGACCCAAATCATTTGGAGGTTAGTAAACCAGGCAGCCTAATGTCTGACTGTGACACCCTTCTAAGCAGTTTTGGAGTAGACCTGAAATCTAGAGAACGCCCAGGGGTGAAGAGAGTCCAACACCGTACAACAAATCCCACTGCTTCAGGTATTCAGGTCAGAAGCCTTCGCCTGAGGAGGCTGAGGAAGAGCGTGTCCTGCTAGATTTAATAGCCTGGCCTGATCCTCCTCCTCAGCTCAAAGCCACATCACTAGAAAAGACCAGTGACCCAACCAAAAGCACCTTCACCCTCCTCCCAGCAGGGGGCGATGGGGAGTGGCATGTGGGAAAGCAGCTGGAGGCTGTGCTATACATGTATGACTATCAGGTTGGGATGTGAGACTATGGCCTTTTTTATTGTAATTTTATGAACTCGTTTTGTGTAAGATAATACGGTCGGTAACGAACTAGAACTTGTATAATAAAATATTGACTACATTTCACTATATCTGTTTTTTTACTGTCAAGATTAAACTGTTCTGTGTTATACATGCATCATGTTCTTTCAACATCCAGGGGCGTCGCCGGCCTCATGGGGGAGACTTCCTGGTGGCTCGGCTTCACTCCCCCAAGCTGCTGGCAGGCGTGGCAGGACAGGTGTTGGACCACGGCAACGGTTCCTACTCTGCTGTTTTCCCGTTGCTCTGGGAGGGTTCTGCACAGGTGTAGGTCACTCTGGTCCACCCTTATGAAGCCATTCCTGTCCTCCAGCAGGTGACAGACGAATATCCAGATCGAGAGTTCTTCCACAGCCTCTTCCGCTCAGGAACTGTGTCTGAAACAACGGTGTGCAACAGGTGTCTTCCTCCAAACCAGCCTCTGTGCAATTACACGGATGTCCTCACGGGGGAGCCGTGGTTCTGCTTTAAGCCCGAGGTGCTGGGCTGTGACACTGTCGTTCACTACGTCTGGGGCGGTGAACTGAAAAACCTCATCACCAGAGAAGAAGAAATGCTATTCAGAAGGTTTGTAAGGAATGACAGGAAACTAAACGTCATCTGTCATTTATATTTGTATATATAAACTGTGGTGCGATGTTCATAAATTGTTTGTTTCCTTGCCTCAGTGGTGTAAACCTGAAGGTGTTGATGCGTTCTTTAGGAACAAACAGCATCGATGTGCTGCCTGAGAGAAAAGGTGACAGTTTGCGTCCTTATTTGCCACCTGGCTTACAAATGGGCTGTATTTCAAAGTAATATATTTTTGGCTAAATGTGTATTGGTCAGCAAGTGTGTTCCTGAATGTATGTGTGTGTGAGAGATATAAACAGAAATATCCTTAAGGCAAAATAATAATTTCTCCTGTTCAGGCCACTTATATTTACCTGGTAGCAGCAGCCCGAAGCCGGGCCCACCTAAGGTCACGCCCTCTGGGTATTACTTCCAGGGCACATGGCGTACCCCTGGTGGGGTCACAGTGCGCCAGTTTAAAGACTCCTCCTCCATCATTCAGTGTCTGCAGGGCAAGATTGTCTACCTGTTTGGTGACTCCACTGTCAGACAGTTGTATGGCTACCTCAAAGACGCTGCTGGTGAGGATTAAACGTTGCACACTTGCCGTATCCACTATGACCTTGTCACTCAGACCAGTCCGTTCTGTTGTACTCTGGCACAGTTGCTTCAGACCTTCCATTGTGACTTGTAGATAGACATTTAGAGCACCAGTCAAACAAATGCACCAAACTCATTGATATTATTTATGGTGAACATCTAACAAGGAAATTCTTTGTAATTCTCCTGCTTATGTAAATCATTATTTTTATAGGTACAAAGGCGTTTGACCTTCACAGCCCTTCCAAGACGGGTCCATTACTGGCGGTAGACACTGCTAACAACATCATGCTGAAGTTTCGCTTTCACGGCCAACCAATCCGCCATGCCCAGGTGACGTCTCCCAGCCAGATGCGCTACATCTCCTCAGAGCTGGACCACCTGACAGGTGGGACTGGAGGACAGGCTGGCACAGCATGACTCTCAAGCGACTAAAGGGTCATGACCAAAGTTATCACATTTACCTCATTTACCCCCTTTTCTCCGTGTTTTTGTAAACCTTAATTACTGTATAAATCCTGTACTTGTGCACCAACAGCAGCTCAAAAGCTATATTGAAACATCAGACACTTTGTAATGAAGATATCATTGAAACATTGGAAAACAGCTGATTTACTGTAAGTTGTGTAAAGTAAACCAACCACATCTGAGTCCAAATGTCAATCAAATACAAAGCCATGTTGCTAAAGTTATTTCAATGACATGGACATACACTGTAAAAAGGGGACTTTTTGGATATATTTTGTTCAATGTGGATATAGAACAACACAAAGGAGAGTTGATGGATAAATAATGTCTGGCCAAGGGTGAGGAATAGTGGGATGAGGGAGAGGACCAGGGAGAGGAGTAGCTGGACCAGGCAGAGAGGAAGTTGGAACAGGACAATGGAGAAGGAGAAGTAGGGGAGAGGAGTAAGAATGTGTGGTTGTGTCAATTGATAGTAAGAGCTGTTGTCCCTGATGTAATACTGTAAGAGCTGAAAGACCATGTAATACAGCAAACCATGGTATATCACTGAGAGAGACTAGTGAAAGAGTCCAGCCTACTGTAATGTCAAACAGTCAACTATGGCTTCCATTATCAAGCGTTTTCAACAAACTACGTCACAAGTAATGCATTTCACACTTCTTCTAGCATTACTGTTGCTTTGTCTCACAGTAACTGTAGGCCATCAGTCTCAATGCAAATACATGTGTGGATTGTACATACAGTCTATGTGTATTTTTGTTCCTCTAAAGAACATTTTTGTTGATCACTGGCAGCAAATTTATCACTGACTATACAGTGCTGTGCAAAAGTATTTGCCCCCTTACAGATCCTTATTGTTTTTGCACATTTGTCACACTTAAATGTTTCACATTATCAAACACATTTTTATATCAGACAAAGATAACCTGAGTAAATACAAAAAGCTGTTTTTAAATGATGATTTCATTTTTTAAGGGAAAAAAGCTATCCAAACCAACCTGGCCCTATGTGAAAAAGTAATTGCCCCCTAAACCTAATAACTGGTTATGCCACCCTTGGCGGCAACAACTGCAATCAAGCGTTTGTGATAACTGGCAATGAGTCTTTCACATCGCTGTGGAGGAATTTTGGCCCACTCTTCTTTGCAGAATTGTTTTAATTCAGCCACATTGGAGGGTTTTTGAGCATGAACGGCCTGTTTAAGGTCATGCCACAGCATCTCATTCGGATTTAAGGATTAAACCTTCATTTTGGGTTTTTTGAGCCATTCAGAGGTGGACTTGCTGGTGTGCTTTGGATCATAGTCCTGCTGCATAACCCAAGTGCGCTTGAGCTTAAGGTCACGAACTGATGGCCGGACATTCTCCTTCAGGATTTTCTGGTTGAGAGCAGAATTCATGGTTCCATCAATTTTGGCAAGTCGCCCAGGTTCTGAAGCAGCAAAGCAGCCCCAGACCATCACACTACCACCACCATGTTTGACTGTCGGTATGATGTTCTTTTCCTGAAATGCTGTGTTAGTTTTACGCCAGATGTAACGGGACGCGCACCTTCCAAAAAGTTCCACTTTTGTCTTGTCAGTCCACAGAATATTTTCCCAAGTTTTGGGAATCATCAAGATGTTTTTTGGCAAATGTGAGACGGGCCTTTGAGTTCTTTTTGGTTAGCAGTGGTTTTCGCCTTGGAACTCTCCCATGGATACCATGTTTGCCCAGTCTCTTTCTCATTGTTGAATCATGAACACTGACCTTAACTGAGGCAAGTGAGGTCTGCGGTGCTTTAGATGTTGTTCTGGGTTCTTTTGTGACCTCCTGGATGAGTCGATGCGCTCTTGGAGTAATTTTGGTAGGCCGGCCACTCCTGGGAAGGTTCACCACTGTTCCATGGTTTCTCCATTTGTGGATAATGGCTCTCACTGTGGTTCGCTGGAGTCCCAAAGCCTTAGACATGGCTTTGTAACCCTTTCCAGACTGATAGATGTCAATGACTTTGTTTCTCATCTGTTCTTGAATTTCTTCAGATCGGGGCATGATGTGTTGCTTTTTGAGATCTTTTAGCCTACTTCATGTTGTCAGACAGGTTCTATTTAAGTGATTTCTTGATTTTACAGTTCTGGCAGTAATCAGGCCTGGGTGTCATCGTCATCATCATTGTCATCCGCTTTGTCCGGGGTCGGGTCGCGGAGGTAGCAGTTCAAGCAGGGCATCCCAAACTTCCCTTTCCCGGGCCACATTAACCAGCTCTGACTGGGGGATTCCAAGGCGTTCCCAGGCCAGTGTGGAGATATAATCCCTCCACCTGGTTCTAGGTCTGCCCCGCGGCCTCCGCCGAGCTGGACGTGCCTGGAACACCTCCTTAGGGAGGCGGCCAGGTGGCATCCTTACTAGATGCCCGAACCACCTCAACTGGCTCCTTTCTACGCAAAGAAGCAGCGGCTCTACTCCGAGTCCCTCACGAATGGCTGAACTTCTCACCCTATCCCTAAGGGAGATGCCAGCCACCCTCCGGAGGAAACTCATTTCCGCCGCTTGTATCCGCGATCTCGTTCTTTCGGTCATGACCCACCCTTCATGACCATAGGTGAGAGTAGGAACGAAGATAGACCGATAGATTGAGAGCTTTGCCTTCTGGCTCAGCTCTCTCTTCGTCACAACGGTGCGATAGAGCGACTGCAACACCGCACCCGCTGCTCCAATTCTCCGGCCCATCTCTCGTTCCATTTTACCCTCACTCGAGAACAAGACCCCAAGATACTTGAACTCCTTCACTTGGGGTAAAGACTCATTCCCTACCTGGAGTAGACAATCCATCGGTTTCCTGCTGAGAACCATGGCCTCAGATTTGGAGGTGCTGATCCTCATCCCAGCCGCTTCACACTCGGCTGCGAACCGATCCAATGAGTGCTGCAGGTCGCAGACTGATGATGCCATCAGGACCACATCATCTGCAAAAAGCAGTGATGCAATCCTCTGCCCACCAACCCGCAGCCCCCTCCCCGCGGCTACGCCGTGAGATCCTGTCCATGAATACCACAAACAGGATAGGTGACAAAGCGTAGCCTTGGAGGAGGCCAACCCTCACCGGAAACAAGTCCGACTTACTGTCGCAGACCCGGACACAGCTCTCGCTTTGGGAGAACAGAGATTGGATGGCTCTGAATAGAGACCCCCTCACCCCATACTCTCGCAGCACCTCCCACAGTATCTCCCGGGGAACCCGATCATACGCCTTCTCCAAATCCACAAAACACGTGTAGACCGGATTGGCATACTCCCAGGCCCCCTCAAAGATCCTCGCGAGGGTAAAAAGCTGGTCCGTTGTTCCACGACCAGGCCGGAAACCGCATTGTTCCTCCTCAATCCGAGGTTCGACTATCGGTCGAACCCTCCTTTCCAGCACCCTGGAGTATACTTTCCCGGGGAGGCTGAGTAATGTGATGCCTCTGTAGTTGGCACACACTCTCCGGTCCCCCTTTTTGAACAGGGGAACCACCACCCCGGTCTGCCACTCCTTAGGTACTGTCCCCGACTTCCACGCAATGTTGATAAGACGTGTCATCCATGACAGTCCCTCAACACCCAAAGCCTTCAGCATTTCTGGGCGGATCTCATCAACCCTTGGGGCTTTGCCACTGTGGAGTTGTTTGACTACCTCAGTGACCTCCGCCAGCGAGATTGATGCTGATCCCCCATCATCCTCCAGCCCTGTCTCTACTATGTAGGGTGGGTTTGTCGGGTTCAGGAGTTCCTCAAAGTGCTCCTTCCACCTCCCAATCACCTTGTCAGTTGAGGTCAACAACGTCCCATCCTTACTGTATACAGCTTGAATGGTTCCCTGCTTTCCCCTCCTGAGGTGTCGGATGGTCTTCCAGAACCGCTTTGGCGCCAGCCAAAAGTCCTTCTCCATGGTTTCTCCGAACTCCTCCCACACCCGCTGCTTTGCTTCTGCCACGGCCGAGGCTGCAGTCCTTCGGGCCTGTCGGTACCTTGCAACTGCCTCCGGTGTCGCCCGGGACAGCAGGTCCCGGAAAGCCTCCTTCTTCAATCGGACGGCTCCCCTGACCACCGGTGTCCACCAAGATGTTCGAGGGTTACCGCCCCTTGAGGCACCTAAGACTTTGAGACCACAACTCTCAGACGCAGCTTTAACAATGGAGGCTTTGAACATCGCCCACTCTGGTTCAATGCCCCCAGCCTCCACAGGGATGCCAGAGAAGCCCCGCCGGAGGTGTGAGTTGAAGGCCTCCCGGACCGGGGACTCCTCCAGATGTTCCCAGTTCACCCGCACCACACGCTTGGGCTTACCAGGTCTGTCCAGAGGCTTCCCCCGCCACCTGACCCAACTCACCACCAGATGGTGATCAGTTGACAGCTCTGCCCCCCTCTTCACCCGAGTGTCCAAAACATATGGCCTCAGGTCCGATGATACGATAACAAAATCGATCATCGACCTTCTGTCTAGGGTGCTCTGGTACAAGGTACACTTATGAGCATCCTTATGTTCGAACATGGTGTTCGTTATGGCCATTCCATGACAAACACAGAAGTCCAATAACAAGCCACCACTCGGGTTCAGATCGGGGAGGCCGTTCCTCCCAATCACGTCTCTCCAGGTGTCTCCATCATTGCCCACATGTGCGTTGAAGTCCCCCAGCAAGACTACAGAGTCCCCCTCAGGAGCCCCATACAAGGCTCCATCCAGGGTCTCCAAAAAGGCCGAATACTCCGAACTGCTGTTTGGTGCATAGGCACAGACAACAGTCAGAGTTTTCCCCCCCATGACCCGAAGGCGTAGGGAGGCGACCCTCTCGTCCACTGGGGTAAACTCCAACATAGAGGCACTTAGCCGGGGACTCGTGAGTATCCCCACACCAGCCTTGCGCCTCTCACCCTGGGGAGCTCCGGAGAAGAATAGAGTCCAACCCCTATCCACAAGTGAGGTTCCAGAGCCGAGGCTGTGCGTAGAGGTAAGCCCCACCAGATCCAGCTGGTAGCGCTCCACTTCCCGCACAAGCTCCGGCTCCTTCCCTCCCAGAGAGGTGACGTTCCACGTCCCCAAAGCCAGCCTCTGCCACCCGGGTCCAATCCGTCGAAAACCTCTGCCTTCACTGCCACCTTTCTGGCAGCGCACCCGACCCCCTTGGTTTTTCCCGCGGGTGGTGAGCCCACGGGACGGAGAAGGCGAGACGTTGGTGTTGTCCACGTTGCTTTTTCGGGCTATGCCCGGCCGGGCTCCGTGGCAAGCCCGGCCACCAGGCGCTCGCTGACGGGTCCTCCTCCTGGGTCTGGCTCCAGAAGGGGACCCCGGGCTTCCTCCGGGCCGGGTATCATCCTCTCTTATAGTTTTTTCCATGAGGGTTTTTGAACCATTCTTAGTCCGGCCCCTCGCCCGAGACCAATTTGCCATGGGAGACCCTACCAGGAACACAAGGTTCCAGACAACACAGCCCCCAGGTTCATAGGGACACACAAACCTCTCCACCACGATAAGGTGATGGTTCCCGGAGAGGAGGCCTGGGTGTGGCTAGTGAAATTGAACTCAGCTTTCCCAAAAATACTTTTGCACAGCACTGTATGTTTCTCTTGGATAGAAAACATGTGCTTGTGATTTGACAAAATTATTTGGTATTGAGTCTGGTTTGCTGTGTTTTGGCAGAGTTAGTGTATGCAGACAAAGTTCTTTTGCATTTTGAAATATAAAGTTCTTTTACATTTTGAGATATAGAGTCTGCATTTAATTAACAAAATGTGGCTTTGAACAGAAAATGTCGTATTTGGCTAATTGGGTGACGTAGGTGTGTTGCTGTATTAAGAGTTTTGAAAAAGTATGTGAAGTGTAGGTCAATGCTTGTTAGCGAATGTAAAAAACTGTTAAATGCTTTTATATTTATCCATCCACTGTTCCCCTTCTCTACCACCAGGGGGCTCTAACACTATGGTCTTCATCGGTGTCTGGGCCCATTTCAGTCTCACTCCAATGGAGCTCTACATCCGGAGGCTGCGGCAGATCCGCAGGGCGTTGGTTCTGCTGCTGAACCGGGCCCCTGAAACTGTGGTGGTGATCAGAACTGGTAACCCCCAGCGTTTGGACCTCAAGCGCAGCCTAGTGAACAGTGACTGGTACACCCTGCAGATGAACAGGCTGCTCAGGGCAATGTTTAAAGGGCTGGACGTCCTGCTGGTGGATGCCTGGGACATGGTACTAGCCAGCCACCTCCCCCACGACCTACACCCCCCACCACCCATCATCAGGAACATGGTAGACCATGTGCTGTCCTACATCTGCCCTGTCAAGACCAGCACATGAGGGAGAACCCTTTCTCACCAGCTCTACAGATCCATAAGTGGCAAAAGATTTTTAGCTGTAATTAAGAAGTTTTACCATAAGGAGTGAATACTTTTTTTTCTACGCTACTAACAGTAGTGAACAGATTAAAAAGAGAAACATCCTATAGGTTGTTGAAGGGCGTAAGCAAGATTTTATTTCTGCGAAACATCTCCAGACTCAGACCACTAATAACGGATGCAGTTGCTGAAACATTAATTCACGCTTTTGTCACCTTACGCCTGGATATTGCAAAGGTGTCCTAGTTGGGGCGTCAAATAAGGCCCTGGATAGGCTCCAGTATGTACAGAACTCAGCTGCAAGGATTCTAACTTGCTGTAAACCTTGGCAGCATATCACTTCCACTCTTCTGCATCTGCATTGGCTCCCCATCAAATCTCGCATTTCCTTCAAAATTTTACTTCTCACCTATAAATCTCTTCATGGACTAGCCCCTTCCTACCTCTCTGACCTCCTCCAATCCTACATGCCTTCTTGTACCCTCCGCTCCTCTGACACTGGTCTCCTCACCACCCGCAAAACCAGACTCAGCTCCATGGGGGACAGAGCGTTCTGTGCTGCTGCTCTGATTCTCTGGAATTCCCTTCCCCCTGCGATAATAATAATAATATAAACTATAGTAACAAAGTGTTCCACTGCAGTAAATCATTATAAAACGTAATTACCCCGCCCCCCCCAACCTATATTTTAACTCTAGCCCACCCTTAATTCATTCCATGATTAATAACATGTTCAATCCTTCAACTGATGCTGTTCTTTGTGTTTAACTATTTTGTTTTTCCTTAAGATAGTGTGACTTAGTGTGAACTGATTTTGCTTTTTGTCTTTTCTCCCTCTTTCTGTGTCTGTTTTCATGTTTGCTGTTTACAATGTGAAGCATCGTTTGGTTTCACGAAAGTGCAATATACAGTACTGTACATACGTTTTAGGCAGGGGATGCTGTTTTGAAGGCAAAGGATGGTCACACCAAATGCTGATTTAATATAAATTTGCTTTTCCCTCACTTTGTATTTTATGTATTGATAAAAAAAAACCATTAACATTTATATTTATATATATACTGTATTTTCTTATAACTTTAAAGACTCCACACATGCCTACAACTTTTGCACAATACTGTAAATAAAAGGAATTATTATTATTATTATTATTATTATGGGTTAATTGTCCATCTCTACATTTATGCTGTTTTTATATGATTTGACTGCCTGTAAATTGAGCTCTAAAATGAGTTCAGGCTCCATGGTTTGCCATAAAAACAGAATGAATAAGTCAGAACATAAACACAGCCAGTCAAAATAAAAAGACAGAGTATTTATTGGACACTACATCAGAAAATGGAAAACACAGCATCCAGGGCATGAAGTTAAAGTTTTTATTTTTTTACTGTATATAGTAAACACATTTTGCAAAAACAAAAGTATAATAGTAATCACAAGATAGTGCAGTGAATTTACTGCATTGTATACTGTAAGTACTGCAAGTACGCAATGCATTATTGAATATCTGTATATTCAGCACTTGCAAAACATTTTTTGAAAATTTGGATTTGTGTTTTAAATTTTGAGAAAATGGGTGAATGTTTCAGGAAATGTGTTTTAGCAAACGTGAAAAACTACATTCTGTCTTATATAATTGGTTTGATCACATCATTTGAAACAAGTGTAAAGTATTTTCAGTCGTGTTTTAACAATGACAACTGTGTTGAAGTTGTGTTCAACTTTTGACGCTAGTGTTTACCATTTTGCCACGCTAGTGAATCACAGCGTGAATTGTGTTATAGAGAGTGATAAGAGTTTTGCTAATTGTGTCTAACTAACTAAACTTGTTTAAGGTTTTGCCAAAAGGGTGAATGATTTGACAAAAGGGTTTCAGCTACTGACAATTTGGTTCAGAGAATGGGATTTAGTGTTTTAGCAATCCTGAAAAACTGTAAAACCTCTCTTCCCACCTTTTTTTTTATCCCATTGACATTGTTCTCTGCTTCATTAGACTGGATATGGCATGGCAGAGGTTGTCCTGTGCTGCGTTTTAATAGTCGTTCAACGTGCTCTCGTTGAATTCCCCTCGGCACTTGCCCTCAGAGGAATCCCCGCCACCATCTTAAGTGTCATGGTCAGTCCAGAGGTGTATATCATCCACAATCTATTGTTAAATTAATTTGGCACAAGAAAATACATCAATGGTTTGGTGGCAGTAATGCACGTAAAACGCCAGTTGCTCAGCACTGAAGGAGAAGTGAATGAGGGGAAGTGGAACTAATAACAATAATAGTTAGGATAATCATGATACATATCACAAACAAATATGTGTAAATTAGAAATGGATACAGCTGATTGCATAAACCTCATTGACATGAGTCTGCATGTATTTCCAATGACAGTTTGGGCTGATAGTGTACAAGGGCAAGTGCGTTCCATGTGAATCCCCCGTCCGCTTTCCCTCTGTTCTCCAAGTGGCCTCCGCGCGACGTATGCTGTTACGTCATACCAAGGGCTGAGGGTAAGTGAATGAGGGGAAGTGGAACTACTACTGAAACGCAGTTATGGAATGCCTGTTTTCCTCTTCTTCTAGTTGTGTTCAGCCTGAGGCAGGAGCAAGTGCAAACAATCAATGGAAAAGCAGGCCCTAGATGGGCCAGGCCATGACAGCACCTCAGTAGTATCTGTGACAGTTGCTAAACTTGTTCTGTGGCTTTTAGTTAAGGGGGAGTGGGCGACTTCCAACCAAACCATTTGCATGATAATTTCCATCCCAAAAACAGCTCTGAAATTAATGCAAAACAGGTTGAACCATGCTGTACTGTTTAAAACTCATTCTTTGAGAACATATGGATATTAGTATTCATTTCTGCTATTACCCTATTGTGACACCTGAAAATTAAAACCTGTGGCTGTATACGGTAACCAATGTTTTTTATTCTTTTAATCTTTAAAATGTTGAAATTTGCATAGACATGTTTTTAAATTAGATTAGTTTTAGATTAACTGAAAGTTTTTACATACAATATTTTGTTGTACTATCATCACTTTAAACAACAAGTAAAAATTCCCATTTGTCTGCCTGGTCCTTACTGATAAAAAATATTTGTTTTTCACTTGTGAAACAAACACAACTTTATGCATGTTTTCTAAAGAACTAGATATTCAGGATGAACAACATTAATGGACGTGTTGTAATGGATAATTTTGATCTATGACAGAAAATAACCAATTAATGAGAGGGAGAAACCATGAAAAGATTAAGTACAATTTTATTGATGACTACAGAGTCTGAGTCAGAGTATGTACACAGAGAAATTACTACAGTGAGTTCACTATAACGATATTGCAAGTTCTGATTATTTGACAAGGTTGAGTTTACAAAAATGTAGTTGAACATACAGTATTCTAGGTGCTAAAAGTCAAAACAAAAGTTAAACATTAACATTTATAGTTTTTGAAAATCCAGAACCTAGTCATGCTCTTTGAAGATACAACTCTTGCTATGTCTACCTACTATAATAATCGTTTTGTCAATATCAAAGCAAAAGGAAACCCTTGTATTTTGAGTTAGGCTGGCATTAGAGTATCTTTATCAACAATTTTCTTTACAAATTCATTTCTACTTTCTATTAAAAACCATAGGCCTACTGAACTACAGCGGCAATTTTAGGTCTGTACAAAAATTGGTCTAACACTAAAAAATTTATTAATATCAAAATCTTAAAAATGTAGTGGGGCCGTCGCCCTGTTCAAATCTGAGCAGCTTGACAGGGAACTACTCTCAATATTAACAAATTAACGTTGTTTAATTCACAAATGTGTTCTATCATTTATTTATAGAACAGTATATTCACAAATAAATTTATTACGCATGCATCTTTTTTCACAAAAATGGACAAATGTAGCTTTTTATTTTGTAGGCTGATTCTCATTACCTTATGGTTGAGTGAAGTCGATGGCCTGTAGCCACCTAGTTCAAATGAAGACCTAGTTTGAGTGTGGCGTTACACCATCGTGAGTATTTAGATAAGTTACGCACTTCATTTAGAAAAATACCAATGTATAGAAATGTTAATGTCTGCAAGAAGTTAACTGTACGTGGTATTGTTGATTCTGTCGTATGTCTATAGGAGGGTTACCACTAGTTATTTATTCGTGCAGTTATTACAAGGTGCTTTCTGTTAAGCTATTTTTGTTGATTTTGTGTAGTATTTTGAGCTTATACTTGAATAAATCTGAGTTTGTTCAAACTGCTTAAATTGGAAACTCTACATTAACTTAATGCTACCCTTCCACCTCAAGGATAGTCGGTGAAAAAAGAGCACTAATTATAGTTTTGGCTCCGTGTGTTATTCAAATTATCACCAGGCTACATAAACATTGTGCATTTCCAGATGCATTACAATACATTCACTTAGCAGACGCTTTTATCCAAAGCGACTTACAAAAATTGTACCTACAAAAAGATAATGGTAAAAACTACAAGTCAGGTAGAGAACATAAGTGCATCCCTGACTTAATCATCTAGACAAGAGCTAAGCAAGTGCTATACTAGACATCAGGATAATAAACAAAACCTTCACAAACACACTACAAAAAAATAAAAAATATATAAAAAAAAATCTGAGTGCAACCAATTGCATGGTATATCAAGTAGAAGTGCTTGGTAGACCCAATGTCACATTCAAGAGCCGAAGTGCAGTCGAAACAAGTGAGTCTTCAAGTTTCGGCGGAAAGTGAACAAAGATGTTGCAGTCCTAATGTTCGTGGGGAGGTCATTCCACCACTGAGGGACAAGGACAGAGAAAAGTCGTGAACGAGGTGCCAGGCTGTCCCTTCCACGGAGTGAGGGGGCAACAAGGCGACATCCAGTGGCAGAGCGCAGTGGTCAGGACGGGGTGTAGGGTCTGAGCATCGACTGTTGGTAGGGGGGTGCAAATCCGATCCTCACCCGATAGGCAAGGACAAGTGACTTGAATTTCATGCGTGCTGCTACCGGTAGCCAGTGCAGTGTTTGAAGTAGAGGAGTAGTGTGAGTGAACTTCGGCAGGATGAAGGCCAGACGAGCGGCTGCGTTCTGGATGAGCTGAAGGGGTTTGATGGCGCTCGCAGTCAGCCCAGCCAAGAGGGAGTTGCAGTAGTCCAGGCGAGAGATGACGAGGGCCTGGACTATGACCTGCGCAACCTCTCTTGTAAGGAAGGGCCGTATCCTTCTGATGTTGTAGAGAAGGAATCTGCAGGAACGCGTTACTGCCGCAATGTTAGCTGAGAAGGACGTTACTCAAAGGGCAGGGCAAAGGTCGTCCAGGGTGACCCCGAGGTTCTTTGCCGTACTAGAAGAGGAGACCACAGTGTTATCGATGGTGATGGTTAGGTCTTGGAACAGGCTGGACTTCCCGGGGATGAAAATAACTTTTGTTTTGTCAGGGTTGGGCTTCAAGTGGTGAGCTGCCATCCATGCTGAGATGTCAGCCAGGCATGCCGATATGCGTTGCACCACCTGTGTGTCAGAGGGAGGGAAGGAGAACATTAGTTGAGTGTCATCCGCGTAGCAGTGATAGGACAGGCCATGCGAATGTATGACTGAGCCTAAGTGACTTTGTGTAAAGAGAGAAAAGGAGATGGCCCAGGACTGAGTCCTGAAGGACCCTGGTCGAGATGCTGCACGGTCTTGAAACCAACCCTCTCCAGGCTACCTGGTACGATCGGCCTGTCAGGTAGGATGCAAGCATGGGGAGTGCAGACCCTGAGATGCCCAGGTCTTCAAGGGTAAGGAGGAGGGTCTGGTGGTTCACGATGTCAAAAGCAGCAGAGGTCCAGGAGAATGAGAACAGAGGAAAGGGAGTCTGCTCGGGCTGATAAGATAAGAATGTCAAACACATTTTACATTTAGGAGCTCAGAAGCCAGTATTCAATACCTTACCTTTCAAATACATTTTGGGAATCGGGGTATATGTTTTGTTGTTGTTTTATACATTTACTTTTAAGTAGCAAAATCCTCAGATCATCAGCATTATGCGAAAAATCCGTCTTTGACTTAAAGCCTATATTGTCGTAATCAGGAGGAATGAATGAATGAATAAATAAATTGCTCAGACAGCATATGCATAACTGTATTATGGCACCCTAGACACTCACAATCTCTATGTACACTTAATGGTAGAACACATGTTTTCATTAGAAGTGCACATTTTTCAACGGAGCAATATGCATTGTCACGATCTCAAAAGAGAGAGATCCAGTTGCAGACAGGGAGATAGTATATAACTTATTTAACATACTTCGCTGAAGCACACGCAGAGCAGAAGCCGGTACAGAAAACAATATCGACACAGAACTAACCTAAGGCAGAGCTTAAATACATAAAAAGGAGAACAATCAACCAATGGAAAACAGGAACTAAATGAGATAACAGGGGCAGATGCAAACAATAAGTAAATCAGGCTCTAGAATGGCCATGCCTTGACACATAGGGAACATACAGTAGGTCCCTGTGTGTACTGTCTGCACCCTCATATTGCAGGTAGTTTTGTGGTTCAGACCACCATGACACATCAATGCAGATATGTTCAAAAAGGGTTTCTGTGTTGTTTATCTTTTCCTAAAGGGTTTTTGTGCTGTTTCTTTTCGTTTTAGGTCAAGAAATGGTCTGTCAGAAGTACCATATGCACATCTTTATACTTCTGGTGGTTGTATCCAGCCTGATCTTTCTGTTGTGTAATGTCTACACCCTGCATGTGAGAAGTATACCCCTTTGAAATCCCCATATCAACAATTTGTTGACGTACAAACAAGCAGAAAAGCAAAAAATATAATTATTTGGAAAAAATGTCTAACATCAACTTAAATGGAACTTGCTTGCTCCCTGGTTGTGGGACTATAGCTTTGATTGTACTAATTCCAAACAGATGTTTATAGCATAAACAAACATATATTAGAAAAGATGAACAAGTATGTTTCTGGAAAACCTTTAAGTTAAATAATCTAATTAATAGACGAGACCAACTTAACCTACATTGAGACCAACTTCCAGACTAATCATTTTAGACCCCTTCATGTATAACACACCCGATCAAAGCTCCTTAATATCCTGCTCACCATGTGTTGTTTTATATTACAGACATATACGTATTTTGATTAAGTTGCTCTTGCACATCTGGGATTTCTGAGTGAGAAATTGATAGTGAGACCCAAATCATTTGGAGGTTAGTAAACCAGGCAGCCTAATGTCTGACTGTGACACCCTTCTAAGCAGTTTTGGAGTAGACCTGAAATCCTGAGAACACCCAGGGGAGAGGAGAGTCCAACACCGTACAACAAATCCCACTGCTTCAGGTATTCAGGTCAGAAGCCTTCGCCTGAGGAGGCTGAGGAAGAGCGTGTCCTGCTAGATTTAATAGCCTGGCCTGATCCTCCTCCTCAGCTCAAAGCCACATCACTAGAACAGACCAGTGACCCGACCAAAAGCACCTTCACCCTCCTCCCAGCAGGGGGCGACGGGGAGTGGCATGTGGGAGACCAGCTGGAGGCTGTGATATACATGTATGACTATCAGGTAAGGATGTGAGACTATGGCCTTTTTTATTGTAATTTTATGAACACATTTTTTGTGTTAGATAATACGGTCGGTAACGACCTTTAGAACTTGTGTAATAAAATATTGACTACATTTCACTAAATCTGTTTTTTTACTGTCAAGATTGAACTGTTCTGTGTTATACATGCATCATGTTCTTTCAACATCCAGGGGCATCGCCGGCCTCATGGGGGAGACTTCCTGGTGGCTCGGCTTCACTCCCCCAAGCTGCTGGCGGGCGTGGCAGGACAGGTGTTGGACCACGGCAACGGTTCCTACTCTGCTGTTTTCCCGCTGCTCTGGGAGGGCTCTGCACAGATGGAGGTCACGCTCATCCACCCTTATGAAGCTATTCCCGTCCTCCGGCGTGTGAGAGAGGAACATCCCGACCGCATATTTTTCCACAGTCTCTTCCGCCGTGGAAGCGTTAGTGAAGTCACAGAGTGTAACAGGTGTCTTCCTCCAAACCAGCCTCTGTGCAATTACACTGATATGATGTCCTCAGGTACCGCTCCAGGGGGAGCCGTGGTTCAATACTGCTGGACAAGCCCAAAGTGCTGGACTGTGACGCGAGAATTAACCACTATAAGGGAGGCGACCGTTTCGCAAACCTCCTCACTGAATCAGAGAAAGACCTCTTCAGAAGGCTAGTGACAAGAAATGTTATGCAGTAGATTTGAGTATTTTGTTATATATTATTATACATGTTTCAGTGTTTATATTTTGTGCTGATATGCACATTCTTCTACTTCTGATCTTAGCCACGTGAACCTAATTTTTCAGCTGTGAATTTCATACATAGATTTAGCTCCAATGGCTTTACGTACCCATCTTATCTTATCTTATTTTATACTTTTATTTATTTTATTTTATCTTATCTTATTCCTGTTTTAATCTGTACTGCACTGTTTGGTGGTTGCTTAATCTCATTGTACCTGTGTATAATGACAATAAAGGCATTCTATTCTATTCTATTCTATGTCTGAAAAAAAGGGTAGGTGTGTGTGTGTTAACTTTTTACTAACTATTTACAGAAAGTGAGTTATAGCCCCAAGGCATGCATATAATGTTTGTTTCCGTATGTGAACTATTAAGCAAATGCATCGTAGGACTACATAATTAATTTATATATGCATTCATTAGTTCATGTCTATATGGACTTTTTCTCTTTCATTACAACTAGACTTTTCTGGTAACAGCGGCCTGAAGCCGGAGCCTCCTAAGGTCATGACCTCTGGGTATTACTTCCAGGGCAGGTGGCGGACCCTTGGTGGGGTCACAGTGCGCCAGTTTGAAGACTCCTCCTCCATCATTCAGTGTCTGCAGGGCAAAGTGGTCCACATGTATGGAGATTCAACCATCAGACAGTGGTATGTGTATCTCAGAGATGGTGCAGGTAATAAGAGTGGCATGCACAACGACATGCTGTTTAAAAATAAGTTGTAAATAATAATACATATAGATAATAAATAATTTGCAAATAAAGTAAATTCTCTTCTTTTCTTGTAGGTATAAGGGAGTTCGACCTTCACAGCCCTTTCAGCACGGGTCCATTTCTGGCTGTTGACAACCGTCACAACATCATGCTGACGTTCCGCTCGCACAACCACCCGCTCCGCCATGTGGAGCAGACAGCCGCCATCGAGCTCCGATACATCTCCAATGAGCTGGATCAACTCGCAGGTATGTAGCATAGCAACCCATTACAGAAAAACATTACATACACACACTAATATATACAGTACCAGTCAAAAGTTTGGACACACTTACCCATTGAAATGAATGGGAAAGTGTGTTCAAACATTTGACTGGTGCTGTATATAAATCATCACACAACAGTATGGTTTGTTATCCTCATCAATTCGGAATCAATATTTTTTTCAATTTCATTAAATTGAAACGCTCGACCCCGACCCCCTCTGTCCACTAGGTGGCCCCAACACAGCTGTCGTCATCGGTGTCTGGGCCCATTTCAGCCTCACACCCAAAGAGATCTTCATCCGGAGGCTGCGCCAGATCCGCCGGTCGTTGGTGCGGCTGTTGGACCGCGCGCCGGACACCGCTGTGGTGATACGGTCCAGTAACCTTCAGAAGCTGGACTTGAACCTTAGCCTTGTTAACAGTGACTGGTACGGCCTGCAGATTAACCAGCTCATCAAGGCCATGTTTAAAGGACTGGACGTCTTGGTGGTGGATGCCTGGGACATGGTACTAGCCAGCCACCACCCCCACGACCTACACCCCCCACCACCCATCATCAGGAACATGATGGACCAAGTGCTGTCCTATATGTGTCCTTTAAAAACAAGATGAGAGAATCTTACTGGAGGAAACTGGCGAGTCTCTCATTGTCCGATTCATTATTAAGTAGAAAGAGGTGAGAGTTGCAAGTTGCAACCACAATTGTTTGTAATTCTGTAAACAGCTGATCAAATGATTTTAAGGCTTTCAGTCATTAAATGCAGCTATACTAGATAATTCCTGAAAGTTCCAAAATACACCTGTTGGTGTAAACACGCAACATCAATATAGACTAGACCTATGTCATTTTCTGAAAGTACTTGGTGGTGGTGGGTGTGCAGTCCTATACATTTGAAACCCTAATCCTACACCAGGGATTGGGTGTGTAGTCCTATATATCCTAACTGTTACAACCTCCCCTCCGTGACGGTAATGCTAGCAGTATGGAGGGGAGCGCAACAGCCGGCTTTTGTAATCGTGGAATGTTCAGTGAGTATTTTGAATGTCCAGAAATGGTTTATAAGTGAAAGCCCCAAGGTGGGGAAGCATTTTTTGTTCAGACAAAACGATATAACAACAACAGGTGACAATATGATAATCAGGAATGTAGTGGAAAAGAGCAGAACGAGCAGACTGTCAAAGAAACAAAACTACAAGCCTTAACTTTCCTACTCCTAAACTGCTGACAAACACTATAACTGCAAATGAACTGAAAGGGGTGACAACTGCTGGTTCCCAAACTAGTGTGTATAGACAGCAAGTTATGTACATTGTGAACCAACAAATAAATGATTCAAAATGGAACGAATCCTTAAGTTTTATGATTTAACACAATTCAGGACAGCACAAATCATGTGCAAGGTCAAAAACAACTTATTGCCAAGAAAAATTCAGAGTTTGTTTAAGGAACGCCAAAGTGATCATAATTTAAGAGGGTATTTTATGTTTGAAAATAAACATGTGCGAACTACGCAAAAAAGAATGGCTATTTCATCTCAAGGATTAAAACGGATAATAGATTAAAAAATTGCAGTAATCTACAAAGATTTAAAAAAATGTACAAAGAACAACTTTTTGTTAGATATAGTGCAATAATTACGTAGATGTTATAGGATGAAATGTACAGTGTATGTAGTATGTATATATGTAAATAGGTGTATAAATGTATGTACTGTACATATTGAGGAGTCTTAGTATATACTTGTGCTTATCGATGTGTGGTAGCATTATACGCATATATGTGTGTATGTGTAGGTACTGTATATACATGTATAGTATATGGGTCTA
>JAPMUY010002885.1:90000-107500 GCA_026901105.3 Galaxias olidus
CAGTTCAGCCTTTTTGTGGTTTTGTTCATCATATTTTCATGCCTGTCTTTACCATTTTTACAGTTCCCTATCAGGCTATATAGGATGTCAAATTCTGTGCCATCGTTTTGGATATTTCAATAGGGGCGTCGCCGGCCTCATGGGGGAGACTTCCTGGTGGCTCGACTTCACTCCCCCAAGCTGCTGGCAGGCGTGGCAGGACAGGTGTTGGACCACGGCAACGGTTGCTACTCTGCTGTTTTCCCGCTGCTCTGGGAGGGCTCTGCACAGATGGAGGTCACGCTCATCCACCCCTATGAAGCTATTTCCGTCCTCCGGCGTGTGAGAGAGGAACATCCCGACCGCATATTTTTCCACAGTCTCTTCCGCCGTGGAAGCGTTAGTGAAGTCACAGAGTGTAACAGGTGTCTTCCTCCAAACCAGCCTCTGTGCAATTACACTGATGTCCTCACGGGGGAGCCGTGGTTCTGCTACAAGCCCAAAGTGCTGGACTGTGACGCGAGAATTAACCACTATAAGGGAGGCGACCGTTATTAAATAATAATACATATAGATAATAAATAATTTACAAATAAAGTAAATTCTCTTCTTTTCTTGTAGGTATAAGGGAGTTCGACCTTCCCAGCCCTTTCAGCACGGGTCCATTTCTGGCTGTTGACAACCGTCACAACATCATGCTGACGTTCCGCTCGCACAACCACCCGCTCCGCCATGTGGAGCAGACAGCCGCCATCGAGCTCCGATACATCTCCAATGAGCTGGATTAACTCGCAGGTATGGCGCATAGCAACCCATTACAGAAAAACATTACATACACACACTAATATATACAGTACCAGTCAAAAGTTTGGACACACTGACCCATTGAAATGAATGGGAAAGTGTGTTCAAACATTTGACTGGTGCTGTATATAAATCATCACACAACAGTATGGTTTTTTATCCTCATCAATTTGGAATCAATATTTTTTTCAATTTCATTAAATTGAATCACAAATGCTCGACCCCCACCCCCTCTGTCCTCTAGGTGGCCCCAACACAGCTGTCGTCATCGGTGTCTGGGCCCATTTCAGCCTCACACCCAAAGAGATCTTCATCCGGAGGCTGCGCCAGATTCGCCGGTCGTTGGTGCGGCTGTTGGACCGTGCGCCGGACACCGCTGTGGTGATACGCTCCAGTAACCTTCAGAAGCTGGACTTGAACCTTAGCCTTGTTAACAGTGACTGGTACGGCCTGCAGATTAACCAGCTCATCAAGGCCATGTTTAAAGGACTGGACGTCTTGGTGGTGGATGCCTGGGACATGTCACTCGCCAGCCACCACCCCCACGACCTTCACCCCCCACCACCCATCATCAGGAACATGATGGACCAAGTGCTGTCCTATATGTGTCCTTTAAAAACAAGATGAGAGAATCTTACTGGAGGAAACTGGCGAGTCTCTCATTGTCCGATTCATTATTAAGTAGAAAGAGGTGAGAGTTGCAAGTTGCAACCACAATTGTTTGTAATTCTGTAAACAGCTGATCAAATGATTTTAAGGCTTTTAGTAATTAAATACAGCTATACTAGATAATTCCTGAAAGTTCCAAAATGCACCTGTTGGTGTAAACACACGACATCAATATCATTGAGGATCTGTTAGTTTCTGCGTAGTTTGAGTTCTTGTTAATAGGCTACAGTAATATGTCACGTTCTGAACACATTTTGGGGGTGCAGTCCTATAAATTTGACCAATCTAACTATACTGGGGATTTCTAAAACTGAGGATTTAAATATATATTTTTAAATTTTCTACGACCTACACAGACAAGAATTTCTTCTTGATGTTTAGGGTTGGTGTTGAAATTGCTGTCTACCTATGTTTCTTAAAGCATTTTCTCTGAAAGCAAGTGAGCACATGCAAGTCTTCTGTCATATCCAACATACCCCATTACCCAAATATTTTTAGCATTAGTAGCAGGCAATTTGCAAACGCAGCCAGGAGTTTGGAGCGAGTGTCACACCTTACAACCACCACAAGAGGGCCATAGAGGATTGGACAAAAAAATAAAAACAAGGCAGTCAATTGGACTTAAATCTCGTTTGAAGCTAGATGGAACAATCTGTAAACAACATTACACAGATTGGAACCTATGCTTCGGAAGAACATACGTTCTCCAAACAGTAGAAACAAAACATTTTCTCCCAATAACTCCTCACACATACCTGATCACAATGAGAGTGTACTTTATTTTATCGCAAAATACAACATTTACAAGCACTAGTTAATATATTGCTTTCTCATAAAAAAGAAAAGAATAATCTGTACAATGAAATAAGTTTTATAACACAATTTAAGACAGACATTACAACTTGAGTTTGCTGACAGACACTTCTTTCTGCTTCTTCTTTGATGGGGGCTTCTTGATACCTTTGATTTGGCTTTTGACCTGATCCTGGAGCTGAGAGAAGAAGGCTGAAGACGACCGGAGAGCTTTGTCTTTGCCGTCGTCCTGTCCCACAGAACAGATCACAGATCAGTTAGTTTGTCGGTCGTATTAAAGAGACAGTTGTGAGGTGATTTTTGTTAAATAATTATTCCATGTTGACGAATGATAAATGTAAACATTTGGCCTCACTTGTGATAGCCGTGAGCTTATTATATGAACGTGTAATGTAAACCATGTTTCCACGGAAACTACACTAACCCAACAACGCTTTGGTGTCAAATTTAAAGATTTAACCAGACTATGCAAAAAAGAAAATCCCCAAATCAGCTTGTCAGATAAATGACCCCCTCTCTAAAACGGACACTAGCATGTAAGAAAGAAAGGGTCAAAATGGAAGTGACTTTGGAGGAGAAAAAGAAGAAGAAAAACACCACTGACTTTGATGAGTTTGGCTCTGCCTCCTTTGGTGAGTTTCTTCAGGTCCTCAGCCACCTGTGCTTTAGATGGCTTCTTGTTCTCCTCCGTTCTGCTGCTCTCTTTCTGCTTCTGCCTCCTCTCCCTCTCCTTGACCTTCAGACGTTTCACCGCCTTCTTCTTGCGTCTCTCGCGTTTCTTGTCGGTGGCTGTCTTTTCCGTGTCACCCAGAAGGTCTCCAGCCTTGTTCTTCTCCTGCAGATGGGAGAAACAAGAAGAAGAGATATTTAGACTATTTAGAGCACCACCACCACCACCACCACCACCAGGTCCAAAACCACCACCACCACCAGGTCCAAAACCACCACCACCACCAGGTCCAAAACCACCACCACCACCAGGTCCACAACCACCACCACCACCAGGTCCACAACCACCACCACCACCAGGTCCAAAACCACCACCACCACCAGGTCCAAAACCACCACCACCACCAGGTCCAAAACCACCACCTCCACCAGGTCCAAAACCACCACCACCAGGTCCAAAACCACCACCACCACCAGGTCCAAAACCACCACCACCATCCATAAAATGGACTCATCTTTATCACTCACTCACCACACACACACACCACTCACTCACTCACTCACTCACTCACTCACTCACTCACACACTCACACACTCACACACACACACACACACACACACACACACACACTAGGGCTTAACGACTAACCTTGATCTCTTCTGGTGCGAGTAGGGTAGCATCGCTAACGCTAACTGGAGCCACTTCTTCCATGGCAATAGAGGGCAGATTAGAGACCACTTTGAGCTCAGGAGCAGGCTGCGCGACAGGGAGAAGAGACAGTTAGGCAGTGCACATACGCACACACACACGCACGAACGCACGCATGCGCACGCACACGCATCAACTATGATATACACTGTAAAGTTATTCATGAGTAAATAAGTAACAGTAAGTAGGACCGGTCAGCTTAAGGATTCAGACAGCGCTTGGTTTGAGGGTTTGAGGTTTAACCAACGCTGAAAGGGTATCTTACTGGTTTGGGTGTGAAGTGAAAGTTGGAGAGGGCGTCCAGCTTCAGGAACAGAGCATCCATTAGCTTCTGAATCTCTGCGTGGGCTGGGTCCTCCACGTCCTCCTTCTTTTGCTAAAAACACCAACAGAAAGATCCGCCTTAGACAAGACTGCTGGATAAGTAGCTGTTGTTGAGGTGCTCTTGTTGGTAAACCTGGGCCAGGCTCAGTGTGTGTATGTGTGTGTGTGTGTGTTGTTGGTAAACCTGGGCCAGGCTCAGTGTGTGTGTGTGTGTGTGTGTGTGTGTGTGTGTGTGTGTTGTTGGTAAACCTGGGCCAGGCTCAAGTCTGCTGGTCTCAAGGTCCAGAGTGTCTGTGTTTGTGTGGTTGTTCCTGTTGTACCTCAAGCTGTACTCCTGTTGTTCCCAAACCTGGGCCAGACTCTGTGTGTGTGTGTGTGTGTGTGTGTGTGTGTGTGTGTGTGGTTCTTGTCTGACGTACCTGGTTCATCTTGAGGTACTCCTGTTCATAAACTTGGGCCAGGCTCAGCTTGCTCTTCTCCTGATCCAGAGTCAGCCTCTTCTTGTATTCGAATGCATCCTCCTTGGGCTTCTCCTTCCTCACCACGTCATCAAACACCTAAAGGGCCACGAGGTCAAAGGTCAAAACAAGGGGAACGTAACGATTAAATTGAATTAAGATTATAATATCATACATTCATATTGTAACCAGTTTGTCCATCAAGTCTGACAACAAGGACTCATTTACAACCACTTTTCATTCATACTGTTTTATCTGTAAAAGGTTCAATAAATATTTTTTTGTGCCACAATTTCCAAAGGAGAAGTGCGCGTTCTATAACCCTGCCAGGCTTCTGTGTTTACGCATGAAACAAACGGTCGATACAGTTGTAATACTATCTCGTAGCATTGTTCATCAATGGTTTATAGTTCCCTGAAAGTATGGTGTTAATATTCCAGTGAGTCTTCATGTGAGCCACTGACCTGGTCCTTAATTCTCTGTTTGATAATGTCCTCCAACTGCAGTGTAGTCTCCTCTGTCACCGCTGGGGCTGAGAGACAGAACAACAGGAGGATACACTTATATACACACACACACACACACACACACACACACACACACACACACACACACACACACACACACACACACACACACACACACACACACTTACCCATCCTGGAGGCCGATTCAAAGTGCACGTCCTCCTCCAGCATGCTGTTCTCCGGGCGTGTTTCAGCGGACACTTCTCCTGACAGTTGCCACGGCTTGGCCCCCAGCGCTGCCGTCTCTAGCTCCTGGATCCTCTCTGTCATCTGGTCCAGCCAGGGAGAAACACTGTCAAAACACCACTGGAACTACAACCACTGGAACTACAACCACTGGAACTACAACCACTTCTTCCGTTCAGTCTCGTTTTATTAAACCCCCCCAAAACAAAGGTTGTACTAGTTAGTTATACAGTATGTAAAGACTGTGACCTAATGTCTGTGGTAAACAGGAGAACGTGAGGAAACACATACGGCGGGCCTTAGAGAGCTTTAGAACAGGACTGGGTCCTGAGGAGAGAGAGAGACAGAGACAGAGACAGAGACAGAGAGAGAGAGTGGGGGAGAGAGAGAGAGACAGAGACAGAGAGAGCTTTAGAACAGGACTGGGTCCACATGGGCTTACCTTATTTTGACGCTTCTCAAAGGAGGACTTTGGTTCTGCTTGTGAGGAAGTTTGAGAAGATTTTCCTCCGATGATGTCTGCCAAGTCTTCTCCTTCACATTCCTCCTCATCCTCCTCTTCCCCTGGGAGGTTAAAGGTCACCTTCTTAAAGGCCTCCTTGGCCAGCCGGCTCTCTTCGTCTTCATCAAAGTCTCTATAACGCGGCGAACACACACAACCTGGTGAAACACTTCTGTCATCCCTTAGGCTTTGGCTCCAGTGGTCTTTATACAGCAATACTGAAAACACTAGGGTTATATTTACTCACGCAATTTCATCAGCGTCGTCAAAGTCTTCTTCCTCTTCTTCGATGTCTTCTTCTCCGTCTACATCCTCTTCCTCGTCCTGCATCTCGCTCATACTGTCATCTTCATCAGCGTTTGATTGGTCATCTGTTTTGTCTGGTTCTCCTTCCACAGCATCAAAGAAGTCTTTGTACTTCAGATTCCGGGAACTTTTCAGCTGAAAAATAATATCGACTGCAATGTAAAAAACCTGCAACACATCTTTGTGAGTGGTAATAACATTTAGACTGCTGACTAATTGTAACTCACATAGATTTACCTACTGTTTTTATTTATTATCTATTAACTTTTAAATGAATAACGTTATTATTAAACTTGGACCTGGTGAGTGACAATGCAATTGGTAGAACAACAGTGCAAGAGCCAGGAGCAAAACAAGTCATAATTCCACATCCATACCTTGCTGGATTTCTGCGGTTTTATTAAGGGTAGACCTTCGTCCAGGTCCAGCTCCTCATCATCGTCGTCTTCTCCCGAAGGAAGGTCCTGGAAGTAATCTACGTCTTCGTCCTCTTCGTCTCCCTTCTCTTCCCGTCTGTCCATGTCGTCCAGGAAGGTCTCCATGTCGGAGAGCTTGAAGAATTTGTCGTCCACCTCAGAAGGCGTTCCCTGAGGCTTTTTACCTTTTCTCACAGGGAGTTTCTTCCCTTTAACTTTCTTTTCAAGAGCGTCCACATTAAAATCTAAATCGGAGTGCTCATCAGAGAAATACCCAGACGGATTCTCAACCCCAGCCGCTTTTTTAAATCTCCTGGCAGATCGCGATAGCTCCTCATCTTCTTCCCCACCCTCATCTTCACACATCCCCTCCTGGACCCCGTTTTCATCAGCCTCCTCTTCCTCATCCTCTTCCTCCTCGAGCAACGTCAAACCTTCCTCAGACACAGCTTCGCTGACCACTCTCTGGAAGTGCCTTAGAGCAGCGGCGTTCTGCAGCTCGAGCTCCTGCCAGATCTGCTCCTCGTCGAAGTTTTCCACCACCAGCAGGTTTAGCGGACTCCCCTTAAGACCCGGGGGCTGGTGGGCTTTATGCAGGTCGTACAGACTCTTGGTGAGAGAGGTGAAATCTGCAGCTGCGCCATCCTGGAGACTGAATACAAACACACATACAGTGATTTCCTATTTCTTGCATGGCTGACTCACGCTTTTCGATGTTTACCCTGAGAGTAGAGTAGCAGGGTTATCAGTGATTACTACAACAGTCAAACCTAAAGACTGTTAGCATGACTGAAATCCAGATGGGGAAAATGGACAGCTTAGCTATCGTTAGCACGATGTAGCTTCTCTATCATAGAATCTATAGCTGCTAGAGATAGGCTAGCAGGCTGACGTCAGCAACAGGCCAGACGGCAAAAACTAAATCAAAACAGCATAAGGTTAGATCCGCTGTAACATGTATTTTGAACTTACTTCAGAAACTGTTCTGGATGTGCGGTGTTAATATCCAATAGTTTAAGTAAATCATCCAGCGTGCTCCCAACATCTCTAGATGCCATCGTTTTACTCACATGGGAACCAACGTTCACCGAGTAAATAGGTCCTCTAGAAACAGTCCGAATTACTGAAAGGTTCCAGTTTTAGCGTTGCAGAACCTGTCAAAATATGGCGTCGTCCCTGCTGAAGGTTGCTGGTAGGTGTTAATAATCGTGTAATTTTTCGGGTTAAAGACGTGGCTTTGCAGAGTCAAGTCTAGCTAACTTTCCTAAATTGGTTTGTGTTTGTGTCAGATTGGTATTAATAGTTTCGACGCTCTCGCGCCTCTTTTGTATATGTTGAACGTGTTTCATCAACATCCTTGACAATGTTTTTATTCCAGCAAATAGGCGCTGCAACAAATTACAGACTAGCTTGCTAATATGATATTATGCATCCTATGTTTGCTAATGGATATTTTAAATACACGATGGTTTTCTATCTAATACAAATAAATAACTTGTATGCAGTTCCAGGTCTTTCCAAATGTGCACGTGCTACACTTCTAAGAAAACATTCAACCACGGCGTCCCTCCGACAAGGTGTTCCGGGGTCGTTATGGAATATTGGACGGCTGAACCACATCGCCATTGCTGTGCCTGACATGGAGAAAGCCACAGCATTGTACCGAGACGTCTTGGGAGCCACCGTTAGTGACAAGGTACCGCTACCGGAGCACGGGGTTTACACGGTGTTCGTGGAGTTAGGGAACACTAAGCTTGAACTGCTTCACCCGCTCGGGGAGAAGAGCCCCATCGCTGGTTTTCTACAGAAGAACAAGTCTGGGGGCATGCATCATATATGCATTGAGGTAAGCCTTTTCTAACGATGCATTACGTTTTTTGGTTTGTTTTTATATTTATTTTGGAGTAGCCTAGTATCATGAGATGACTCAGTGTAGCCCTTTGGAATAAGTTCTGTCTCATATTTAAATGCTGCTAAGAGGTATATTCTTTTAGATTTAGCCAAACTATTGACAACACTGAATGTTTGACCCAGGTAGTGACAGTTGTTTGGTAGTACTACTAGTAGTAGAGGGGTTCCAGGTGGAAAACTAAAAGCATGCCTGACAAAACTGTAACAGTATTATGGGAAACAATGATGAATTAACATTGAGTCAGATTCTCGTTATGGCCATTTGAATCCATGTTCACTTCCCTTTGAGAAGATTGGGTTTTTAATATGTGTTACGTTGGAATGTTCTTCATAAAGGTTGATGACATCAAAGCTGCCATAGTGGACCTAAAGGCGAAGAACATCAGGACTTTGTCAGCAGAACCGAGGATAGGCGCTCACGGAAAGCCCGTGATGTTCCTCCACCCTAAGGACTGTGATGGTGTGCTGGTGGAGCTGGAGGAAGCCTGAGCAAAATCAAAAAGGGTTTTCCCCGTTACGAACATGCAGGACCTTACTTTCTGACCGCTGAAAATGGACGTTTATCCATTGTGTTTCTCTCCCCCAGGTTAGGAGCGATCATGGGAATGCTAGTAGCCTTTAATCATATATGTTGTTATCACACATTTAAAGGGGTTTGGATCCAAGAAAATTTGTGTGAAATCTTGATCTTTGTTTTTTCAAGACATGTATATTTTTTGTTCCTTAAACGATGAAGTTGTTCCATTTCTCTCTCTTCCCTTCTCATATACTCAGCTATCTCGTTGTTTCTTGTCAGTCGGTTGGCTGTAAATTCATATACGTTTGAATTGGTTATGAGTCTAATGTACATCCAGTAATTCATCTACAATGTAGATTGACTTACCCCTGATATTCACACTCTTTCACGTATTTATGTCAAGGTAAGAAAAAAAGAACACAAAGAACGTGTTTCTGTATTTATGTGGGAGGATATTTAACTATCTCAGCACATTTGCCAGTTGTCAGCTGGAGCTGAAGGTATGCTGGCGTTAATGTTAATGTAATGTTTTTAACAGAGAGAGTGTAGTGGAGCATGATCGCATAGACACAGTGGAAGCGGGCTGCAGCTGTTATCTTCACTAATGCAGGCTGTGTTGATAGCCTTCTCCCCCTAGGCTGTTCTGAGAATGGACTGAGCTAAAATAGCACATGTGGAAAACCTAGGGGAAAAAAAATAAATAAATACCTAAGTCCATAGCTGGCAGCATTATACCTAATGATATTAGTCAAGCATCTGTTTTATAACCAAGATTTAGCTCACTGCAGTGTTTTTGTTTTTTTGCAGGTTTGCATTAGAAATAGTTGTTTTGATGTGGAATATGCTGTAGATGCAAGCTTTTAATGAAATCAATCTTCACATGATAATTACTATCCAAGTATAAATAGTTTAGTTTATGCTTTTCTGGTTTGTGATTTGTAACTGATGATCAAACCATAATCAGAATTTGAAATTCCTTACATTTCATGTTTCTATTTGCAACATGTTTCTCTTCAAAACTTTCAGAACTTTTGTCTATCAATTTCTTACCGTTTTTGTACACACCCATCCCCAAAATAGTTTCAGATTTTCATGAAAAAAAGTAAAGTGTTCTGGCAGAATTGGAACATCGCTGTAGCATTGTAAAACGTTCCTTGATCAGGGTTATGCTTTCCTCTCACAAGATGCCTTAATAAGGACTTAGTACATAACGACATCTTCACCAAGATGGGATTTAATCATGTATGCACGAGGAGATGGCGTAGAGTTGAAAATATGCGTCTGTCACGTGCCCTGTATCTATACACCCCGCTGAACGTGCCATAAAACCAAAAGGATTATGCCTACTGTGTTTTGTTTGTCCTTGATATGGAACATCATTATGCCCTGCAAAGTTATGTAAAATAATTTTGCGGAATGTGACCATGCAGGGTGCTCACAAGGCCGTGATATGAGAGACAGCATGTATTTGAGAGGATTATCCTTAAAAGTCTGTGTGTGAAGAGATGGGTCACCCACGGACTGCTAAATGTAGCCTAATGTTTTCATCTGTTGGGTATATGTCACGGCATATTTCCAGCCTTTTAACAGGTGGGTATTACAACTGATGGAGACCCTGAAAAGTTATGGAGGATGTAAAGTGACATATCAGTCAATTAATGTTTCATTGAATCCATCAATAAATACATAAATAAAGCACGAGCATTTAATAGGAAAGGAAACTCCTCTTTTCTTGTGAGGCCTCCTGTCTGTGTATCCGTCTGTCTGTCTGTGCCCGCGCGTGTCTGTCTGTGTGCCCGCGGGACTCCGTTTACTTGTGTCTATATTTACGTTTCTGTCCATCTTTGTTGTCTGTCTCACGCAGACATTGTTTTAGTGAGTAGGTGTTTGGCGCTTTCTGCACAAGGTAATGAGCACATTCATCCTCACAGTGATCGATGTTCTCAAGCGGACCACCGGGCATATAGGCTCAGTACCAGTCAGTTGCAATAGCCGTTAATAATGGAAAGTATTGTTAGATTGGCATTTTGAACCTTTTAAAACTAGCTCATAGTGTATTGCTAATTGTTGGCAAACAAAGTCGTGGTTACTTACAGGCCAATTTTATAGTTTATCGAAATTCTAGGTGACTTTTTGGTGAATTGTGCCTGACAGTTAAAATAATTATTCCGTTTTAGTGCGTAAGTGGTTCATCATAAGATTTGCCAAAGGATCGAAAAGTGACCATGACAACCGACGGACAAGCAGGCACGCAGCTGATAGTTCCCATGAACCACCTTTTCAATTGGTTGTCGGGTGGGGTTTGCTGCTGAACGGACAAGTAGTGATAGCGCTTCGCGAAAGTCTTCCATCAACTGCAGTGGGACCTTTTCATACACGTTCCGGGGCGTCTGGTTTCTGGCGCTCTTTTTATTCATATGCCCGGGTGACTTCTATTCTCTCTTGGCATTTCTCTGTGCATCCCCGAGCATTCAGGCTTACGGTGATCCCGCACAGGTCTTTTCGGAGGCAGGCTGTTTCATCCCTCTCAATTTCAAGAAAGAGTTGTTTTGTCAGTGGAAGAAAACATTGTCCAGGTAAAACTGTATTATCTTTGTGTATAATAGAGTATGTAAAAATAAGATTTCGCCCGGTCTATTCAAAGGCTACTAGAGCATCGCTTGATGAAGGCTCGTCATCTGCATCCAACTATTGAAAACGTTTCGGAAGGCAATCTTGCTTGTATTCAAAAGACTGCTATTCAGCCGACAATCTAAATCTTTCAAAGCAATATATCTTACACCTGTTTTTCTTTTTTAAGAATGGTTGTTTTATGGATTTATTTGTAGGCCGTGACATAATATTTAGTTAGGGGGCGGGAGGTGCATAGTCTAATGTTGGCACAAAAAAAACTGTTTAAAGATACACTGACTTTCGGAAAGGCTAAACCGTCAATAGTTTTTTTTTCACTGTTAATTATCTGAATGTCTTTATTTTATTTAGTAGGCTACTACTCGCCCCCCAACGTATACAGATCTATATTGGAAAGGAAACTGTGGGCTAGTGAAATAGAGAGAACTACTCCCATCCGTTGGGTTGTTTTAATAAATCAGTACAATTAGCCTGGTCCTCACTAGCTAATGATTAGGCTGTAAAGACGGCGCGCGCTCACTTCATGAGCATTTTAATTATGGACAATTGAACATGGAGTAGAAAAAACACCTGCTTTTTGTATTATATTTCAGTTGATGGCAGTGTATATTTTTATGAGACGTTGACATTTAATATTTCTATCGAAGGTTTCGATACAAGCGCCATGTATTAGTTGCATTGCTGTATCTATGCTAAGTGACTATTGCTGTTGGCCTGTGTGTTACCGCTGGTTGGTGCAGGGAGGGTACACTCCGTGGTGGGCTTTGTCCGTAGTGTACCACCCTGTTCTGATAGCTGCAGCCTTCTGAGGAGGACAGTCATACCACTGTCGTTAAGTCTGCCTGTCTGTCAGGGAATTGTTGCTATTGTTCGGTGGAGGCAGAGCGAGTTAGCCAGCTCGTGTTACTACTGGACGGGCCAATCAGAAGGGGCGCTCGCCCTCTGGACATTGAATCCACAGCGACAATACACAATTATGAATTTAGGAAAGTGGCCCCCAACACGAATAATAATAATAATTCTTAACTCAAAGCAGCCCTATAGTGTAGTATGTTCTTGCTCAGAAATGCCTTACCCGTATTCTGTGCATGATGTGCAACATGCATTGTCGTTGTTGATTGGTCTTTCTGTTTAATCTGACCGGTTCATTTAACTGCACTCACAAAGCAAGCAGAGGGGAAATAGTGTATGAATGTGTATGATTAAATATCAGAACTGATAAACATTAAAAAGACAAAACAAACAAAAACGAATTAAAGATGAAAAGCAAAGTGTTCAACAATTGGCTGTTTAAGCTGTAGACAGATGGGGAGAGGCTGGAGAACAATAGCTGTGGTCTGGAGGATGAGGAGGAGGAGGAGGAGGAGAAAGGGTCTGGCTGGTAGAGATAGAGTAATGACTGGCTGTTAGAGGGTGAGGAAGGCTGAAGAGCCCTCAGGGAGCCATAATGTAAAGGTGTAACATCCAGTAGGACGTCTTTGTTCTGAATTTTTTAAAGACCTAGGCAGCCTACTGCTCTGCTTTCTACCAAATATATACAGTGTACACACTGTTCCAAATGTATTATTTAATGTATTTGACTTCTTTTCTCTTAACCTCACTCGTAAGATTAGATGTGTAGAATACCTGGCATTAGGGACTCTCCCCTCCCTTCCCCTCTCCTCTCCTCCCCTCTCCTCTCCTCTCTGTCCGGTTGGAGAGAGGGAGCTGGGGACAGTTTTATGTGTGACACCGCCTGTGTTGAAGGACAAACACACCTTGGCCCCGTGGCCGGCTGGGATCTGATTCATGCTGCAGCACGACGATGCTAAATTAGACCTTAGTGGAAAGGGGAGAGCCAGCCAGGGAGGCAAGGAGGGAGAGAGAGAAAGTGTGTGTGTGACTGAGAGAGAGAGAGAGTGTGTGTGTGTGTGTGTGTAAGAGAGAGAGAGAGTGTGTGTGTCAGAAAGCTCGTGTGTTTACACAGGGCTCTGTGGCCCATAGATGTCTTAGAGTGTGTCTACTCTGGACAGACAGCCTGCAGGAATAGAATAAGGAGATCTCACAGGTTCATATATTGTGTTTTCTTTCAGTTTGGAAATGGTAATGGACTGCATTTCTGTAGCGCTTTTTAACTGGAATGGAACAAAGCGCTTTACAATGTTGCCTCTCATTCACCCATTCACCCATTCACTCATACACTCACCCATTCACACACCGATGTGCAAGGCGCTTGCCTCTACATCGGGAGCACCTCGGGGTTCAGTGTCTTCGACGCATGGACAGGAGGAGCTGGGGATCGAACCGCCAATCAGTGGATCAGTGGATGACCATCTCTACCTCCTGAGCCACAGCCACCCAAGTTGATAGCCTGGCCGTGCTGAGCGGCCATAGCAGGGTCTAAGAACATGAGAAGATGTTTCATACGAAACCTCTACGACCCAGGAGTGAATATTAAAAGAGGGTTAAACGCTTTATAAACAGCCCTTCAAATTTCAGATTTGCTGGCAAATAAATGCCTCGCCCAAAAAGTTTAAACGAATTGGAAAAGGTTTGTTTGATTGTAAAGAAGGTAAGACCTTCCCCATGCAGTTCTCCATTCGGTGTAGGTAACGCTGATGATATTGTTCTATGCCTAGCATTGCACGTTCTATCTCCATGGATCAATGTGTTCCAATCGACAAGTCACTTCAACTGCTAACGATAAAGCCAAACCAACCTCCCCCTAAAATGTACTTGAGTGGAATGAGTTCACAGAGTGAAAAGGTAAAAACCAGTTTGAATTTCCTGAGGATCTAGGGTCAAGAGGCTGTCTGGCTGTCTGTCTGGGAGGGGAGGGGAGTGTTAACAGGCTGGCTGTCTGGATGTTAGCATGGCTGCACACTATAATCTCTCTGGCCTTCAACCAGCTTTTTAAATGCAACCACTTTACATTAAACCAGGCTTTGATGGGTGTATTTATGCACTTGGCAGCTGTGTCCCCTTCTGAGAGGAGGGGGGTTATTATATCTTAGACTGGGTCGACACATGTCTACAGCTAAAAGAACAGGGCGTGGCTTACCATTGTTTGTGGGCGGGACATGTTTTACGATTGGTGGAAAAACAAAAGCTTGAGCAATTGAGATGACTGACAGGCGTCAAATCGATTGACAGTCACCTTATCAAAGATGGCGACCGTGTGTTTTTATAGTGGCTGAGTCTCAATAGTTTGATCTTTTAAAAATGGAGTTATACTTAGTATTGCTTTTTCTAGTTATCTATCTATGAGCGTTTACAGTAGGGTACTCCTCATGATGAAGGATGTTCTGTCAGAGTGGAGGCACGTCCTCATCCAATCCACAGACACACACTAGTCCCTGACTAACTGGGACCTCTCAGATATGATACTGTTTGCTGACTAACTGGGACCTCTCAGATATGATACTGTTTGCTGACTGACTAACTATAGGACCTCTCAGATATGATACTGTTTGCTGACTAACTGGGACCTCTCTGATATGATACTGTTTGCTGACTGACTAACTATAGGACCTCTCAGATATGATACTGTTTGCTGACTAACTAGGACCTCTCTGATATGATACTGTTGGCTGACTGACTAACTATAGGACCTCTCAGATATGATACTGTTTGCTGACTAACTGGGACCTCTGATATGATACTGTTTGCTGACTAACTGGGACCTCTCTGATATGATACTGTTTGCTGACTAACTGGGACCTCTCTGATATGATACTGTTTGCTGACTATAGGACCTCTCTGATATGATACTGTTTGCAGACTGACTATGAAATCTCTCAGATATGATACTGTTTGTTGACTAACTCTATAGGACCTCTCTGATGATACTGTTTGCTGACGAACTAGGACCTCTCTGATATACTGTTTGCTGGTCTCTGACTAACTAGGACCTCTCTGATATACTGTTTGCTGACTGACTATGAAATCTCTCAGATATGATACTGTTTGTTGACTAACTCTATAGGACCTCTCTGATATACTGTTTGCTGGTCCCTGACTAACTAGGACCTCTCTGATATGATACTGTTTGTTTGTCTATTCTCCTTTAACAAGTCGCTTGACTTCAACTTCTAACTGTTCCTATTGACTTTGTGTCAAACAGGGTCACCTTCATGTCAAACTGTGGTCTGTGACTTTAGGGCGTTACATTGGCTGGTTTTATTGATGTTTGTTTTAAGCAAGGCCAAGTGAATGACCAGATTAATAGATTGCCTAAACTGCATCAGGGGCATAGAGCAGTGGTGTATAGTGGACCCATGTTTTAGAACTGGATAGAACCAACTACCTGTCTCCGGAGTCTGGTGGCCTATCCTGTGACACAGTACAAACCACACACACACACACACACACACACACACACACACACACACACACACACACACATGCGCGCACACACACACAGAACATGCGGCTGTTCCAGGTGGTAGTGCGTTCAGGATATCCCAGTGTTTCTGGCGGCTCTGTGTGAAGGGTATGTGCTGTGTTTAGTGTGTCTGCTCTCTGTGTGGGGAGGCTGAGATGTGACAGGGCCACACGATGTTAGCTAGCCAGCACAGCCACCTCCCTCCCTCCCTGCTCCTCCCTGCTCCTCCCTGCTCCTCCCTGTACCTCCCTGCTCTGCTCCTCCCTGCTCCTCCCTCCCCCTCCCTGCTCCTCCCTCCCCCTCCCTGCTCCTCCCTCCCCCTCCCTGCTCCTCCCTGCACCTCCCTGCTCCTCCCTCCCTCCCTGCTCCTCCCTGCTCCTCCCTCCCTCCCTGCTCCTCCCTGTACCTCCCTGCTCTGGTCCTCCCTGCTCCTCCCTGGTCCTCCCTGCTCCTCCCTGTACCTCCCTGCTCTGCTCCTCCCTGCTCCTCCCTCCCTCCCTGCTCCTCCCTGCTCCTCCCTGTACCTCCCTGCTCTGGTCCTCCCTGCTCCTCCCTGGTCCTCCCTGCTCCTCCCTGCTCTGCTCCTCCCTGCACCACCCTGGTCCTCCCTGCTCCTCTCTGCTCTGCTCCTCCCTGCTCCTCCCTGCTCCTCCCTGTACCTCCCTGCTCTGGTCCTCCCTGCTCCTCCCTGGTCCTCCCTGCTCCTCCCTGTACCTCCCTGCACCACCCTGGTCCTCCCTGCTCCTCCCTGCTCTGGTCCTCCCTGCTCCTCCCTGGTCCTCCCTGCTCCTCCCTGTACCTCTCTGCTCTGGTCCTCCCTGCTCCTCCCTGGTCCTCCCTGCTCCTCCCTGTACCTCCCTGCTCTGGTCCTCCCTGCTCCTCCCTGCTCCTCCCTGCTCCTCCCTGTACCTCCCTGCACCACCCTGGTCCTCCCTGCTCCTCCCTCCCTCCCTGCTCCTCCCTGGTCCTCCCTGCTCCTCCCTGGTTCTTCTCTGCTCTGAACCATGGATGGAGAGGCTGCTGCTGCTATGTAATGTAATGCATAAGTGGAGATTTCTGTTTAGAGGGAGGAGTCCAACCCAATGCTCTGGCTGTCAGTGAGGCATGCTTAGAGGAGTATCAATTCAACCCTATGGATGATCCTCTGTAATTATTCTACCTACAGCGACTGACAGCCATGTGAAGTGCTGGTTCTCTGTGAAGATGAAGATGATTAGATGAAGATAGAGATAGAGAGAGAGAGATAGAGAGATAGAGAGAGGAAAGGGTGATATAGAGTCATGAAGGACAGAGTGGTGGAATAGATAGGGTTCTGTAGAGAGAGAGAGAGAGAGAGAGAGAGAGATGATATCTGGCCCTGTAGCGATCTGGCTGTGTGTGATGTGGCTGTTTGATGTCAACATCTTTAGTTCTGTTCTGTGCCAGTGATCAGTTAGCGCCACTGTAGTTTAGCCCCACAGCTGGAAGACAGAGAGAAAAGAGAGAGTTAAATTGAGAGAGAAGCAGAGAAAGAGAGAGATAAAGAAATATGAGAGAAGAGAGTGAGGAACAGAAAGTGAGAGAAAGTAAGCGAGGGAAATAAACTAGTTTCTATGCCTTAGCCCCACAGCTGGAGTCAATGATCTGTCTCCTCCTCGAGGAGACCACTGTGTGTCTGTGTGTCTGTATGCATGCAGGCGTGTGTGTGCCTTGTGTTCTGATTTCCATGGGTCTGG
>JAPMUY010002885.1:112500-120000 GCA_026901105.3 Galaxias olidus
GGTCCCATGCGCAGATACACCAGTCTCTGCTGTGGAACTCTGCAGCTCCTTTAGGGTTACCTTTGGTCTCTGTGCTGCCTCTCTGATTAATGCCCTCCTTGCCCGGTCTGTGAGTTTTGGTGTGCGGCCCTCTCTTGGCAGGTTTGTTGTGGTACCATGTTCTTTCCATTTGAAGATGATGGATTTGATGGTGCTCCGGGGGATCATCAAAGATTTGGATATTTTTTTATAACCCAACCCTGACTAGTACTTCTCAACAACTTTGTCCCTGACTTGTTTGGAGAGCTCCTTGGTCTTCATGGTGTGATGCCTCTTGCTTAGTGGTGTTGCAGCCTCTGGGACCTTTCAGAAAAGGTGTGTTTATACTGACAGATCATGTGACACTTAGATTACACACAGGTGGACTTCATCTCACTAATTATGTTACTTCTGAAGGTAATTGGTTGCACCAGAACTTTTGAGGGGCTTCATAGCAAAGGGGGTGAATACATATGCACATGCCAATTTCCAGATTTTTATTTTCAAAAATAATTTTTTATATATATTTTTTTCCAAGGTGCCTTTATACAGTATATATATTTATTATTAATATATATATATATATATATTATTATTATTATTATTATATATATATATATATATATATATATATATATATATTAATAATAAATTTGAGGGTATAGAGGAGAGAGAGAAAGTAGAAAGATTAAAAATTTGGAGAGTGGAAAAAAAGGAAAGATAAAAGCCTAGAGAGAGAAAGACGAGGAGAATCGTTTCCTACAGGATACATGCTTTTAAAATGCTGCCGTCAGTATCCGGGCCCTAAGCGCATGTTCATTTGCATTCCTGTGCTTCTCCTTGTGGCTCCACCTGACCGTAATGCCCCCGTAACGAGGGAGGAAGTCATATCGGGTGGTGTGTAACGTAATAAAGCCTGCCTCAGCCTTTTGACTCAAATCTAATTCCTTTCACTATCTGTGGGAAACCATCACGCTTAGTGTGACAGATTTATCTATACCATCTCTCATATGAATGGAATATGCCTGGGTACTTTGTTTGGCTGCATGTTTGAGAGCAGCAGCAGTTGTAGTAGTCTCCTGTAGGCTAAGAGTTTGAGAGCTGCAGCAGTAGTAGTAGTAGTTGTAGTAGTAGCAGTCTCCTGTTGGCTGAGTGTTTGAGAGTAGTAGTAGTAGTAGCAGTCTCCTGTTGGCTGAGTGTTTGAGAGCAGCAGCAGTTGTAGCAGTCTCCTGTTGGCTGAGTGTTTGAGAGTAGTAGTAGTCTCTTGTTGGCTGAGTCTTTGAGAGCAGCAGTTGTAGTAGTCTCCTGTTGGCTGAGTCTTTGAGAGCAGCAGTTGTAGTAGTCTCCTGTTGGCTGAGTGTTTGAGAGTAGTAGTAGTCTCTTGTTGGCTGAGTCTTTGAGAGCAGCAGTTGTAGTAGTCTCTTGTTGGCTGAGTGTTTGAGATCAGTAGTTGTAGTAGTAGTAGTCTCCTGTAGGGTAACTGTTTGAGAGCAGTAGTAGTAGCAACAGTAGTAGTAGTAGTCTCCTGTAGGCTAAGAGTTTGAGAGCTGCAGCAGTAGTAGTAGTAGTTGTAGTAGTAGTAGTCTCCTGTTGGCTGAGTGTTTGAGAGCAGTAGTAGTAGTAGTAGTCTCCTGTAGGCTAAGTGTTTGAGAGCAGTAGTAGTAGTAGTAGTAGTCTCCTGTTGGCTGAGTGTTTGAGAGCAGCAGCAGTAGTGGTAGTCTCCTCTCATCTCCTACTGCAGTGCAGCTCAGAGGAACGGCTTTTCAGCACCTTGGACAGATCATCCTGCAGTGGGCCCTGTAAAGCTGTGTGTGGGTGTGTTAATGCTCCGAAGCACTGGGCGTGCGCACACACACACACACACACACACACCCGTACACGCGTGTAATGCTGACATTTCACATGCAGACGCATGCACTTACCTCCTTGTAACATTACATTTAAAATAACTGATTATAGATATAACAGAGTTGTTTGAAGCCACAGGGGTGTACTGGTAACACAGCTACACTAACTTACATGGGGATGAGACTGCCAATCAACGCACACACTGACAGACACACACACATACATAGATATTTGAAATATTTATTACAAACACAGTACAAAATAGGCATTAACAGTTGAAGTGCATACAGTCTCTATAGGAGAAGATACACTGGGTGTCACCATGGCAACACATAGCATTAATACACAAACACACAAACATGATCCCAAAGAAAGCAAAAACACGCACACACACACACACACACACACACACACACACACACACACACACAGTGACACCCAAACCCTGATACACAGGCCGTTCTGTCAGTCTGTCAAACAAACCTGTCTTCCTGACAGTGAGAGGTGATGAGGTCTGTAAAAGCCTCTGACCTATCAGACACACAGTCACACCTCTGTGTCTATGTTACTGTGTGTGTGTGAGTGTGTGTGTGTGTGTGTGTGTGTGTGTGAGTGTCTGTGTCTGTGTCCGTGCGTGTGCGTGTGCGTGTGCGTGTGCGTGTGACTCTCCCAGCACTACTAAGACAACCCACACACTGACCTGTGCAAAGTAATGGAATTGTAAAAAAAAAGTTTTTTCAAGCTAGGCTTTTATGAAAAGAAAAGAACAAACCAGAACTGAACTCCAATGGGACTGCTGCTGTTGTTGCTGCTGTCTCTGTCTTGCCACTGAAACAAAGTGCATGTCGGAGAGGCAGAGCTTTCCGTGTTCCTGTAAATTGTATCTGGGACATTGAGTCTTCTTTGGAAAGGAACCCTGCGTGGATCCAGACAGCAGCTGACAGGCACCGCTCTGGGAGGCTGAGGGGAATTGGGATGATGAGAGGGTGAGGGGCTGAATATGAGACCCCATTAAAATGATGGCGGAGGATGAAGATGTGTTGTTTAACCTCCACCTCAACCTGCTCTTCATCTCCATCAGTGTCAAGGAAGCAGCACGTTAACTTTTAACTGGATAGGGAGTCTAAAAACAGACAACACACAGAGAGAGAGAGAGAGTGTGTGTGTGTGAGTGTGTGTGTGTGAGAGAGAGAGAGTCAGGTTACCTACATTGCTGCAGTGAGACTTCTCATCCTGCTGATGTTGTTGCCGTGGGGACAATCAAACTGCTGACTGATAGCTCAGAAAGTGACACTAGCTTAGTCAGGAAGAGTTGTTGTGTGTGTGTGTGTGTGTGTGTGTGTGTGTGTGTGTGTGTGTGTGTGTGTGTGTGTGTGTGTGTGTGTGTGTGTGTGTGTGTGTGTGTGTGTGTGGAGGTGACACCAAGTCAGGAAGGACTGTGAGCGTGTGTGTGTGTGTGGGGGACACTAGCATCGTCAGGCAGGGCTGGATGTGTGTGTGTGTGTGTGTGTGTGTGTGTGTGTGTGTGTGTGTGTGTGTGTGTGTGTGTGTGTGTGTGTGTGTGTGTGTGTGTGTGTGTGTGTCTGGAGGTGACACTAAGTCAGGAAGGGGTGTGTGTGTGTGTGTGTGTGTGTGTGTGTGTGTGTGTGTGTGTGTGTGTGACTGTTGGTTAAAAATAAGGATTAGCAGGGATAGCCTTTTTGAATTCTATTCTCCTTATCAAGCTCATCTTCATTATTCTCCTCTCTCCTCTCCTCTCCTCTCCTCTCCTCCTCTCCTCTCCTCTCCTTCCCTCTCCTCTCCTCTCCTCTCCTCTCCTGTCCCCTCCTCTCCTCTCCTCTCCTCTTCCCTCCTTCCCTCTCCTCTCCTCTCCTCTCCTCTCCCCTGGGAGGCTGAGTCAGACTGCAGTTCTCACAGAACCCTTTCCCTCTTCTTGTCTTCCATGAGACTACAGTCTGAGAAACGCTTCCAGAGAGAGAGAGAGAGAGAGAGAGAGAGAGAGAGAGAGAGAGAGAGAGAGAGAGAGAGAGAGAGAGAGAGAGAGAGAGAGAGAGAGAGAGAGAGAGAGAGAGAGAGAGAGAGAGAGAGAGAGAGAGAGAGAGTCTTTAACATTAGGATATAACATCTCTCTGTGTGTGTAATGTCTCTCTGTGTAATGTCATTAACATTAGGATATAACATCTCTCTGTGTGTGTCGTCTTTAACATTAGGATATAACATCTCTCTGTGTGTGTAATGTCTTTAACATTAGGATATAACATCTCTCTGTGTGTGTAATGTCTTTAACATTAGGAGATGTCTCCATAACGTCTCTCTGTGTGTAATGTCTTTATGTGTCCCTCACTGTGATCAGTGCATTCATTAGGATATGTCTCCATAACGTCTCTATGTGTGTAACGTCCTTATGTGTCCCTCCCTGTGATCAGTGCATTCATTAGGATATGTCTCCATAACGTCTCTATGTGTGTAACGTCCTTATGTGTCCCTCCCTGTGATCAGTGCATTCATTAGGATATGTCTCCATAACGTCTCTCTGTGTGTAATGTCTTTATGTGTCCCTCACTGTGATCAGTGCATTCATTAGGATATGTCTCCATAACGTCTCTATGTGTGTAACGTCCTTATGTGTCCTTCCCTGTGATCAGTGCATTCATTAGGATATGTCTCCATAACGTCTCTATGTGTGTAACGTCCTTATGTGTCCCTCACTTTGATCAGTGCATTCATTAGGATATGTCTCCATAACGTCTCTATGTGTGTAACGTCCTTATGTGTCCCTCCCTGTGATCAGTGCATTCATTAGGATATGTCTCCATAACGTCTCTATGTGTGTAACGTCCTTATGTGTCCCTCCCTGTGATCAGTGCATTCATTAGGATATGTCTCCATAACGTCTCTATGTGTGTAACGTCCTTATGTGTCCCTCCCTGTGATCAGTGCATTCATTAGGATATGTCTCCATAACGTCTCTATGTGTGTAACGTCCTTATGTGTCCCTCACTGTGATCAGTGCATTCATTAGGATATGTCTCCATAACGTCTCTATGTGTGTAACGTCCTTATGTGTCCCTCCCTGTGATCAGTGCATTCATTAGGATATGTCTCCATAACGTCTCTATGTGTGTAACGTCCTTATGTGTCCCTCACTGTGATCAGTGCATTCATTAGCTCGTTTTGTCTGAAAGGCTTGAATATGTAATGAGAGTCCTAGAAAGAGAAGAGGGGAAAACTAGGGAGAGAGAGAGAGAGAGAGATAGAGGGAGGGAGAGAGAGAGAGAGCGGGATGGACGGAGGGAGAGAGAGAGGGAGAGGGAGAGGGGGAGGGAAGTTAAAGGAAGATAGAGATCAGTCTTCAAAGTGTCAAACTCTCTTTTCTCTTTCTGTTTCCAGGTCAAAGGTCAGGTGGTGGGCGCGCTCTCTGCAGACCTCCAGCTATCCGTGAGTCCCTACCAACCCTTTAGTTTATAGGATAGGTGTACTGTAACAGGACATGATAGACGCATCAAGCCTTTAGTTTAAACTTATAGGATAGGTGTACTGTAACAGGACATGATAGACGCATCAAGCCTTTAGTTTAAACTTATAGGATAGGTGTACTGTAACAGGACATGATAGACGCATCAAGCCTTTAGTTTAAACTTATAGGATAGATGTACTGTAACAGGACATGATAGATGCACCAAGCCTTTAGTTTAAACTTATAGGATAGATGTACTGTAACAGGACATGATAGATGCACCAAGCCTTTAGTTTAAACTTATAGGATAGGTGTACTGTAACAGGACATGATAGACGCATCAAGCCTTTAGTTTAAACTTATAGGATAGATGTACTGTAACAGGACATGATAGATGCACCAAGCCTTTAGTTTAAACTTATAGGATAGATGTACTGTAACAGGACATGATAGATGCACCAAGCCTTTAGTTTAAACTTATAGGATAGATGTACTGTAACAGGACATGATAGATGCACCAAGCCTTTAGTTTAAACTTATAGGATAGATGTACTGTAACAGGACATGATAGATGCACCAAGCCTTTAGTTTAAACTTATAGGATAGATGTACTGTAACAGGACATGATAGCTGCAGCAAACTTCACTAAGCAGTATACACTCAGCGGGATAGCAGGAATCACTTTTTGATGTTTGGACGAGGTGTGTGTTTCTCATGTAGAGTTTGTCCCTGAGGTAACCATCACTGCTATGTCCCAGGCTGCTGTATCCCACTGCCTGGTGTGTGTGTGTGTGTGTGTGTGTGTGTGTGTGTGTGTGTGTGTGTGTCTGATCTGTGTGTGTGTTATGTATGTGCGTGTATATATTTTGTGTATGTGTGTGTGTGTGTGTGTGTGGTGTGTATGTGTTGTGTATGTGTGTGTGTGTGTGTGTGTGTGTTGCTGCAGCAAGCAGACCTGTTGTTGGCCACAGAGTAGATCGGCATGGCAACCTCAGGGCCTTTGGGAGGAGGTAGCCAATCAGGACACTCCGCTAAGCCTCGCCATCCTGGCACGGAAGAAAAGGAGGGAGGAGGGGGAGGAGAGGAGGAGGAGAGGAGGAGGAAGTGTGAACAGGAGGGAAATGAAAGGGGTGGAGCTATCATGTAAAGGGGGCGTGGTCCTGAGGTGACTAGGCGAGAGGGAGGCGGGGCTTTCAGGTGAAAGAGGAGGTGACAGGGGCCGTCATTTAAAGAGGAAGACATTTTGAATCTCGTTAGGAAGCAACGAGAAGAGAGAGATAAATGATTGTGTTACAGAGACAAGACATCTACACAGGGAGGACCGAGAGAGAGGGAGAGAGGGAGAGGGAGAAAGAGGTAGAGAGAGAAGGAGAGGGGGAAGAAGAGAGGGAGAGAGAAAGAGAGAGGCAGTGGGAGAGTGGGGGAGTATCCGTCCTGGGAAATCTCGTTTGAAGACATGTAGGGGTGGAGTTGGAAGAGAAAGAAACAACAGCAGAGCCCAGCCCAAAACACTGTGAACCTCTCTGCACAAGCTCTCCTCATCACTTATTCATCCCTCGCTCTAGAACAGGAGAGAGGGAGAGGGGAGAAAGAGAGGAGAGGGGGGGGGGGGGGGGCAGAGAGAGGGGGGGGGTAGAGAGAGAGAGAGAGAGAAAGATAGGGACAGAGAGAGAAAGACAGACAGCGAAACAGAGAGGAACAGAGAGAGAGAGAGGGAGGGAGAGAGAGAGAGAGAGAGAGAGAGAGAGAGAGAGAGAGAGAGAGGGACAGAGACAGAGAGAGAGAAAGAGAGAGAGGTAGAGAGGGAGAGAGTCTGGATGTTGATGTTAGACCAGTGAGCTATGTTTACCCAGGACCCTGTATGTTCATGTTAGACCAGTTAGTTAGTTAGCCACCCAGGACCCTGTGTGTTCATGTTAGACCAGTTAGTTAGTTAGCCACCCAGGACCCTGTATGTTCATGTTAGACCAGTTAGTTAGTTAGCCACCCTGGACCCTGTATGTTCATGTTAGATCTAGTCTGTTAAGTCTCCATCAGCTACGCAGTCAATCCACAACTTTATTTCTTGACTTCAGAAGTTCAGAAGGGAACACAGATCAGTGTTGTGTCTCAACAACATCTGAAACCCATCAGAAAAGCACCAATGCCTCCCCCCCCCATTCCCCGTCTACTGATGA